>JADKLZ010071522.1:10407399-10462073 GCA_021533235.1 Biomphalaria straminea | reverse complement strand
CCGTCGTCCAGCGAGAAGTTAATTATTTTCAACTTAGAAGGAACATCCGAAACATCTTGCAAATAGGCAGATCTGACAGGGATCCGACTCCGACGGGGGCCGCCTCTGAGTTTGTGTATCACACAAACTCTGTTTGTAATCTTATTAAATATGCCACTGTATACGACGTGTTTTCTAGGCGGTCTACTTATTTCCTATTTACTTATAATGTTTATTCATAATCGACGCTAAAATATACAGATACCATACTATTCCTACCAGAGTGGAGCAACTGATGTTTTAGTGATCTGAAAGTTAATGTTTTTTAATTAGCTCTAGTGAATATATCGACTAATAGTAGGACATTGTCTGTAACTTACAGCAGAGACGACAGCAGCTGCGTTTACCAAGCACGTCCACATCAACTGGAAAAGCAGCAGACTCATCAGCCCTTGCCTAAGAACAACTACCACCACCCACATGTGGAACCTCAGCATCAGATTCCACAGCAAGTCTGCTACAGCGAATCATATCCGGGAGGTCTGAGCCTTCAGCAGGTAACACAATCTAAAACAGATTATTTTAGTACATTTAGAGATAGAGACCTACTTTATTTATTTTTGGTTAATGCTATTTAACAATCAGCTTATTTTTTATTATTGTCTTTTGTTTATAATATTTTTTTAAATTTGTTCATAAGTCCAACATTCTATCAAAAAGAAAACGCCTTTAAAAAATGTGTATGCATATTGTATGCATATACATATATACTTTTTATAAAACAAGTTTTACAGGACCGTTCGTTTATTACATAGATGGTTTGGTTTGAGACAGTGGAACATCCCCATTGAGTGTGGTATAGAGGTTTAAATGAAATGCGCTGTTTGAGAACGGATGACTCTAAGTATGTGGAACTCCATATTCCTGTTTTCAAATACAAACATAAGAAATTTTGCCTGAATGCGCGTGAGTGTATGTGTGTGTGTGTAATTTGGATAAATCTTATAGAAAGGTCAGCTTGACATAACATGAAACAGGTGAAAACCCATTTTCTTTAAATTTCATTCACACGTAGTCTTTTAGAGGATGAACGCCTGTCAATACATTAATCCATTATTTCCTATAATTATAAGCAGTTAAGTTCAATTCAAATATACATTCTTTTTTTAAAAAAAGACCATCATGTATTGATTAGTTATTCTTTGTAAAGCATTACTCTGCATGTAATTTCCACCATTCACTGCTCTTCTGTCCTGTCTTGCAAAGGTTTCCCCAGGCTGTCTCAACATTAGGCCCGAGACCAGCACTTTGAACAACAATAGCCACTTCCTGTTTCCTTGTTCAAATGAGCGCTCTAGAACAAACTCTGTTTTCAATACAAACAGGTTCGATCATTTCAGTCTGGTTTTTATTTGACCAATGTTTGCTCTCGTCAAACAAATCAATAGGGGAAAAAATCAGCCAAATACCAACGAATATAATGATATAGTTTTACATAAATATGCAGTATTAATTTGGCTAGATTTGACATTTTAAAATATGTTTCTATTAAAAATTTTTCTCATTGTTTCTTATAGACATAGGGCCTAATATAAATTAAAATATAAAGAATAATTAATTTTTTTTTAAAGATTTTTATTCCTGCAACAGTCTAGTCGAAAAAGTCAGTATTCATATAATTTTTCAGAATTCCTAAAAAAAAAAAAAAATTCATATCAATTGTTACATAAGATAATGTTTCAAGTATTGCTTTCATGTATAATTGTTCAGTCTGATTCACTTAATGTTTTTATCATTTCATCAGCTCAGATCTGCAAACAGCTCGGCCATTTCAACAAATCACTGAAGCTCACGTGCCAGGCCCTGCTAATATAATGGCCGGATGTAATACTTCATATCAAGGTAGCGGGCATGCGCATGCCAAAGACACTCCAACACATAATGACGTCAGCTCCGAAACTTTCTCATTAAGCTTTATTGGCTCTTCTTTCCTGGATTATACCACATCATGGGGGCCGGTGTCCAAAAGAAAATGCCCAGTTGACGTCACGAGAGACACTGATCATGCCAAGCTGCCTAAACAGTTTAAAAATTTTAATAGTTCATTATTTTCGTAATCGATTCACCATTCGTATTCGCATAATTGATTTCAGTATTAAACAGTATCTCTCTCTCTATATATATATATATCTTCACGTTGCTTTCTATTGTATGTGACCGAGACAAATCGTTAAAGTATGCCTCAGCACTGACCTGTACAACGTGGCAACGAGCTATTGGTCTAAGCTACCCACACATTCTGACATGGCAGTTCTGTAACGATGCGACGCACTTTAGGCGACCAACTGTGAACGCGACAAAAATAACGTCACAAATCAAACGGACCTCATTCACCAATCGTAAACAAACAACATTTAGCCACGTGATTCTCTATCTCTTCTATACAAATTACGTAACACACTAAGGCTGTCACGTGATACCTTTTTTTTTCTCGTTGTTTTATCAATATTATCACGTGGCTAAATGTTGTTTGTTTACGATTGCTGAATGAGGTCAATTAAGACTGTAGCCTAGTGGTAGTTGAGTTGATAGATAGGCTTTCAATTGTTGAACATCTATTGTTGAAGATTTAAAAAAAAATGAATGGTGGGAAAGTTCAAACAGCTGGAGCTGGTATACAAAATAAAGGAAGTATCGCTAATTTTTTTTTTTTTTTTTGCACTTAATAATAATAATTTATTTATAAAGCGCTGTTAACAAACAAAATGTAGGCTCAAGGCGCTGTAAAAACATTACAAACACAGACATGAGACATGACAAACTAATCTAAAAAAGTTCTAAACAGATAGGTCTTGATGTTCTTCTTAAAATTTTGTAGGCTCCACCGTTTGTATGACAAAATAGTCTTAATCTAGAGGAAGTAGATATTCAATCTATTACTTCAAAAGTATTTCAGAAATAAAAGACAACTTGTACAGATTGTGTATAATGTTGTACATGTTTAGGATGCTTGTTCAGGGTTGAAGACAAACATCTTAGTCTCCTTGTCAGGATGACGTAAGATGACAGGAGAGTTGATAGGAAGATTAATTCTTAAGTAGCAGTGTATTGTTATAAGTATAGATCAGTTTTTCAGTTAGTTGCCAACAGGTTCAAAATGGCATTGATATCATTGATGATATTGTTTATCACGAAAGCCTAAAATATAGCGACTGAGACCGAATGTTGTATTAAACTGTTATAACTGTTTAGAAAGTTGACTCATCACCGAATTCAAATCGCCTAGAGCCTCCAAATTTCTAAGGCCGGTCTTGCTTGAGCGTTAAAAAAATAATTCTTTGCTTCCGAATAAGATGCCCCATGGGATGCGACTTTGGTGCCATTTCTATACATCACGTAACTTACAGTTTAGTCTAGACTAGAAAGTATATTCATTGTCTCGTTTGATTTCAATCTCCATGTTTCGGTACATCAAATGAAATTATTATTAGGCAATTATTAAGACATTAAAATTGAAAGATGTGTAGCTCCTTTTTAGCCCCATCAAGCTCTGACACATGAAATTTGATGAGTGACGATGATTAAGAAATGCCTGATTAATGGATCCAGTGCGATTTCCATTTCAGATTTTTAACTCTTTCTCTCCATAATTATTTACCACATTCTGGTGGAATCAACGTTAGTATCGTCTGTTCGGAGAGAAAGAGTTAAGAAAACTTATAATAATAAGGCTTATCTGCGAGTCCGAAGATTAGTGAGGAATACAGTATTTGCCTTGGCTGCGCAGCCCCAACTGTGACCTACATATTTTGCCACATCCAGGGCGAGCATGACACAGTGGCATAGAAGATCACAGTGATCCCCAAGAAAAGTTATAGCAATTTTATAAGTGAGCTAGAAACAATATTGAATATGTAGGTTAGTGCAAAAAATACATTTGCAAATAGCGAAGAAAAAGACACGTTGTCCCAATAAACAGCATTATACTTTATTTCATCGAACATTACTTCCATTAAACAGCATACTCTATAAACGTTTCACTTGAAGAAGTAATTCTCACATGAATATATTTTCTGTTAACAATATGCTAATAAACAATCATTACATACAGAAGAATAGTGGCCATTTCAACGTGGTTTGAGAATAGACTATTTTACTATACATGATTAACACGCTAACATATAAGTAAATGTCGTAAACAAACAAACAAAAGAACATATGATGAAAGCATATAGAATTGGAACATTAAAACATTCAGGAGCGAGTTTTCTGTATAATATAAGGCAATATAAGATAAGCAGTCTCTCTCCTTTTATCATTGCATAATAATACTAAAGACATAGAACTTGCATGCTTCTTTGTGACCCATTCTATTGTACATGAAATGTATATATATATATATATATATACACACACACACACATAATAAAGTTACACAAATTCGCGGGCGGACCCTGTGGGTCAGCCCTTTAAAGACGAAAGGAAAGTGAAATTACGGAATCGGCCCGTAACTCGAGTGTCATAAATGTAAAAGGCGGTCTGACCGAATAAGTTTGGTTATCGCTGTCTTATGCAATCATTTCATGTCCCATGGGATGCGACTAAATCCATAAGCAGAAAAGAATAATAACTTCACCCAGTGCCGATTTTTGTAAGTGGGTAGAATTTTTTGTGGGATCTTTCGAAGGTTCAATTTGAATGGACTAAATCTAAGAGAAATCACATTTTGCGAAGGCAAAAAAAAAGTACTTATATTTTTTTTTCTCCCTTTTTAAAATTATATTTTAATATAAAAATTGTATATTATAATGTGAAGGCCCTCTGGTGGATACAATGAGCGGCCACACAATCTTCTTATCGTATTTATATAGTCTCAATCTTGTTTCAATCCTTTTCCTTTCCTCACCCCCCATTCCCAATAAAAAACACTATAAAAATGGGTGATAAAAAAACAAGACAAAAAATATAGGCCTATAGATGACATAAAGCGATCTTTTATAAAGAACTTGTTTCAAATCATGACATAACAAAACTGTTCCAGCAATTAATGATGCTACCGTAGACAGGTTTTAATACCAAGGAAATCCATAATACAAACGTGACAGGAAATCTAATTATAAAATTGACAGTTAAGCAAACAATAAGAAAAGATAATCAGAGAAATTGTTATCTTTCAATATTTCATTTAAGAAATGAATTAATTAAAAAAAAAACGATATTGCAGTTGTATCACTTTGTCAAAAAATATGTATTTAAAAACTCCAGAGTCGTGGGGAATGAGCAAATTACGGAACCTGAGATGTACGAGCAAAGGAAACAATATCTCCTGTAAGTCGGGGGGAGGGAGGGGATCTTCAAAACATATCGACCTAAGGGGAGATGTTATCGAGAGAGGGAAAACACGGTACCAGACACACTCTACGCCAGGGGTAAAAAAAAAAGGATTCTGAGGCGGCTTCAAAAATGTCAACTAATGTACTAAAACAAATCCTCACAGAATCTAAACAATATCACACTATGGTGATGAAATGCAAATAATAATAACGTGGCTACAAAGAATTGTTTCCATTTAACGAAACTCGACACTAGATGTGCCAAAAAAAAAATGAAAATTATTGAATTTTTAAAGTAATAATAACATCATTATATTTAGAATATGTGAAAATAAACGAAGCCAACTGTTCGTAAATTTTTCATTCCCGAAATTCACTCCAGATACCTTGTTGACGTTTGAGGTGAATTTTTTTCTTCATTAAAACAGATTTTCACTACACAAGGAAGAACCATCACATCACAAGTTAGACTTCTTACATGGAACATGAAATTAATTCTCAATCTCCATTCGACATCCATTTATAAGAGCTTTAATCTACACGTTATAAGGAAATGAAATGAATATTTCGTATGTAACTAAATCACATTGATTCTTATGACAACTGGAATCAAAGAGGAACAACTATCACAGAGAAGCAGTGGAAAATAAAAGATATTTATGCAAATAGTGGTGACTATAAAAAAACAACAACACCAGACTACAACTGACAACCCTTAGTTTCATGCATAAGGCTCTTCCAGATATTAAATATTTTCATCACTAACTGGGAAACTTGACACACATATAATGTTTTTATTATTTATTACAGGTTCGGTTAACTTAAAAACATGAATCCAACAGGTAAGGCAGTGAGAAGCAGAAGTAACCAATGAATTTTACTTTAAAACAAAGACAACAGTATGTTTAACATGAAACAGTATAATATGTTAAACATGATAAATTGTAATTGGTAGTATAGAAATATGAAGCTGTGGAAAAAATTGATTTCAATATCCATTAAAAACATATATTTCAAATGGATATTTAGTAAAAATTAACATATTATTTGGTAGCTTAGGGGTGAAACTATATTATCAGGTAGAATGTAGAATGGGTTCATTTAAAATTACATTATAGAAACATAACTTTTGGACAATAAATACAAACCATCTAGTTCTGTTATGAAGATAAACATTTTTTAAACATGTGTTTAGTATTTATTTAAAAAAAAAAACTTTTGCCATTGATAATTATAATAATGTAGAAGACTAGGTCTAAATATTAGAATGAATTATGGATATTCAAACTCATAGAATTAAATTTACACACAAAAGTCATTAAGTAAATATTTAGTTTTTTAGACAATTTTATGATTTGAAAAAGAAGATTATTTTAGAAATGTAGTGACTTAAAGTATTTGAATGAGGTGTCTTAACATTGTAACATAATACATTGAAATCTGTGGTTTTATTTGTTTAATAGAGATCCTTTGTGGATACCAATATTTTGGGCACATACTTATATATCTATTAACTAATTTTATGCTAGACTTGAAAGACATTCAACATATTCTCTGACAGTGTATTGCTTACATACATTTTTAGATTTCAGAGTACATATGTGCTATCTTTATCTTGCTGTTAAATAAGGTCTTTTATATTGTTTAGTATTGTACATTTTATAGCTTTCATCAGAAATGATTATTACAGCCTAGCCTAAATAGGAAATTTTGACATAGTGCACAGTTTCCAAATCCACTGAACTGATGACAGTTCATAGCTTTTATAATTCATAGCTTTTACAGCAAAAATTTTCAGCTGCATATTATAAAACAATGTCAGTATTTAAATAATTTCAAATAAAATGAATATATTTACAAGTTTTTTTTTAAAGTTGGCAACAAGTTATTACTATTTTACTTCTATTAAGTATTAATTAACTTCTATTAAGTTAAATGTTAAGTCATTTGAATATTTTTGTTAGGACTGATTAAATGTTTTTAGGACAGCAAATTAAAAAACATTTGCAGATAGAAAATGCACAAAATTAAGTTTGTTTATTGTTGTAGCTATCATATTGTTATTGCTATTTTTTTCTTTAAATTGTATGTTTATTTACAAATATTATCATATTTTTATTTGTAAATGTTAAATTAAATGACCTCCTGTAAAAACAAAAAATATAAAAATTACAAACATTTTTTTGGAAAGACTTGTATTGAAATAAAGCATTATGATTACTATAATATGGCACATATAAAAATTAAATGATAAAACAAAGAAAAAAAAAACTAGAAAAAGTAACACCGGATGCTGTAACAATGCAAAACATCAAAATACAAGGATTATAGAGCCCCAATTTTTTGGCCTAAAATTTTTTTTAAAATGGCATTATGTACCTTGAGGATTTTGATAAAATCAATAAATTTATAGATGAACCTTTTTTTTTTATATACACAAGTACTTGGATTTATCAGAAAAAAGATTTACCAAGAGTTAGAATTTAAAAAAAAAGTGTATCATTAGGCCACAAACTAAACTACACAAGCAAACTTATCTTTCTGGTAGTGGTGTGTAAGAGCTATAATTATTGAAAATCTTGAATGATGGTAAGATTTTCTGATTTATGTGTCTCAAGATGTGAAAGCCAAATTAAATTTACTTCTGACATTATGTAGTGCGCAGGTAACAGATGTACGCAGCAAACACAAAAAAAACAAAACATTTTGTAATTAAGATAATCACAATCAGAAAAATGAATATTTAACTCTCTCTGTAACTATTTATCCATGTTTCAACACAATTCTTCATAACTAGTTCACTCTCCTGTTATGATTAACCTTCAAGAACTTTTTTGTTTATAGTCAGAAAATGTTTTGTTTTTTTTTGGTATCGAATTAAAGAGAAATGCATGCTCCTTTTATGTATGACTTAAGTTTATAAAATCAAACATTATTTTACTTTAATGAGGTCAAATGAATGATGCTATGATCAATTAGGAGAGAAGGAGTTAACAAACATTTTCTTTCCCTTACAAACCAAACAGAACTAAATCTAAATGGTATCAATTTTAAAAAGAAAAACAGTTTTGACAAAACAAAATCTTAGAAGCTTTAAAATTGACTATAGTCATTTAGTCTGCTTAATTTTTGTTGTCTCATTCTATTATGTCTACTAAGAAACACAGCCTATGTATTTAAAAACAACAACTTGCAATGAAAACATTTTAGTGGGTCTAATATTAATGTCAGTTCAAATTTAGTGTGTCGGAGTGTGAAAAAGCTCAATTTAAAATACACAAATTTCATTAAAAGTAGAATTTAAAGAAAAAGGTTTAAAACATTCTTTTGAAATGCCATTTCACTACAGTCAATAACAATGTTCATACACTTTAAAAGAACAGCTTTTTAAAATAGAAAATGTACAATTTCATCCCAGGCAAAGTCTACATGCTATAAATCTGTAAAACACAGTGAGGTCTTTAAATAACATAAAATCCTGTAATCATTTTATTTTCTGACTTGAAAAATAACAGAGAATCAATATTAAATAGCTGCGATACAGAAGCTGCCTTTCACAAATTTCTTGATATATAAGTATTAATTAGATACAAATTGTAACTAATACTTTTTAAAATATTATTTTACAAAACTACATTAAAAAGAAATTAACTGACTGTAGAAATCCCAGTGATACTAATTTAAATCTTGCTTAGAAGAAGAAATATTCTATAAAAAAAAACTCTAAAGGTTACTTGGGAATATTGTAGGCAATAAAGGTACTTTTATTACACTAATAATAATAATAATAATAATAATAAAATAATAATAGTAACAATAAATTGTAAATGATAGATTATAAAAGAATAATAACTCTGATTTATTGATTTCACCTGTGCAGACTACAAATCTTAACACATTGGTAAGTTATCTTATCTTAAAAGTTACAGACATTAGTTAAAAAGAGTAGATGATTATATCCTACTTGTTTCCCTGTGTCAATTTAGTCACTTTAATATCAATTCACCTATCCTATTCCTCCAATTCTAAGATTATAAATAGTATATCTCTTTTTTTTTTTGGTAATCAAATCTTTAATATAACAAAGCTAAGAATATAAGCTAAACTTGTAAAAACATTACCATACTGGGGGAAAAAATAATTTATAATCAAAATAAATATTAATAAGTCCAATATTCTAATTGGAATCATGCGAGCTTAAATCCTAGCCAGCACAACAAGATTTTAATGTCAGTTATGTTTTTAAAGTCCCTGAGAAAGAATTTCAATTCCCACAAAGATTACAGCCTGTGAACAGAGTTAGCTAAGTGCACATACAGCTTCATCAGATTTTATTGTTGTTTTTTTTTTCAATAGCCTATTTCAACTACAGAAACACAAAGAAAGGGAATAATTTTGCTTTATTTAACTCTTTCTCTCCGTAATTATTTACCATATTCTGGTGGAATCAACGTTGGTATCGTCGGTTTGGAGAGAAAGAGTTAAAACAAAAAAAAAAAGAAAGAGAAGCACTTTACAATTTAAAAAAAAAAGTTCATTTAAAAAGATTTTAAGTTATATTTATTTTGTTTTTCCTTTTTCCTTTTCAATTTCACATAATTAATATAAGACTAAGACTGCCTACTGATAATAATTGGAAATTTGTTAAGATCATATATTCTATTTTGTAATTAAAAAAATAACATTTCAAAGAAAACAAAAGAGAACTAATAAAATCAAAATTAGAATATTCCTCCCTGCCGACAAAAAAATAACAAAACAGTTTCTATAAAAAGATTTTCCCTTCCTCATACTATCAAGACCAAAAATCCTCCAGACAAAGCAGGCAGTTCAATAATTTTATTTCTAAGAATTATTTTTTTGTAGCTTGCTATAAAAATGTGTTTTTTCCTTACATAAGTAACAACTCAAAATATTAATTGTTACAAAAATTGATGGAAAATATAATCACATAAAAATAAAAGAAAAAAATAATTACATTGAAAAAAGAGATTTAAAGCAAAGCAAGGACTGTCTGTATCACTAATCAGTATTGGCCACAACCATATGACATCAGAAACAAATGGCGTCTTTCACAGATTTAATCAATATCAATATTGACATTAGCTTCTCTGGGACATCTCCAGTATCTTGATGATAACAAATTTTACCATGCAATATGGATTTATTTTTGTTAATCAAAAAAAAAATGTTTCTTTTAGATGTGACTAAAAATATTAGATCAAAATAATTCATTCACATTTCTTTTTCATCATCAGAAAAAAAATGCTAATAGAAGGTAGAAAACAGCTTAAACAATAAGAATGGACATTTCAAAATGAACATGAAGTCAGTTTTCACATAATATCACAAATGATTACAATTTAAATGTTTCAATCCTCAAGATTCTGGAAAATTATACTTTTTTTTCTTAATTTTTTTTTTCTGGAGTTGGGGAAGGAGAGGAAGGGGTAAGAAAACTGAGCTGACACTTGACCAAAGATTGGCTTAAAAATGGAATTTAAATAGTTTATTGACATTTGTTTTAGTACTTCAAATGTTATATAAATATATGACCTCTCGCGAAAAGTACACATGTAAGTACATGCAAACTGAATTAAAAACACATTTACACTTTCATAAAATTTAGACTCATAGCTCTTCCTTGGAGACACCAACACTGTTGTTGCTTAATTGATCCTATTACATCTACTTGGCACGATTTTAATGAAGATACTTTCAAATAAATGACGAGAGGAAGAAATATATGAACTTGATGATAATCCAAAAGCTTAATGAGAATATATGTCATATAGATGTCAGCTACAAAGTGACAGATGTCAACAAGATGATGGTAGCACACAAAGTCCAACTGTAAGAAATGGAGATGGTAGCAGCTAGTGATGGGTGTCTTGTGTCATAAGGGTGATGGGGAGACAGGCATTCTGGAGACTGTCTTGCCCTGGGCATCAGCATTGATGTAGATGGTCTTGGTGTCCACCATCTCAGACAGCAGGGGGCTCTCCTTCAGCACGTCTTGGTAGATGGCGCTCTTGTGTGCCCTCATGGCTATATCAGTGAGAGTTCTGAAAGATTCAGACACAAAATGTTAACAAACTTAATGATATCAAATGCTGATGATTTCAATGTTAATGATTCAAAATGTTGATGATTTAAAATGTTGATGATTTCAATGTTGATGATTAAAATGTTGATGTTTAATCAAAATGTTAATTATCCATATTTTAATAAACAATGTTAATGATTAAGCTTATCTGTGTTGAAATGAAATATAAAAATTTGTGTCAAAACAAGCACCATTGTCTTATAATGAATGTACTGATGCTTCATAAAAAGAAAGCCCAAATTATGCCATTGTCATTTATCTGAACTAGATTTCAATGGTAGGAGGCTGAGCGATAAGCACTTGGCTTCTGAACTGGGGGTCCTAGGTTCAAATTCTGGTGAAGACTGGGATTTTTAATTTCAGGAACTTTGTGCACCTCTGAGTCCACCCAGCTGTAATGAGTACCTGACATTAGTTGGGTAATAGTAAAGGCGGTTGGTCGTTGTGCAAGCCACATGTGACACCTTCATTAAACATAGGCCACATAAACAGATGCCATTTACATCATCAGCCCAATAGACCAAATGGCCTTATAGGGAAAATTTACTTTTCTTTCCTAGATTTCAACTGCAGTAAGTTATTAGTAAACTAGGATAATTCAGACATACTCTCATAACAGCTTGAAGTAATTTAGAGCTCTCATAAGTTTTTGTCCAAACATTTGGATCATAACAAGATATGTGTTTTTCATCTTTAAGTCTTTAATTATTTTATTAGACTGTGTTTTTCGATTGTATGGATCTTATTACTGTAATTGGACTAGATCTACTTAATGCTGTAAGATATGCATAGGTTTGATGGTTAAAGCTTTAAGGAACTGCTAAAATGTTCAATATTATTTTAAAATTGTTATGAATGATGCATCAGAAGTGAAGAGATTAGAAACAAGATTCACACAGCAATTTGACCACACGATGAGCTGGTAACCACTGTCGAAAAACGCAAACTTAAGCTCTATGGCCAAATCAAAAACGTTCTCAGGGCTCGCAAAGACCTTCCTTCAGGGAAAAGAAGAAGAGGCAGGCAGAGAAAAGCGATAGGAAGTCATCATAAAAGAATGGATAGGCCTACCATTGAATTAAATTCTATCAAAGGCAAAAGACAGAGGAATGGAGAAAGATGGTCAACAAATTTTGTGTGGTACCCAACAGTTAAACAAACTAAGAGATAGGGGAAGGTGAATAATGAGTGCAGATTATCAGAATAAGTATTTTATCTGTAAAGCTATTCTCTTTGTTCGGTCTTGTTTCCACGCAATCATCAACTATTCCCTAAGTATTTGTCCATTTCTTTACGAGGACATGTGAGACTTTTGTGAGTTAGGCTATTTTACATCTGAGAGAAAATTAATTTTTTATCTTTAACTGCAAGTATTTCTAAATAAAAAACAACAACAACTCCGCAGTGATTTATATTAAAATATTGTACTCGAAGTGCTAAAACAGTTGTTTTTTTTAAATTTCAGAACGCCTCTGATTTAAGAATAGAATTATTTGGTACGTAAAAATATGACCATCCTAACACGCTGACTGCAGTGACAAGTGAATTTTATTTGACCAGCCCCCCTGGAGTGTTCGTAAATTTTAAGAGATTTCTACTCATATTTAGTGATCAGTCAATCGTTACACACTTTCCAAAGAGCAAATGTCAGCAAATATGACTAGCACACAAAGTGTAGTTGTTAAGTGTTCGAACTAACAAAGATCACCATGACACCTGGGACAACATTGTTTACATCTACTGAGTACTTCGGGCTGTATTTGCACGTCAGAGAACACTTAGCAATCAGGTTTTGGCAACACTAGCAACACATATTTTAGCTACATTCTAAAATTTAGCCACTTTTAATCCCCCCCTCTCTCTCACACATACACACACGTTTACATAAGCATATTTTTTTCTTTCAATATTGTCTCTCCTCTTTTATTTCTATTTTCTTTGTTCTGCGTTCTCTATCAACTCAGTTGTCCCTAAAACACTATAGCCTTTATTTAATCATTGTTATCATTGAACTAATTCTACCACTTTGTGATTTTCATGTAAAGTATATATTTATGCCTTTATAGGCTATATACATGTTATTGGGTTGTGTTAGATAAAAATAACCTTGTAGGCCTATATTACATATAATGTTCATGATTTTAAAAAGGTCTTCCATGCCGTTTTCTTCCCACCCATCCCCTTTTTATACACTCACAGATATCGTTGAATTGAATAGTGGGTGTGGCTGAAAATAGTTCGATCCGTTGACCTTGTCGAGTGTGTGCTGCCCATGTTTGAAGACTAATATGTGCATTTGTTTAGCGAGCTGTTTCCGCAAAGGGAAAGAATACAGTCATACACGTTGCCTTTAATTCACGGTACAGTTATCGGACTTGACGTCAGTCCTGACTGACATTGTCGAAGAAATCTTTCAAATGACATAGTGTCTACAGCAAGGTTAACGAATGGAGATGACTTATTCAAATTGTGCTAGACCAAAACGTTAATAGTACATCTAGTTATATTCAACGCAACTGAACTAAAGACACTAGTGTCAACGTCAGCATATAACTTTAGAAGGTGAAGTGCTAAAATCAGTGGTAAATCATTTGGCATCCTAACAGTGGGGTCGCGTTCGAATCACAGTGAAAAAGAAAGTTTCTGAATACGGGATTTTTTGGAAGCTCCGTGAAGGATCCGATCCAGCCAGCTCTAATGGGTACCTGATATTAGTTGTGGAAAGTAAAGGAGGCTGCAGGGGCGTAGCTAGAAATCTTCCATCGTTTGGGGTCCCGGGGGGACTGACCTCTTTGGGGGCCCTACATTTTGCGTATTACTAAATTTTTAATGTAAAAAACACTCATTTGGGGGCCCCTTCAACTGGGGGCCTGGGGGGATTTTCAAATTCTTCCCCGTCCTTCCCCTTCCCTAGCTACGCCACTGGGAGTCTGGTTGTTGTGCTTGTTACCCGACGGCCATACAAAAAACAGAAAACTGCAGACCTTGACATCATCTGCCCTGTAGATTGCTAGGTCTGAAAGAGGTGCTATATTTTACTACCCAGTACATGTTTGAGAAGGACAAATAGCTCTTCGACATAGAACTGTAGGCTAAAGGTAACAACATAAGCCTACTATTGCTACATTCTCTTGGACCAGTGGCGTAACTTTCTTGATCGGCGAACAGAAAATCAGGAGTTCAAAACTAATGACAAACTATTACATTTTTTAAAAAGAGAAATAACTTTTGGGTTAGTTTAGCTAAGTGGCAACATAATAATTACCTCTGAGAGACTCCCTCCACCATTTTTTTTCTTATACCAGAGGTCCACAGATGGTAAACATTAGAATGCATTGAGTATAAAGTAAATGATAAAGGACGTTTTTAAAAATCAACCTATAGAGAGACACAATGGGCCTCATTCACCAAACGTAAACAAACAACATTTTCTCTATATGTTCTATACAAATTTAGTAAGGTTGTCACATGGTAGGTAATTTTCATTATTTTATCAATATTATGACGTGGCTGAATGTGTTTATTTACATTTGGTGAATGAGGTCCATTATTTTATAGATTAGCATTTATGACTGGGAAAAAATGGATAAATAGATAGACCTAGTTTCTTATTGTATACGGAGCACAGAGTAGAGAAAGTGTTGATAAGCTATGTATTAGAAATGTATAGGATAATTAATGTTTACTTTTTTTTTTTTGTAACTCAGAGTCAAATTTTCTAAGCCCTTGTGTTACTGACCATTGGGAAGACATAGCTCCAGACCGCACAAAACGGAGAGAGACAATGACCAAGAAAGCTATGGACAGCGAATGAACATGGGCCTCAGCTCTGGAAGAAAAACGGACAACGCGAAAAATGGCCAGCTCCTCTACCACTGAAGCGAAAACCACCTTAACCTGCGATATTTGTGGGCGTGATAGTCTCTCCAATAAAGGGCTCAACAGCCACACGAGGAAGTGTGCGAGATGAATCATAGTCGTTCTACGACCGAAGGAGGCAAATGTGTTAGTAACACAATTTTTTTTATATAAATGAAGTATTAAAATGTCACTGGGCGATTATTTACATTAGTGAATGGGACATAGATTAATAGGCTACTCATGAACTACTGTCTCCTATGAAAACTTTACCTTAGCTCAACAAGTTTGTTGACAACCATAGGAAACACTGTGGAGTCACCGGGTCTGTTTTTTTCCAATGTGTGGAGCAGACAGGAGACCATCTGCCAATGCATGCTCTCCACGGCGTCTCGGTTCTGCAGCGGTGTCCTATCCGGGAAAGTTAGGCATACAGTCTTGATGAGGACCATCTCCTCCGGAGTGACCCTCAGCGAGGCCATCCGGTCAGCGAGGCTGAAGGAAAAGTCCGTGTACTCCTTGCCAAAGACCTTGATGATTTCCTCCTCGTGGAACGTCCTCCCGTTAGGGTAATAGACTACCCGAAGATCTGAGTTGTAGCCCCTGTAAGCCCCGAGGAACCAGAACTCAAACCAAGTTCCCCTGACAAGAGAGGCCTGGTCGGATAAGGCGAGTTCCTTGAATCCTGGAACGTTCTTGGCGTAGTTGATGTAGTTTCGGAGCCATTTCTCCGTCATTTCTACGTCGTGCATTGTCAGAGAAAGATCTTCCCTCTCTGGGCTGAAGTCTGTGAGCAGTTTTTTATTCATGATCGGAGTGCTCAGAGGAGGATGCCTCATCTCTAGATCTCTTTGTGTGTTATACAGATGCAAATACTCTGATTGGTTCTTGTACAGCTCCTCCGAAGGCACGCGGGTAGTGTTCTTCACATACTTGTCATGGTACATGACGAGGTCCTTCAGAAGCACTTCAAACTTCTCTTTCTCGGCTTTGTTGACTTCCTTCTGCTTAAACTCTTCCACCTCCATGGCGTACTCCGTTCTGGTTTTATGCGAGTAGCGTCCCGTCTTGATGGCGTCGCGGGACATGCCCATCTCAACGCATCGTCGGTAACGACAGTAGCTGCAGGCGTTCCGCTTCTTGCCGTACACCTGACACTCCCTGTTCTTGGTGCAGTAGTAGGACGCCCCTCTCTTCAAACTCCGCCTGAAAAACTCATTACACGCCTCGCAGGTGTTCACGCCAAAGTGGAGACCCGACGCTTTATTGCCGCACACCCTGCAAGGGGGCAAATTCTGGGCGCCGCGAGATTGTTTCTGACACTTCGACTTGTCCGTTTTGTCGCCGGCTCCTTTTTCTGACGCGCTTTGAGACGTGTCGTCTTCGCTAAAGCCCTGGTCATTGACAGTCTGTTTCTGTTTTATGTCGTCGGCATCATAACCTTGTATGCTCGAAACAGACGAAACAGAAGCTGATCGGCGACCGCCCGGCCTGCACTTGCTTAGATCAAAGTTTCTGCGTTTGTTATTTTTTTGAGCACATGTCCCTGAAAATTGCTTGTCCGCACTCTGTTCAACGTTGGGGTCGCTATAGTCTGAATCATCTTCGTATTTTATAAGATCCGCATTGTATCCGGGACTCTCTAGCGACGTTTCTCTGAGGTAACGTTCAGGTTCTTTTCTATTATTATTGCTGACCTCCACAGTCAGCGTGTGTTGCCTGCCGTTAGAATAGGCAACAGAGTTGGTCTCAAAAGTTCCTGAGTTCCTTCTCGTGCCATCGTAAGGTTCTGAAACGGATCTCGATATGAGAGAAAATCCGTTGGTTAATTCTTTATGGTCCTCTACAAAGACACTATTATTCTGGCTAGTTTTATATTGTTTTAAAGAGTCTGGATTCTTAATGTCATGGACATTGGCCTCAGCGTAAGAAAAGCTTCGGTCGGCGTGTGACCCGTAAGGGTCACTGTTGGCCCTGGAATACACCGACTCGCCGCCAGGTGAATGATACGGTGAGGGGGACGAGATCAAGCTGGACACGGCGTTGTACCAGCTGGATGATGTGCCGCCGTTTGGGGACGCATCCGTTTCCTGGTCCTCTTGAGCAGACAGGTTAGGTAACTGTGGGAGATTTGAAGCCGGACAGTGGTCATTATCCGTTAAGACCTCGTGTTGATACGCCCCTTCCTGAGCGTGGTCCCCAGAGTGAGGGGAGGGGTTGTCGTACGGAATCAGCTGGTTGGAGACGAAGACATCCAGATGATCGGACAAAGTTGTGCGCCGATCAACGTAAACGCCATTGCCTTTCATTGTCTCCTGGAAGTGGCGCCTGGGGTGATGCGGTAGATGAGGCTGCGACGTGGCATTGTTTTTTATCATTTTAGGTCACACTACGCTGACCTAGAACATTAAGCTTCTAATACCAAAGCAAACATATACACGATGACGCCATCTTTAAGAAGTACACTACTTTTTTGGTTGTTTTTCTCTTTAGAACAGTACGTTGTGATCAGAAGTTATCCAGATAAGAAAACAAACTTACGGTAAACACATTGATTTCAGATTAAGTAAATGTATGCTTTCACATCTAACAATATAATACCACAGAAAATTGAGTGATAATGCCAGATGGGTTAATTGATGAATACAATATTTATTTGTTCCTTTTTTTCTCTCTCCAGAGATTTTTTTGAAAAATGTAATGATTATGTAATCTATATTCCCACTTCCTCTATTGATTTGATTTGTGTTTCAGTAAAAAATTCTGAAATAGATTCTGACACATTTGTAACGTACATCCAATGAATTCAATAAGAATTTAGAACACATACATCCTTAGTGAAAAAAAGACAACAAGACTTTGTAAAGGATTAGACTTTCGGATATTTCCAACACAGAAAGAATAGAATATCTTTGAAAAATGATTCTATCCACAACGATGCAAAATTTCATGTAGATAACTAAATAATGCCTGGGTCTCCTCTTGAGTAGAACCTTGTAAAACATGCTTGGAGCTTGAGAAATCTTCATGTTTCTATAGAATTAGCAGGATGTCTTGTCTTTATCCCAAACAGATAAAAAGACGAGGCCTACTATCTGCGCCATAGTTCATGTCTGTGAATAGAGACAAGAGAGGGGAAAAGATAGAGACTTGAGTCAAAGATAAGCATTAAAATGTACACATGAAAATCTACATGACACAGTAACTTTATATGTCTAATTAAATTTGACTTTAGAGGACAAAAACGATATGGGTGGCTGAGTAGCATTATCTACTTAAATACAAGGGGGTTGGAGTTGGAATCCTTACAATAGTTGCTGAGCGCCTAAAGGGTACTCGGAAACCTTTTCCTAGATACTCTCTCTTCCCATAACGTCCACACAAATTGATTGGACTATTGTAAAGAGCAATAATAAAACGAACGTATTTATTTTAATTTATAGCCATCAGTTGATGGTGTTGGGTTTGATATGTCCTACGACCTCGGCAACGATCCTTCCATGTTTCCCCCACAATGGTCAAACAAAGCAGATTTCTAGAAATAACCTAGAGATTGAGACACATTGCAATGTGCTATATAATCAGAGTAGCTGAACTTATAGGGCGATTGAGTAGATAAAAAATAGGCCGAAATGGAAAACGGGTGCAGCTTTTGGAGATTTAATTTTAAAAATTAATTTAAGCGACTTACACATGTTTTACGAATCCTACAACAAGTCAAGCGTTACGCGATTTGAAGCCCATAAGTATAATGTAATATTAGAACAAAACTATGTAAAAGTCTTTAATATCAATGGCAATGACCTGAAATATGGAGCTACTTAATTAGCATTTCTTTGTTAAGTTCTTTAAGAACGTATGCTAAAAAGAAAAAAAAAATACAATAAGTCCTTTTAAAAAATAAAGCCTTTAAAGGGGAAGAACCCCCGTCCTTGACAATACCAATAATGTACAAGTTATTTGTCCTATTCGATATCAAACAATATAATTAATACCAAAAATTAATTGACGGATTAATTATTTTTGTGTATTGATTCGTGTTTAGTTAGGTACCATAAATATTTTTATTAAAGTATCAACTTGATCGGAAAATGCGTGACGGAGAAATAGCGTTAACAATGATTTAAGGGGACTAAACCCAACAAATTTAGCCATATCTGTCAATATTGAAGTATTGTCTCCCTTGTTGATCTGAAACAAATTAATGATTTCCCAGTAATTAATTGTCAAGTGTCTTTGTCTATGTCAATGAATAATTGTGCGAAGTTTTAAGTTGATCCAAGAATGATTGTGAGAGAAATAACGTGTACACACTTTTAACCAGACAGACAGACAGACAGACAGGATGAGTGATATAAGCTTTGGAAAAAAAAAACTTTAATGAAAAAGAAAGCAGCGGGGGGTAAGGGTAGAGGCGTAAGGAGTACAAAACAGGGCTAATGGCTATGCTTAGAACAACATGACTTCATGATTTATGAAATCCGTTCTACTCAAATATTCGACTAACTTTAATATACGACCTAAAAAACATAAATGATAAGTTATAAGCAGGCCTGCTGTTCAATACTGACAAGCCTTTGCTGATAGTGAAAACATCAAGTTTAAGAGAAGTTTTTAAAAAAAAATCATTCTAAAAGCATACACCGTACAAGGTCATTTATTATCTGTTAAAGGAAATGTACAACTTGCGGTCAATGCGTAGAAAAACTTGGACTCTTAGTGGTCTAGTGGGAAAAACAACAGCGGGTTGACTGCTCAATGTATAGGCTAATTAGACGTGCACCTTAGAGCGCCTCTCAAACTGTTGTGATTTGTTCCTGCAGTAAGGAGATGACCCTGTAGGCCGCGGGATAGCTTGAACCCCGTAACAAAAGAAGTTCATGGCAGACGACAGAATGCAAATTTGTTTAAAAGTACATATTTAAGAAAATGCCAGGAAATTACCTTTTAATGTGTTTTAATAGGATGAAGGATCGTTTGTGAATTGTTGTTGCAAACGTAGGCATTTATTTGCAGCAGTACGTAACCATGAGAGACGCTTTGCTTACAACAAAATACAATGTTTTTAAAACTATTTGGCTGTTGTTTCTCAGACATATGTAATGTTGAGGGTTTTATTTAGGTTATTTGTCATACTTTAGATTTGAAGAGTTCTGCGACTTGCTATGCGGGGACAATAGAAATGTTATGAAAAAGGACTGGGGGGGGGGGTAAAATGGTTAATAATAAACAATATGCGTAATATGTTTTACAGCGTCTTGAGCCTACATTTTTGTTTGTTAACAGCGCTTTATAAATAAAATTATTATTAATATATATGTGTAAACAATATGTGTAATTGTAATACTCAGGACTATACGACGACGCAAAGTAATTAATATTTATCAATTAAATATCACATTTCTTGTGCTGTATAAAAATTCAACTATTTTTCCCGACATTCCAATGGCAGTGTCAACTAGTAAAACGCGTCAATCGTAAATTGTTTGCGATCTGGTCTCTAGGGTACATTTTTTAAAAGGTCATTAGTTTCCATGGCCAACGGGTAACGAGGGTATCATGTGACCAGCACAACGACCAACCGCCTTTACTTTTCCCAGCTAATGTCAAGTACCCATTTGAGTCGGGTGGACTCTGGCGTCCTAAATATCCCGAAATTCAACAGTCCCAGTGTTCACTGAGATTCGAACCCGAGATCCTTTGGTTCGGAAGCTAAGCGCTCCACCACTCAGCCACCACACTTTGTAACAATGATGTTCAATAGTGATATTTTGTGGTAGAGCTAAAAAAAAAAGCTTATAAAAGCTTGACAAATAAACAGATTTAGTATTATGCAGTCTATTGCATATTATGCAATATACGAAGTACTACCACCGTGTATTTTTTTCCCCTGTTTATTGTGGTTTTAAAACTGAACTATAAATGTATTATCTCTGAAGTGGTTTCATGAGGTTATTATTGCCGGAAGTGGTAATTAATTTAAGCACTACCTATAAAAGGCTTACAATGGCATGCTTCTCAAACCTTTGAAAAACCTGTCGAACCTTTAAACCTTATGCATCTCAAAAAATATATCATCATAGTAATTCTAAGTTCTAGAATACATGCTTTATATTTATTTTTAAAGCATTTCAGTTTTGAGTTTATACTTTAAAGTAGTATCTCCTGCATCACGATATTGTTTGAGTGCTCTGAAATTGTTAGAACAATCAGTTGAAGGCAAAATCGAAATATCAGAAAACGTATTGTTTAATCAAGACAATTTCATCGTAACATCAATGAAGACATTGTTGTCATCTGGCACTTAAACATATTGTGACAGGTATTATAATGTATAATAATAATAATAATAATATCAATATTCTAAATTGAATTTTCATTTTGTGCATCCTATTCAACGGATCCCAGGCTAAGTTTGAATTTTGTGTTATTTTCAAAATAGTTTTTTTTTTCGTTGTTACTTAACAATAAAATTCAAACAAATTAATTAACGACCAATAATAATGTACCTCATTGGTTTATTTTTCTTTTTTACTGATTCGTTTTGTAATGTAGGTGTAGGTAGGTGCAATGAATAATTTTAAGTAGTTTTCTACTTGATCCGAGATGCGGCATTAAAAAAAAAACAAAAAGATTTTTATTAGATTGACTGACAGAGTGAGTTGAATTCCAACAATGATATCAGACTAGCAACAATGATATCAGACTAGCCAATGTTTTCGATTCTTAGCCTACACTTTATGAGCTGGTCTGTAATGGTATAATCGATTACATTTTATACCAACACAAAACGTCCATACAAAAACCTGTGCTGTCTCAAGGCTGGGGCTGAAATCCTTGACATTTGTCTTCAAAGTCAATTCATTACAGCTCATGGCCGTAGCTATACAGTGCAATAAAATATCACGCTAAGTGAGGTTTTATGTAAATGAGTCACGACCGAATTTTTCTACAAAATTACTTGGATAGTGTTTGAGATAACGCTTCATTCCCTCTATGATAGGATCATAAAGATTGACAAATACATAAGGGATTGTTTATTTTAGATCCACCTTCTAATTCATATCACCGACTGTATTATTCTTTTCTTTTAAAGCATCAGCTTTTATTAAAGAATATCGATTTTTTTTGTATGTTTTAAGCGCTTCACTATCATTATTTCACACAAATCGTACTAATCTAATTGCTCACTATTTTTAGTTCGTATTATATTGCACCTGTGATGAACGATGTCTGTTTTAAATAGTACCAAGATATTAGCAAGCTACTAAAAAAAAGTCTAGAAGTGGACAAACCAGAATTTTCAATACATGGACAATTTTAAGTATGTTTTTATTTTTTGTAAAATTATAACAACAAAAGAACTGTTAAACGTATAACATTAAAACTATTTCAACAAAAACAAAGCTTATATTAAGTGTAATTGTATCAATTAATCAATTAGTTAGGATCAGTCATATAATTAAGTTTTAAATAGATCTAACAATAATATCGTAACAATAATAAATCTGTGCCATTAGAACTATTTTTTTTTAAACGCTTATATAGAGTCATTCTGTCTGTCTGGAAAATGTGTGAACATGTTGTTTACTGCCATTTCCCATTCTCGGATCGACTTTAAAAATTTGGACAATTATTCATTAGACCTGGCAAGACATGCATCTATAAAAATATAACCAATTAGTTAATTAGTAAATTATTTGTTGATTTTGTTTGATATGGAAAGAAGTGGAATAAACGCTACATAATGAGATGTGAATGTATGTATGGATTTAATCCCTTTATTACTTTTTATGTTCTTTTTTCTCCCACTCACTCTTCTCGAATCAAGTTAAAAATTTGCGTACTTATTCATTTATAGTCGATGATAATACACGAATCAGTCCAAAATCAAACAATTACTTCATCATTTAGTACTAATTAATTCATTTTGTTTTACAGCTAAAGGGGAAATAAAACCTGTAATTTTCATATAAATGGCAGTAATTACCGGTTCTTCTCCTTAACTAAGCAATGTTTATAAAAAGAATTCTTTTTTTCCTTATTGCTTTTCACTAATTGTTTTTGGTTAGCGCATTTTCATGCGTTTAGCTTTCTTAATGCGCTATGATCCTATCTCATGCTTAGACCTAGGTCCGGTCTTAGGCCATTGCAACCTTTGCGGCCGAAGTGGGCCCCGCACTTTCATATGCCCCGTGTGAATTGTAGGTGTAAATTAGTAAAATAAACTATTTTAACATTTAAAGGGTTTCTGGAATTGTCCTGAAATTGTAAAATATACGAAAAAGTCATGAAAATCTCCTGAAATTATTAAAAACTTCTGAAAACTGATGTCTAAAAAAACAGACAAAACTGTCATTTCTGGGTGTCATTTAATATGGAAAACGCTAATCCTACTAGCAATTTAAAAAAGGCATTGTCAGCTTTAATTTAATAAAAATGTAATAAGGTGAATTTTAACCAAAACACGAAGTTCAAATTCTTAATTTAATTTAACAGTCATTGGCATACAAATATAGATCTAAACCTATGCTGACCTCTTCAGAAAAACAAAAGCGATCTTTTGCTAGTCGATAGTAAATCTAAACGATAGATCTGAATGTTTATCAGCTTTTTGATGAGAAACTACTATATTCATACTGTAGATGGATCGTAAAACTAATTTGACGGTGATTTTGTACTTATAAGTACAAAAAAAATGCAAAGACGAATTTATTTTCCAATACAAAATCTTAATTTTCACTTATTATCCTTATCACAACCCAGAATAGGCCCCGCGCTATCCGTTTCGCATAAGGCCCCGCAATCTCTAGGACTGGCCCTGGACCGAGAAGAAGTGGGTACATGGGTGAATGTTACCGTGATTGTTTTTTAAATGCATAAAAAATTGTATGGCTTGAACTCCACCAACCTTTTCTGCAACTTATGTCAGATAACTTTTAGTTGAGGTGCTTTATTGATCCATATAAAAATTTGTTACGATTACAAGGACTCTTTTTTTTTTTCGTATAAAGACAACACAACAGAAACATTCACATAATAGTAGATAAATAAACGAGCCTAAACTAATGAGCCTTGACAAGTTACAACCAGGCAGCTAAATAGCGTGATGGTACAGAAACAAGAGATACAGTTACATTGTAACATATATTTTGATGTAACGGAATGTTATTCTCAATATTTCACCACCCCATTACGCCAACAAGATTGTCGCTGTATAGTTATGAAAGAGCTATTGATATTCAACACTTCTCACCAATAAGATGTATTTAATGTTATATAACTAACCTAAAACCCATTTTGCCGAGTATAAAGTCGAAGTCAACAGATAAGCATGTAGCCGGGTTTCCATCAATGTTATATTAGCGGGTGTGAGATTATTCACATGTAACAGGTGGCTTGTATTTTTGTCTCACTTTCACCTTCCCCCCCTTTCTCATAGCACACTCACACTCTCCTACTCTAATCTCTCCACACAAGGTTATCACGTAGACTTACAGTGACTTTCTAAGTCTCGGGTCAAAGTTACTAGACTACTGGCATAGCCACATGCGTACATAATTGGCAGTTTACGCACTAAGGCCAGATTTACGGCAGTGCAAACAGAGCAGCGTCCCTCGAGGCTTCGCCCACAAAAGAACGTCACCACAAACTACACGATTTTTAAAAAATATGCATACCAAATATAGAAAGAAGAAAAATTATATGAAGTGTAAAAAAGATATATGTAATGTCCTTGCATTACATGGGTTTCTATTCTTACAAGTCCACAAATCAAAGCAAGAGACTCCAAGAAGACCTAGAGACCTAAGGTATAAACATTAATGTGTCATATTGATGTTGAGCTTTCCAACAAGCAAAAAAAAAATACTTTAAAAAAAAAAGAAAGCCTGTATAACGGATAGAACTGCACATTTAAAGCCATATAACTTATACTGTAAGATTTGTTTCCTTTTTTATATCAAACAAAATTTCCTACTATTATTTATTTGATAAATGTTTTTGATTGTTTCTTGGGGACAATGAATAATTGTGACAAGTTTCAACTTGATCAGAGAATTGAAAGTGGGAAAAAATAACGTGCACAAGATGTGTACCAGACAGACAGACAGACAGACGGATTGAGTAGATATAATTTGTTGTATAAAAATACACCTGCATACAAAGACCTTATTGCATAAGTAGCATAGGTGTCTCTTACTACTTTAAAGTATCGAAATTCTTCCTGATGCACAACATCATCCGCGAAGATTCGTAAAGATAGGGGGCTTTATCTAAGGGAGGTGTCTGGAAATTTATGCACTGAAATTTTAGGCACTGGCCTTGTAAAAAGATGTTCAATTTACTGGTGCGTAAATTTCCAGGTGCCAAAATGTCCTGTGACTAAATTACCGGTGCTTAAAATTCCAGTGCCAAAATTTTCTACATTTACTCAGGGAGATACTTTCATAGTTTTCACCTAGATAACGTATACATTGAAATGATGGCATTATAAAACAGTTCGCTACGATGGAAACAATGTTTGCTTTAGTTTCTAGACAAGAGTGAAATGATTTATTGCTATGTGTTGAGTCAGTCTGACTGCTGTGGATGTTTATGGTTACAGGCCAGGATAAAAAGTTGACCAGGAATAGTTACTATATGAAGAAGAGCAGCATTTAAATCACATAACTGAGGAAGTAATGTAAAGTTCTATTCACAGTCGACTAAACCAGCAAAAGGTTACATGAATAATACAATAACTATAAAGAAAGAGCCTCATATAGTATATGACAATATTACTGCATACTATTTGGGTCTGTCTGAGTGTCCGAATAATCCAGCGGTTCTCAACCTTTAAAGCTCGGCGACCATTTTTTACAATCCACCACTCTGCATTGACACCCTAAACACACACATATAGCAATAGAAGACCAGACAATAACAAATCCATAGTTTCGATGGTATTAAGCGACATCTGGCCAATCGTCCATCGACCCCTAAGGTCGCGAACCACACGTTGAGAACCCCTGGAATAATCGAATTACCGGATAACAGAATGCGGAATATTATAAACGGTTCATTTCACATACAGTAAAAAACATTCCTATGGGGGTATCGCGCCACATATAGTTAAAGTAAACTATACAGGGAAAAAAAGCGCTTCACACAGTGGCCTCCAAATATTGAGAGAAAAAATCGCTGATCTTTTGCTGCACATCTGCTTGACCACTTAGATACCGTACTGTAGAACATATAAAAAAAAAGGCAGTCCGGATATTTGAAGTTCTGGATAACTGTCGTCCGGATAAACGACGTTTTACCGTAAAAAGGATTTTTGAAAAATCAACAAGCTCATGTGGTAAGTAAGAGTGCAGCATATAGATAGAGGAATGAAGGGATTCCGGATACCGAATTAGAGATAAAGAGATATAGAAAGCATTTGACTAGGTCAATAAAAAAAAAAGATTAATCATTTTGTGTGTTAATATTTCTCCATGTAAAGTAAAATGACAGAAATTCCAAGTTTAAAAAGGTTTAAAAATAAAACAAGAAAGAGCTGGGAAGCCATTGAAAAACAAACAAGAGACCGTGGGGAGTTGCGTGTTTTTACTGAGGTTCTATGTTCCACGAGGAACGCACAGGAAAGATGATAATATAAAAAAATTGAACTAGGTCAATGTTTTACATGTTTCGCATCTTCCTTCACAAGTCAAGGGTATTAAAAAACCAAGCCCGAATCTACCACAGAAGGACGGTGGATTGTGGTGGTTAGGATTCGAACTCAGGTCCCTTTAGTTCTTATTCCTGAACGCATACCGCATGAACAGGAAGCCACCCAGTAAGATAAAAAGTAGACATAAAAAAAAATCAAAACTACAGAATCTCTATCAAGATTAAAACTACATAGTAAAACATACACCGTTGCCATGAATACTGCCATAACAAATCATGTTGATAATATTAAAAAGGTAAATATAAAGATTGAAAGGAAAGAATCCTAGAGAGCATTTGTGTATTCTTACGGGAGAAATAAGATTGATAATAATTACGTTAATATTGACGAGTTATACAAGTTTTTTTTTTTGTTGGTTTTTTTTTTGTTTTTTTATATCTACATAGTAAAACCATGAGTAAAACCTACAAAATTGCTGCTATGACTACTGATACAATAAAACATGCTGTTAGTGTGAGAAATGGAATCTAAAGATTGAAGGGAAATTATCCTAGAGAATATTGATGTATACCTATGGGAGGAATAATATTTATAATAATTTATAATAATTACGTTAATATTAACGAGTTATGCAAGTTTCCTAAATCTCAAAATAAACAGTCATAGTAACATATAATATATAGCTAGTCTCAAGTCACCTATATACAAAATATAGATTATTGTCTATTATTATTATAATTTCAAATATAATGTACCTGTTATTACTTTTCCTTAGTTTTCATATTGATTGTTTTAAAGTTATGTTATTCATATAATGTTATTATTTGTAATGACTGCCTTTGTAGCACTTGTGCTTTGTAGGAAAACAAATAAAAATGCTAAATTATTAAAAATTGTATAGCCTTTAATGCAAAACAATAATTTTAAAAGTTAAATATTGCACTGTTCCTTAACTGTCAACGTTGAATACAATGCGATATTCTAATTATGTAAGTCAACATAGAGAAACAGATTTAAAGAGATTATGTACGGAAAAATTAAGCTCTGACGAGCGGATGAGTTAAGAATCATTTCAATCGACTAACTAATCATTTCGACCAGTTGTATAACAAGGCTAATCGACTCTGAAATGGAGTCAACAAACAGAACAGTGGCGTCACGCTCTGACAAACTCTGACACGCTGTGTTCAGAGTCATTCGTCGAGGTGTTTCTTTGGTTATATTTACACCATGTCTCGCGTGACGTGATGTCACCGAGCTAGTTAGTCAGTGAAGATATACATACACTGACGCCTGACATTAAAAACATTCCGATGTAATTACCGCCCCACATCCCAGGACATTTCACATTTGTTGTTGTTTCCTACAAGGCTTTGTATCAGGGGAGACAAATCATTATATGCAGAGAAATAAAAACTACCAGAAAATACATAATGAGACCCCAATTTGTGAGTACTGTGACTCGTCTCACGTGGAACATATCATTGGTTTCCCCAGATACCAGGATATTAGGGGGACATTATTTAGAGTGCACACTGTAAAAACACTATTCGACAATGTCAACCCTAAGCAAGGTACTGGGCTTTGAACGAGAGGTGAGGTTCTTTGAGAACATTTGATTTGTGAAATCGTGAATATATATATATTTACAAACATTTTTTTATTAAATTATTAAACTTTTACTACCATTACTATTTTAACTGTGAATGGTCCTTGGTGTTAATGACTTAACTATATAAAAATCAGCTCTAGTGGTATGAACGGGGAATAACCATTTAGGGATTACGAGCACGACATGGCCTAAAGTGTGCTGATGTGCCAAAAAAACTCATACTTATTAATATAAAAGACTAATGGTTTTTACTGATTTTTGCTTTAGCAATCTTCACTTTCCAATCCAGAGAAAATGATGTTTGAATATAGTTTCAATAAAAAGATTAGATAAATTAATATCTAGTCTAACTGAGACTTTATTTTACCTAGTTAATCCTATATAAAATTAGAAAGCAAAACCTACCGTTGCACTGCTATCGTAATACTTTATGCATTCACATTTGTATTATAAAATGATGACCACTATATTCCATTCCAAATCATAACTAAGCTCATCAAATAACTGTAACTGAGATACATCATTTATCATAATCCCATCATTTGATTGTCTCCCTTTCTTTGTAATAGACACACACACACACACACACACACTAAGTCGATGGATAGGTATTTCCTTATTCTGCCTTATCTAAAACATCAATACATAAAGCAATATGCAGTCAACATACGTATCTACAAAACACAATAAATAACAAGTAAATACTTCACATAGAAAGCTAGGTCATACGTTTGTCGTAAAGCTACTCAATTACGTTACCAGTAATAGTGTTTTAATGCATAATTTTAATTAATAATAGGATAAAGTCTATGAACGCTAATAGTATAAATTTTGAATAAAAAAAAATTAGAGATAAAAAAGGGCTTTAGTAAAGAATGTTTATATTATACTTTGAAATAACCTTAAAATAGATGTACATGATGGCCGAGCACCTTTATAATGGCCTTTTAAATTAATTGAATACTGATATAATTGATAGCAGTCTTATAAATATGCGTCCCTTTCCAGGTAATCAGCAAATGGCGCTTCTTGCGCAAGATTGCCTTATTATGTAAAATGTGATGTTTTTTAGAAGGTCTAGTTGAGGCTATGTCTGGACGAAATTGGCTTTATTTTTCTGGGTATATTAATTAGGTTTCTATTCATGCTTCAGCCGATCTTGCCAGTGAGTATTTTATATGAATTAATTATATTAATTAAAACAATTTAGATGTGCTAAGAAGGCGTGGCAGCACAGTAGTAAACCGTTTGGCTTCCGGAGTGGGTGGAGGCCGGATGGGGATCCTTTTGAAGACTGCGATTTTTTATTTCAGGATCATAGAGCAAAACCAAGATCTAGTGGTCGATGTGCTTACCACAAGACACCCTCGTAAACCATGGGTCACAGAAACAGATTACATAGATCGCATTGTCTGAAAGTGTAACTGTCACCGGTCGTTGCTTGTTGCACCAAACAGCTGGTAGACAACTAAACTCTCTGTAGGTGTATTATATTAACTTGTTAAAATTACAATAACTTGAATAACTTTTTTTTTTGTGAACAATATTAGATAGAACTTTTATTCCATGAAATTATTACAAGATAGAAAAAAATCAGCTTGAGATTACATATAATAAATGTAGGCTTTGGTAATAATATAAAATAGTATTGTGAACAAATCTAACTCACTACAATAACACGTCTTTTCAGCCTGGCCATCTTGAGTCGCCAGTCTTACCTAAGACCGCTAACGACATTGCCCCTTTTTTTTTTGCATCATTCACACTGCATAGCTAGCCTCTTCCCACTGTCACCATAGAAACACAAACACACACACTCCATAACACACACATGCGTACAAAAAAGATAGGACCAGAACACGGAGAATGCAACAGCACCTATAGAGTATACAGCAATCTATAAGTGTACAGTGGGGGAAAAAATCATGTTGACAAAGAAAATAACGAAGGATGCAAAGATGAAAGACCATAATAAATATTAATGAAATATGATCTTAAATCAACTAATTATTTCCCTTACAGTGTGCTTCATCATGAAAATAACACTATTTTCTTTCAATTTGAAGTCTTTTCGTTTTTAACGTAATTTAGACTTCCATGTGAACATAAAAAATTCACTATTGATGTGCATCCATACAGTAAACAAAGATTCTCCGATACCAGAACGCTGCATGCATACGGACACTTGTACTGACATTTGATCTTGAACAGGCCCTGAAGCACTCTTAGAAAATGGCTTCGTGTACAATGCATTCACGACGTGAGCGTCGAATTAAAGTCAATTAAAGATTGTGTGTCGTTGAGAGTAAAATGTGAGGCTAGTGATACGATCAAAGGCGTAGCACGAGGGAGGTGCACAAAACGATGCAGATGTACATTATTACATGAATCTTTATTATTATTTAATTGTTTAATAAAGCACATCTCAATACTAATAAATTAGCATGTGATGCTAGTGACACAATCAAAGGCGTGGCATGAAGGAGGTGCACAAAACGATGTAGATTATACAAAGGGTCATTATTATTTAATTTTTTAATAAAGCACATTTCAATAACAATACATTAGCATGTTCGGTATGTATTGACATTAGTGAGCGAGGAGCATATCGGGTCTCAAACAAAAATCCTATGCCAAACTGGGAGTCGATCCCTTAGTAAGGTTGTGACAGAGAATTGCATGCGGTTTGCGGGTCACGTTCTCAGCCCCCCCCCCCCCAAAAAAAAAAAAAAAAAAAAAAACTACGATGACATGGAGGCGAATATGAGGAAAGTGCAAACAGGGACTTCCTCGTATAACGTCAGCCGCCTTCAGTCTCAATACGACCATCTCATGTATGTCAAAGAAGAATACAAAATCTTTAAGTTTGAAACCAGGAAATGGAAAAAAAAAAGAGGGGGGGGGGTGATTACCAACAAATGAAGGCACAATAGTTTTTTTTTGCTGTTCATGTTCCGTAGGCGCTGTGCAATAACACAAAAAATTGCTAGAGATCAAATACAATGTCACATTTGCCCTCTTCTCGACCAAGCAATGGGGTTAAGGATTAACGAGTAGGGCTCGTTCTGTTGGATGAAACGCTTGGGACTAAGAAAACAAAAGCAACATCCCACATTAATACAACAAATAGAACAGGGCATATGATTCTAATTACACGAGCTTTTTCGAGTTTTAAAGGTGATATCACGTGATAATCTAAGAAGCTGTCCGTGTCTGTTCTAAGTGCAGAAGGGTTAAATGCTAAGCTCGGACTAGAGTTTATAACATGAACCAGTTGTCACGGTTACTGGACAGATCAGGAAAGGGAAGGTCTACAATATAAGCTGTCTCATCAATCAAACGGACTTCTCTACAATTGATTATTCACATTGGAATCAAGGAAAATAAATAGACGATTTTTTTTTTTAAATTTCCTGAAGCACTTCTGCACAGACATGCTGAGTGAAAGTATACAATAATATTTAGTTCTAGTTCAAAACTCAAGGACAGATTTTTTTTTTAAATGTCGTTATGTTTTTAAAAAAAAACAACATTTTTTAAATAATTTATTATTATTTGGTAATTTTAAACCCTAGACAAAATGCATTGGTTGTCTTCTTTTTTTTTATTCGATCATTTTATTAAAATATCTTTCCTTATAATGAAAAATGCAACGATTGTTAGAATAAATAAATCTGTAAAACTCTTTACAAAAAGAAAACAAAAAGTGATCTTCAGTTTTATGAATCTAAAAAAATTGTTAAAAATTATCCCCGTATCAAAATAAAAAAAGCTATAAATTATTAGCAAGTATTTTTTTTTTCTTCCTATTTCCGTGCTAATCGTGAAAAAATATGGCCGAGGTCTCAATATCTCTTGTAATTGTTATTTGTGCATTTCAGTCGAAAATAGTCAGAGAGTGATTATGTGTTCAAGATATAGATTGACTACACCTCCAGACCAAATTTAAAAATGAATTAATTAAAAAATAAAGAAAGTATAAAAAGCTAAATCAAATCGTAGATTACTGTTAACAAGATAAAGATGTTTCTGTACCCAGCGTACGCCAAACTCAATAGAGCTTGCCTGTAAAACATTTTGCAAGCTAACATCATAAAGTTAGATCAAATTAACCGTTAAAATTATCTTCGAGGAAGTTGTGATTAAGCAAAGGGAAAGGGCTGGATACCACGAATTCACTGACCGAGAATCGATCCCAATAGAGCCACTAGCTACTCAGCCAGTTAGCACGATGTAAACTATGGATTCATTCTCATCCTTTGAGGCAACTTCGTATTGACGTCATGCAGCAGAGGACGTATATTGCAATGAACAATTGGCACATTGATTGGATGCGACTGACATCTGATCCTATCAAGTCTGATTCCTGTCACTATATGATGTATAAGAACTCATTTTAATTTTGTGGCACACTATTTTTTGGTCAATTTTTACAAAACGTATATCAACTCAATCAGTCTGTCTGTATGTCTGTCTGTCTGTGTGTCTGGTAAAAAGGGTGTAAAGGTTATTTATCTGACATCCATTTTAGTGTAAAAAAAAGATTGATTAGTTAATTATTTTTTATACCAACAAGGGAAATTAATCCTTCAATACTCCCAGATATGGCTAAATTTGTAGGGTTTAGTCTCCTTAACTAGCGCTATTTCTCCCTCACGGTTTCTCTTCTTCTACTTTAGACAACTATTTATAGTACCTAACAAAACATGAATCAATTTAAAAAATTAACCAATTAGTCTATTGTTGATAATTAAATATTTTGTTTGATGTTGAATAAGGGAAATAACTTCTACACCATTGATGAATTTGTAAAGACGGAGTCCTTTCCATTACATAAGCTTTGTTTTTTTTTAATGGACTTTTTTATTACGCTTTACGTAAGACTGTGTGTGTGGTGTGTTGTGGAAAATGTAGATCCTAATATAGAGGGAAAAAAAATACAAAGAAGACGGGAAAAAGTGATTTCATTTATGGAACTTTCGTTGCTATTCTTGTTGCTTTAGTATTTGATGTTTTTGAACTTGTTGATGGTGTTGTTACCTTTGAATTCGCTATTGTTGTTGTTGCCGTTGTCTTTGTTTTTGTGTGTGTTGATATAGCTGATGTTCTATTTGCTGTTGTTGTTGTGAAGCTGCTGACTTATTCGCTGTTTTTATTTCTGTTGTTGTTGCAGCGTTGTTGTTGTTTTTTATTTACGTTTTCACTCCCGAAGGGGCAACTGAGCAACTCTAGAACAACCACATTAACGAATATAATTTGATCTGGCCTAAAGTAATCTTACATAACTTAAAAACTCATTCAATCTGTATGCGGGGTCAATAGGTCAAGAACCATGCGCAGTTCAAACATCGTGTCTATATCCTGAATTAGTGGTCCTACACGCCACTGGGAGAACATTAAACATGGAACAACGTCTGTTAAAACAGCGTTATCATCCAGAGATAGTGAAAAGACTAGTGTGTGTGTGTGTACATGTACATATATTTAGATAACACACTCAAACAGTAGTCGAAATAACACGGTACTATCTCTCGGTTGCTAAGTACAGAGAGCCTTTGTTAAACCAGTGACCGACTTTTTATTTTTTTTTAAAGATGAAACAGAATTTCTCGATCAATTTTTTAAAGACACTTTTATTTAAATACTACCTGCACCAATACATTATACTTTTATTTATTTTTTTTTTATTTTGTTTTACAAAGCTGTATATCAACTCTATTATCAGCAGCAGACGCCTTGGCTGGCTCGGCCACGTTCGCAGAATGCGAGTAGGTAGACTACCACAAGATATACTGTATGGCGATCTTATTGAAGGCAGGAGAGCCGCTGGTCGCCCACTTTTACGGTATACAGATGTGTGCAAACGCGACATGAAGCTATTTAAAATCGACACTAGCAGCTGGGGAAAAGTAGCACTGGATAGATCCACATGGAGAGAGAGCATAAGAGAAGGGTCTCGGATTGCAGATACCATACACAACAGAAGCAGAAAGAAGGCTGAAAATGCAGCTCCGCCTGGTGATTTTATATGCCCAACCTGCAACCGCAGCTGTGTATCAAGGATTGGCCTCTTTAGCCACACAAGAAGTTGCAAAGGGAAAAGATCGTCTCACGAGACGTAAAATGCCACAGACACAGATATATCAACTCACTTTGACTATCTATCTAGTACAAGCTATGTAGGCTACAAGTTATTTCTCCCAGTTCCCATTCTCTGATCAAGATCAAACTTCCCACAGTTGTTCATCTTCTCTAGCCAATAATGAATGAATACATAAATAATGCTAATTAAATTAGTTTTGTGTAATATAGGAAAAGGGGAATAAATATTAAAGTAATGAGAGTTGAAAGACCTGATTTAGAACTCGAGAAATAAGGGCACCTCAAGCCGATACACTAACCACTCTTCCAGCGAATCGCATATGAAAACAGAAGGTTGTATAGTTATTTATTGTTAGCTACAAACTTTAAAGCGGCGAGGATAAAGGGGGATAATTCAACTTATACCACCACATCAGTCAAGTACAAATTCTTCCCCGTGTTCGAGATGCCAAACAAAATAATTCATAACCTATAGTTATTGAACTAATTGGTTAATTTTCTTAATTGATTTTTGTATTGTCAGGTAAAAGAAATAATTGTGCAATAATTTAGCTACATCCGAAATGGTTAGTGAGAGGAATAGCGTTAACAAACTTTTAACCAGACAGACAAAATGAGTTGATATAATCTTTATAATAAAAATATTTTTTTTTTTCAAAATCAATAAGGTAGATGGGGGAAAATACGTTTTGCTTATTTCATAAAAAGTTCCACTTTCGGACCTTGTGATCTATTGGGCAGATGATCTTAAGGTCATGTGTTTTTATTGGGTCAACGATTAGCGAGCAGGGTGTTATGTGGCCTGCACAACGACCAAACGCTTTTACTTGCTCCAACTAGTCATTTACCCATTACAGTTAAGTGACAATGTTTACTTCATGTTGTCCCATATATCTAAAATAGCCTGGGCATTCACGAAGTCTAAATCCGGTCTAGATCATTTGAAACGTCACTGCGTTTTACGACAATGCCGTCAGGGAAAAACGAAACCCTATAAAATATTTTATCGCAGGTGTTTATACAAAAAAAATGTTGTTTGTTAAATTGCCACATTCGTAAAGTTATCCCATGTTCTATGCCAGCAAAAAATATTATAAAGTTCTACTCTGCAGCCTTTTACGTCTTGTGAGACGATCTTTTACCTATGCAAATATAGATCTAGTGCTAACTCATATTGAATGGATATATCAAAGTACCTATAATATAAAAATGATGTTTATTGATGTTTAAAGCGATACAAGTAAAGGCCAGGGATTTACAAGAAACATTTGAAAAAAAAGCGTACCTTTTCCTTTATTCTGTAAAAATGATGCACAAAAAAAAAACACGCTATTAATAGTTTTTTTCGCCATAGCCGAGAATCTCCCATACTTAGTATGAATTATCAGGCAATTAGATCAATCTCAAAATAAATCTGCTTTAAGATCCACAGCCGAGACAGCGCTACCAGTAGGCTCACAAGACAAATGTAGCGTTAAATCATTCTGAAAAGGTTGTATATATTCTAAAACTTTGTAAACTTAAACTATTTTAGTATAATATTATTAAGGCCTGTCTTCGTGTCCGGAGATTAATGAGCGATCCAGTATTTCCCAGATGTGACCTACATATTTTGCCTATGCATTAAATCAAAGTATATCAGGTATTGCTGTATTGCAAGTTTCCAACAGGGGAATAGCTGATTAGTGCAACTGTCTGAAAACAAGAGTCACAATCAACCGTTGTTTGTGGACGACTTAAGGAACATCCTACACATTAACGCCAAATTTATGAATTAAAGAAGCAGACAGCTTGTAATGTAGGTTAAAACAAGGGCCGCAATCACGTGAAAAGAGTTGTATATTTTGATATCACATGACTGACTGCCATTAGTGTATTATGTTGTTGTTGTTTGTTTTGTTTAGATACTTTTGTTATATCAATATAATAATCATTTTGATATACATGACAAGATTTTGAAGCGTATGTGTGACGTTCTTTTCTCTTTGTCACACGCCGAGGATTGTCAATAATTATTGAACTTGATAACTTGAATTCAATGAAAAAGAAACTCTGTGATTTCTACAACAATAACTTTAATACACCTTTTACTTTCTTGAACAACAATTCTTCACTTTTTACTTCAATATAAAATAAAACTTCACTTATATAAACACAACTTCTTAACATCAAACTTCTACTACTATTTCTTTATAAAGATTAAACAATGGACCATCGCTATATAAAACTTCTACTATGCGAATATTTTCGCTCTATAAATACCGTTACTATGCGAGGACCCCGACTAACTCTTTTTCCCCTTATTTATACTTTTCTAAATGGTATCTTCCAGAACCTAGAAGTTTCTCGGATGGCTATTTTAGTAACTTTGACCTTCTGGAAGCTGACTTGTAATAATTTTTTCCTTAACCCCTTTCTACAATTGGCTATTCTAAAATTAAACTTGTTTACGCACTTGTTTACGCTGGACAGTGCACTAACCTGACCTGGCGTCTAGAACTATCGAAAGGTCGAGCTAAGTTCGCTCGCTACAGTATGTCAACATAATGCACCTACAACAATTTCAGCTTTACTCTTCACTATGCTATTGTGTTTACCTGGTCAAGATCTAAACCTTTACCTAAACGGACGTTTTCCACTTGAAGATCTTTTATGCCCCGATTAATAAATTATTTTATTTGCAGACTAGAGAAAATACAATGTAGATGTAGATCTGCATTAAGTCATTATTATTATATTTTGTGTAGACCTTTTAGCCCACTGTACACTTAAGTAATAGATCTAATTTCTTTACATTGCAGTGTGCAATACACATTTAAGTTATAGACGTACTGCCTTTCTTCGATAGTAATACTATTATTTTAGCCAACAGTCCATGGTATATTTATATGCAGGCTTATACAGATCAATAGGTGGCTGAATGGTTTAGTATTTTGCTTCCGACCCTTAGGTCCTGGGTGAAGACTGGGATTTCGAATTTCGGGATTTTTGGGCGCCCCTTAGTTTACACAACTCTATTGGGTACCTGACTTTAGTTGGGGAATGTAAATGAGGCAACATGACACCCTGCTTGTTAACCGTCAGTCAAAGAAACAGATGGCCTTAACATCATCTGCTCTATAGATCGCAGGATCTGAAATAGGGAACTTTACTTACACAAATTAATAAAGACTTAGAAACTGCTGCATAGAGTACATCTACAAAATAAAAAGATAAAAGGAACGACCAAGATCCATCTAGATCTAGACAATTATAATACTTAATATTATATGAATAAAAGAAAAGGATCATCATCATACGAAAACATAACAGGTATTATTAAATATAAAAAAATCATGCAGTTTTACCTTTAATTTTAAGTTCACTAGTTGGGCTACATTTCTTTTTTTTCCCTCTTTGTTAATAAACTATTTAAAAACGTGTTCCGATTCAGTACCTAAGCAGATCAATTTTTCGTACATATGACCACATCAGGACACCGTATTATTATATTTCTCAAACAATATGCATTGTTTATCTGGCTAAGCCTGCGTGCCAAGACATTGACTACATCCAGATCTAGATTCTAGCATTTAACAGATCTAACAGGGAACTATATCTATTATCGATAGATCTATCTGTAATCTGTACATAATTTACTTGTACTAAGGTTAACTAGATCTAGATGTAGCACAAATACAAAAATAGAGATTCTACTTTTCTACTGACCTACATCTGTAGCCATGTCCTTCAGCGAGAATCGTGTAGACCCATTTACCGATAAACCAGTTGCACGCGACAACACAAATCTACACAACACGAAGCGCAGTATTCCACAGTCAGTGCAACGGCACAGCTTGTGTAACAGAAGTCGGCGACCAGTCTACACACAAAAACAGTTACAAAACATAACAGCAACGTGTTAGGCCTGAAATCTACACGGCTCGTTATCAGCTGTAAAGTCATACATTATTCTATTGTTAGACTAAGTCTCGGTGTCTTTTGGGAAGCACAGTTAAAACATCAACATACGAAGCTCCAGCGAGGGAAGAAACACGGTTAACGGAAAAGTGGACCAAAGAATTATGTCAGTTTTTTTTTTTTTTTTTTTTTTTTGGTTATATATACATGCGTGTGTGTGTGTCGTCTGCTTCTGCAGTGTGTTGTATATTAGTGTGTGAGAGACTGTGGGTATTAGCGTCGCCCCTCCCTCCTCTCTCATATATGACAGTGCTTCTTATTCGCCAGCTGCCAATGGCGAGAGGAATGAAGCGATTAATTGGATTTATCGATAAAGATAACTCTTTTTTTTTAATGAGTGAGATTTGTGATGTCCCTTGGTTGGTGTTTGTTTATCATTATCTTGTCCTTGTATATTACTTATTTACATAGCGGCCGCGGGTAATATTTGGCTATATTAAACCAATATATATATATATATATATATATATATATATGTATGTATGTATATAATTATACCAATATACATAGAGAGAGAGAAAAAGATTTGATGTATAGATAGATATAAAATGAGAACGTAACAAACTACCAACACTAGGATCTGTCTCTTTAGTTACACGAACATTTGCAAAGGGAAAAGAATTGTATATATATAGGAAAGGGGAGGGGGTAGAATCTCAGTAATATGAATCACTATACGGTTATACTATAGTAATACTACTTTTATAACAACAGGCCTGACAATTGTAATATTTCGAGGGCCTTGAAAGGTCACAATTATAAAAAAAAATATAGGACCACTTACAAACTGACCTTTGTGATTGATTAGGACAAATGGATTGCGGGGCGACTGACCTAATTACGTTATTGCATAGCGAAACCCAAGGTCGTCCGAAGACTTCAATCAATTCGGATTGGATTAGAAGTTGAGAAAGGAGGGGGGCTGAAGTCGTCCGAGATTTGGGGCTAAAAATAATTCCCCTCGACCAGATCTGTTTTGAGCAAAATGGAATGTAAATGAACTGTAGGGTCTTCAGTCTCCAGGCTGGAGTATAAGCAGGGTCGTCTTGTCTCTATTAAGGATTTGAGCAATACAACTCAGCGAGAAAGAAAATAGTGGAGAAAACGATGTGAAGAAATGAGGTGGCGATGTAATGGAAGCTCAGGAAACATGTAAGAAAACGAGAAGTGGAAAATTGAAGGAGTTTTTGAAATAAAAAAAACAAAAAACAATGTCATAGAAGAAACTTTAAAAGATGCCAATAAATGAAACACATTATCTACAAGTGTTACAAGTGAGAGAACTTACTACTACTCGGTGCTGAAAAGTGCCGAAAAAGAAATAAATAATCCACTCAGACTGTTTTAAAATGAAGCCTTACAAAAAAAAAAAAAACATGTTTAAACCCTTATTGTAGATATAACCAGATTCAAGAACTTACCTTTTTTTTTGTATTTTCCTTGGAGGAACTTTTGTAATTTTAAGGTAAGATTATATCCTGATTTGATAAAGAAGTAAATTACACACGTTTAGACCTTGCCTTCTATTGAAACAGATGATGTAAAGCTTATCTGTTTCCATGGCCAACGGTTAACGAGGGTTATCTGTGGCCAGCACAACGACCAACCGCCTTTATCTTCCACTACTGTCGGGTACCCAGTAGAGTTGTGTTGTACTCGGTGGCGTCTTAACTCTTTCTCTCCGTAATTATTTTCCTCGTGTCGATAGTATTATTCGTTTTACTCATTTTGTATTTCACTCTCCTGTTATGATTAAACTTCAATCACGTTTTTGTTCGTTATCAGGAAATGTTATATTCGGTATTGAATTATACGAGAAAGATTGCTCCTTTTACACAACTCAAATTAAAGTTTATAAATCCAAATATCAATTTAGTCTAAATGTGGGTCAAATGTGGGTCAATTAGGAGGTAAAGAGTTGAGAATCCCTTAGCTCAAAAATCACCATCATTTGACCCCTCACCTCGGAATTTAAGCGATTCATTACACTGTGATTGCGCACCATGGAGCAAGGGCACGTACATTATTGTACATCTAACAAACCCTTGAACCTAGGATCATCTCAGCTGTTTACCAGAACTCTCTTTCGCCGTCAAAAAACAAACAGCAATTAGCCTCAACAACCACGCTAGTAGAAGTAATTGGTCTTTCATTGATTTTTTTTTCTTCTTCTTCAAAGGTTTTAGTATTTTAATTATTTTATAAGAAAATGTTTCTTTCGACACAATTGATGAAATTGACTCCCCTGTTATATTTTTAAACATTGCATAACAAGCTAAAAAATAAGTGTAATAATTACATATGTGTGTGTGTGTGTGTTAAGTGTGAGGGTGGAGAAAGAAGGGATAACTATTTACAACTTCAAGATTGAATGGCACAACAAGAAATAGATTGTTATATGGAAAATTAAACACAAAGAAAATTAAATAAGGTGTGAACACGTTGAATTAAAACAGCTCATTATACTGATGTTTCACGACTCGTTTTCTCAGTCTGAACCTTCTATTTTACACACACACAAATATATATATATATATATATATATATATAAATAGATAGATAGATTGATAGATAGATAGATAGAGAGAGAGAGAGAGAGAGATTATGTTAAGTAACAAAATGTAAAAAAAAAATCGTTTTTCGTTGTTTTCCTCTCTGGTAAACAAACAGAATAACTAATTATCGATAATGAGAGTTCTAAACTTTTGTTACGAAAATTAAATGGAATATGAATGTCAGAAAAGCGATTTTAACAAATCATTAGGCGTTGTTTTTCACTTGAAGAAGAACAGGACCGAATAGATCTATCTTAATCTAGATTATGAAATGTTTGATGACTTAATAAAACCATATCATAGTAGGCCAACTCTTTATTAAAACCTTTACTTGAGCTTTGCAATTCTTTATTTTCCTTTAAATGACAGGGAAAAGCTTTAAAGCTTTATTAGAAACAGAAAGTAACATGGGATTTAGGAAAAACAAGATGTCAAATTTGTAGATCGCAAGGTCTGTAAGAGGTTACTTTGCTTTTTTTTAAACTTTTCTAACATTTAACTTATTTTCCCCCACATTTCGGCCACTTGCACAATTTTGTAGTACCTAGAGATCGCCTGATCTTTCCTATGTGTCTTTAAGAGCTTATGTAAAGCTATAGTCTTGCGTCCCATCATCGTTGACGCCCCTGAAATCCTGTTACCCTTTATCGACATTATCTTCCTCTGTGCTAAACATTGTGTCCTCAACCAGTTCGAGCTCAGATCTTCGATTATCTCGCTTTGTGTTTTGGTTTACATGTGTATATGTACGCAGATGATGTGTATACATGTTGATGTAGGCCTATACGTGTGTGTGTGTAGAGTCTGTTTACGTCTGTGTGTATTTATAGGCTAAGATTTTACCAGCTGCAGAGATTCTCACAATGCTAGAGGTGTGTACAAGCATAAACATGCACGAAACACACACACTAAATTGACACACACGGATACGCATTGATACACACACGAACAAGGTGGTGTTGATCTACGCACGCGCACATTCGAAATACGTTTTTGAAAAGACAGCATGGAAACCTGTACCCGCTCCCTTCCTTCAAACTGGTCAACAAAAGTGATTGGACCATAACGCCAGGGCCGGTCCTAGCAATTGCGGGGCTCTATGCTAAACTGATTGCACGGGGCCTAGTTTGTGTAGGAATAAGGATAATATGTGAAAATTAAGATTTTGTAAAAGAAAAAATCGACTTTAAGTTAAAAATTGCGATCTGTACTTTACGAACCTTGTAACCAATGGCATATTTATATGCCAGTGACTATAAAAGTAGGCCCTAAATAAAGTATTGGAATTTTCTATTAAGGTAAAAATTCACTCGATTATTACATTTTATAACATGAACGCTGACAATGACATTTTTTTTATATCTCGCTTAGCACTGGCGTTTTCCGCAACGAATGACACCGACAAATTACAATTTAGTCTATTTTTCTGGAGATGTTAAGTGTTTTCAAGAGATTTTAATAATACTAGTCGACCGGCGGCATAGCATACGCCGCTATTTTCCAGGGCAGGCCTTAGGCACTGCAACATATGCGACCACAGTGGGTCCCGAACTTTCTTTGGACCCGTGCTAATTTTTAGGTGTATAAATTATGAAATTGAACCATTTTATAAAGCATAACAGATTTCCCGCGGCCTCTTGATTTACCAGGAGCCCCCTGGAAATCTCCTGAAATGGTATTAAATGCTATGCCGCCGGTCGAAAAAGTCCTGGAAATTTCCGGACATTATTAAAATCTTTTTAAAGTAAAAAAAAATGCTATGCTATTTTGTGAATGAAAATAGTGCGGATTTGGATATATTATTTCCCATTCACAACATGCTGCGCCATGGGATCTTCCCAATTGCTTGATATAAGTAAAGTGAATGCGTGAATTCATGAATGAAAAATACTATGAAAATGGCTAATTGACCTTAATTTACGCAATTTTAAGAATATAGCTGCACTCATGTAACAATGCTTTAGAAAAACAAATTTGAATGTTAATTACGAAGTTACTTCCTTTTTCCAGCCTATATTTATTTATGTCTATGCTATTTTGTGAATGAAATAGTGCGGATTGGGTCCATTCACACCGCGTGCGTACGCCATGGGATCTTCCCTATTTACTTGTTGCTTGCATGTTGTTGCTTGCATGTTGTTGTTTGACCTCTTACTTAGAGGAATATATATATAGATAGATCAGATTTTCAGGAATTTTTCGTATATATTTTGCAATTTAGTAATTACACCTTCAATTAGCGCGGGGCCTTTGAAATCGCGGGGCCCACTGCGACTGCATAGGTTACAGTGGCCTAAGTCCGGCCCTGCATTGCGCCATGAGAATGTTTTAAGCATGCACTAAACAAATACACTTTTTAATATTTCCAACCTCTCAAATTTAGCCTTTTATTGTTAGAATCTAGATCCATTAAAAATAAATTGTTTGATAGATTTAAAAGAAATGATGCAATTTCACTCAATAGTTTTTTAAAGTATGTTTTATAATTTACTTGATAATAACGCTTTAAATATTTGATATTTTTAACGTTTCACACAGGCATATGAATAAACAGACGGACAGAGTGTACTAAACTAACAGCGGCTTTTATCTAAGAAAAAGAGGCGAATCTAGATCTAGTTGGTAACATTATTTTCCCTTGTATTCTTGCAGAGTGGGCCTAAGGGGGTCGCGAGAGGAGCAACCGCTCGATGCCCAGTTCAGGTCAAGAGAGACGAATCTAGATCTAGTTAGTAAATTTGTATTCCCTTGTATTCAAGCAGAGGGGGCCTTACGGGTCGCGAGAGGGGCAACCGCCCCATGCCCAGTGTGGGTCAACACGATTAAGAGTCTTTGTCATCGTACAATTATTCGTTGGTCTGATATGACACTCACCCAGGGTCCCGCGCACAGCTAAGGCCGCCTCCGATTCTTGTTGACCTCGTTCTTAAGGTATTAGCTATATAGCAGTGTTCCTCAAACTGTGTTCCGTGTATTCCTAGTGTTCCGCGATGCCTGAACAGGTATTCCACGGACTACTGGAACAATTTACTCTTAGGCCATCACTTGAATTAATCACTAAAAAAAAAAAAAGCAAAGTAATCCTCTAAATAATCAGAATGTGCGTAATGTCCTGTTAAGGAAAACGTTTGAGAAACACTGCTCTATAGATTCTTAAAGATTCTTAGTTTGGCAAATTTTATACAGTAGTCTCTTGAAGAAAGCAAACTATGAAGTTCCGAAACAAACAAATAAGAAGGAAATCCTTGAAACATTTTAACTAAGCATTGCCTTGGCTTCATGTTATTGTATAGGACTTGCAGGTCTTCACTGAACTGGGCTTTTAGTTGGTTTTGTTTTGTTTTGTTGGCTTTGATTAATATGTAGAGGCTGTTATTTTGTTTCGTCCATTCGATTTATATAAATCTATGTTTTTAAGACGGAAAAGAAGTGAAAAAATGAATTAAGTGATATAATTTAAGAATTAATACAAATCACGTTGACCTGGCCTCTAATTTCTCGGATCTCTATATTTAGTGCACAACTGCACACATTTTTTTTATGTTAAAGGATAACCTAAGTATTTCAGAAGATATAGGCATTCATAAAATGGAGACAAAAAAAATGGAAATCAAGATTTTTTTTTATTTGAGTGTATCCGGTGTTTTGAAGTATTTATAACTTACACATTTTTAAAACTGTGTAATATTTTTTTATGCATTTCCATTTTTCGATACAAGATGAACCATTGGAGTATTGTTACTTTCTATGATGGGCTTAAAGTACTTGTCTCATTTATAACTCATTAGTATAGTCTAGTATAGTATAGTATATTCTAAAGTCAATTTGGTGTACTTTTTAGGTCGCCTTTGAGTCCACCCAACTTTAACGGGTACCTGACATTAGTTGGGCAAAAGTAAAGGCTGTTGGTCGTTGTGCTCCCCACATGACACCCTCGTTAACGGAGGTCACATAAAAAGATAATCGTAGATCGCAAACTCTAAGATGGGTATTTCATCAATAAAAACTGTATTCAAACATGTTCGCAAATTATTTTATCTATGAAATGTCGAATACAAAAGGTAAAGTTGAATTTCATTGTTTCTTAAGATGAGTGGATGTGGAGGTACAGTCGAATTGACTACTCAGGTCACGTAGAATAATAACTACGTCCGAAGCTAAATTAAGAACTTTTATCGAAAATTGTATTTTCTTAACAAAATAATTGCGGGCAGCCTAAAAAAAAAAGTTTGGATAAGCTCTCTGAAGCTACGTCACAAACCTACCATACAACACCCACACCCACGTTAAAAGATTAAATTTATGTAGGATTACACTCTTGTAAAGTTGAAATCGACAGAAAACGCAATTATAAGGTATTATATCATTAGAATCAAATCATGGACGAAATAAAGGTACAGAAAAAACAGATAAAGATATTGCTTGAAACCAGTTTATGCATTTAAAAAAAAAGACAGAAAAAAAAGATAAAATAATTCCTCTAATGGGAAAAGGACAGTATTAGTTTTGTGTTGAATATCTGTCCGCCTGTCCCGTTTAGATCTCGTAAACTAGAAAAGGTAGTTAAAATACGACATCATAATATTTTAGACCATTCAAAGTTCTGATGCAACGGCTACTTTTTTCTTTTCTGAAAGCGAAAACTCTAATTTTTTAAACCACTAATGCACTATTTTGTTTTTATAAAAATGCACCACTTTTACAACTATTCACTATTCACTATTAATAGTAACAAACACGGGAGGCTGCTTGGTAGAGGAGACAACATTTTAATTATAAGACACGTTTAACTTCATATTCACTTTCACCTATCTTTAGGTCTGTTGGCGCTGGGGCAACATACAAGATCCGTCAACCTTCTTTCTCCATTCTTCTCTGTCATTTCTTTGATATAATTTCATTCTGATGTTCTTTCTGAAAATATTGAAACCTGCCTTTTTATCTAAATGGGTGAACCAACTCTTTGTCTTTGAAACAGTAAAGTAACATATTCTTATCGACAAATTCTACATAATTATCACTAGGAAAGACTTTAAGGACGTTTTTTGGAATCACATCTTCCCACCCAGGCTGAAGAACCCATGACTTTGCAAGATAAATAGAGAAATTGTAATAATGTACTTATGTAGATATACTTTTTTTTTACTTCTAGTTTACATCATCGATGACAGTGTGCAACCAGAATGTGTACACAGTCCCCCATAACTCACCTCTTCGAACTGACATCTTTGCAGTGACCTTGATTGAATATTGACAAACATGTTGGCTAGACTCTCTCCCCTTTTCTATTTATAGTCAACGTAGAAGTACATAGTAGTTCTAACAAATGGTAGAGTGAGTTTGCAGTACAAACAGAACTATAAATTAGCTTGTGGCTTAAAAGGCGTTTTTACGTTTTTCGCTAAAATAGTCTAATGAATAGTTGTATTTGCGTAGGATGTAATTGTCTTCTTTCTTGAAGGGACTTTTTTTATTTCAAAGAAGATAAGATCTATAGGCAACCAATTTAGAAACTAGAGCTTCTATCTAGATCTCGTATGTATGAGATTTGATGTAATAAAGTTATATTTTGTGTTTTCATGTTTAGACCGCTGGATAGTCTAAGATTTGAGCCGAAGATCTTCGAGCTCTAAGTTTGAAAAAAAAACCCTGTCTGAATCCGTCCGAGAACAAATATCAAACAGTAAAAAAAAACCTGTCTGACCACAGGTCTGTCTGGAAGAGACCCGAGTCAATGCCATTAGGACATTGCTGTTTCCAATACCACTGGCACTCTGGACGCATGGCCGAAGGCCAAGTAATACCGGGGGCCGCCGTCATTTTCCTATGTTATACCACGCTAACCGTGTAGTATACGCCATTATTGTACGTTCCCCAGCGCATGGATTTGTGACAGGGCTGTGATAGCTTTCTTTCAACCCCGCGCCGTGCAAGAGGTGGACTCTCGTCCACCAGTGGGCACCCCTTGTTTGTTACGCTTTAGCCTAGCCACTTCCTCTTGTAGCCGTTTCCACGCGGGCGCCACGATGAGGCAGAGCAACGTTACCGCGCATGTTTAGACCTACTTACACTTTGGCGAGAGCAAAGAATCAACAGTTAGAAAAGAACTTCAATAGGGTAATTATAACACTTGTTTGTGAATATGAAGCGTTATAATTGCGTTAGAAATCATTGTTATTGAATATTTTATATAGGCACGTGCATGTTTACGTAGGTTTGCTATGTGTAGTTCTTTTAAGTTTTATATAGGCCAGGCTCGTGATGAAATTTTTTTTATCTGAATTTAAAATTAGACTTTTAAGATATTTGTTTTGTAATACTGTTCCGATGAAATGAAATATTGTTACAGGATGAAAAAAAAAACTGGATAAACCACTACAACTAAAGGAAAAAAAATGTGAACAATATATCAAAGCCATTGACAGTTTTCTTAAGTTAATCACAGTAATATATATTTATTATCCATTTTATTTTTTAATCTTGTTAACATCGAATACCATTTCTTCAAGTCAATTTTAAAAAATACTTTAAGAGAAAAAGGAGAGAAATCAATGGGGAGAAATGAAATTGAAAGAAAAACGTAAAAATAAAAAAAATAAAAAAACGGAAGACGGTGAGAGATTTGAGAAAAAATAATAATGCAGCTTGTCTTCGAGTACCAAGATTATCGAGGAATACAGTATTTCCCATGAATACGCAGCCACTGCTGTGAGATATTTTGCCACAACCATGGCAAGCATAATCATTGTCCGTGTATCATAAATAGGGAAACAAAATGTACAATTTCAAGGATGTAATATTGAAAAATTACAATTGGTAGCGAAAACAAAACAAAAAAAAAACACTTCGACTACTTTGTACTTCAAGAGTAAACACTAAACAATGAAGCGAAGAAGAGCGCAATTTATTTTGTTCTTTAAAAATGCAAATTTGTTAATATTTATGTATTTTTGTCCATCGGATATACCACAGACTCATTTTATGACAATCAGCCAAGTTTACTATTTGGAGTATTTGGGTACTGTTACTGTACTAGCCTAAAGAATTCTATTGCTCTTAAAACGTATAACAAAAACCCACTTCCTAGTATTTGTTGTTTCGTCCCTGACTTTTGTTTTCTCCAACACTGGTAGTCTCTTTAACAAGATTTTTTTTTTCTTTTTGCTGACTACTTTTATTTGCTAACGACCTGACCTGCGTGAACCACCAACATTGACTTTATATATATACTATCACATGGGCAGAGCTGAACAACGTATAATACTGATAAGGCAACCCAGCATAAATCTTTCCAGCCTCGTTTTCTACAATGTCACGGGGGCTCTCTGGGTCACTGGTAAGACTAAGGACACAAATGTTAATAGTCTTGGATTGAGACAAAATTAAAATAATAAGACGATAAAATTGTGCCTGTGTGCCCGGGGGGGAATAGGATAAACGGGGGGGGGGAGACAGTTTACGTCAGGAAGATGATCTCAGGTAAATATGTAGGTCAACACACCTGGGTTTCGGAAAATGAGAGGGAAAGAAAAACATTCTAATAAAAAAAAGTAAGTACTCTACACGTAAATGGGTGTAAAAGTATTTTTTAAAAATAAAACTGTAGTCATCCATCATATAGTACTGTCGAGGTGCTGTCGGATTGCTCCCGTTAGAACTACGAGTGTTTACATCTGAGCGAAGTGAACTGGTTTATATGGAACGGGAAAGTTAAACAAATCTAAACAAACTATAACTCAGATGCTGATGAGTTCTCTCCCCCCCCCCTTTCCCTTTATCATACTCTCTCCTAAACAATATAAATTATATATATTCTATACGTCTCCTAACCATGCTGGACAAGACGCACGTCCGCCGACTCTCTAACCCTCGATGAAAAAGTCATGGACAAATAACTCTTTTATTTCTGCAAATCGGACTAGAGTTACCCCATGTAACTTTCGCGGCGTCAAAGAGCGCGGCTCAGAAAAAAAAAAGAGGGTCGTAGAGAACAAAATATCTAGGTCACAGGCGTCACAGCTTGGGTTACGTATCCACGGGAAATACTGCATGTCTCATTGATCTTCGGACTCGAAGACAAGATGGATTATTATTATTCTGATAAAAAAAAATATCGATACTTTTTGTTTGCATTGCTATTTAAAATAAATTTAAAACCAAACAAATACTGCCAAAACGTGTTGGACAAGTTTCAAAACAATCAGCTGGTTTCCCTTCTCCCAATACGGTATTATAATTAAGATGAGTTCCATATATTATATGGTCAAAGTTGGTGCCATTGAGTGGATACCCCAGTTACTATATTGTGAACCCAATTCACTACCATGTTGTGAAAATGTGAATACTTTTAAGCATGTGTGAACAGTCAGTTGAGAGAGAAACTTTGAAGCAGTCACTAGAAAGTAGTTGGTACAAGAAGTTGATATAATTAAGTTGTTTAAGTTATTTGTAATAGACTAAAGTTATTTACTATACAGTATTTTGTGAAACGTGCCATGATGGATACATAGCAATTATTCTGGATTTATGTGTATCATTTTCTACAAGTGGTGTATATATTTGTATTTATTAAAGTAAATTTGTGTCTGCTATATAACGAGTCATTTCCTCATTTACAAGTGAAGTGTGAACGTACATATTATATAGAGCATTGATCCTGACTAAGTCTACGGTAAACAAGTTTATGGATGAACCCGCATGTCACCACCACGCCTACAGTTAATGTAGTACTACAGCAACTTTCAACTATATAAACCCATTGGTGACAGTCATGTAATTTTAACACAATTTGCCATACACAGCCTTGTATTAGACCATGGAACTATACTAATGGAACACCAGCTTCGAAATTTTATGATCAGAGTGCCGTCGCGCATCTTTTTTCGCGCACCGTACGATTTGAAAAATCAGTGATGATGCCAAAGAACAAATTTACTCGGCGAGCCACTTGGATCGACCTGCATTGAGAGTAAAACTTCCGTTTGCTATATTTTATTAGATCTGTAGAAACTTTATCCATTTTCTGACTATATAATAAAATAGATAAAATTCCCCTGAATAAGAGATCGTCACAAAAGTTATTTTTTTAAGGCCACTTGGTAAAAAGAGATGTTTCCAGTACTTCCTCATTTGGGTATTTTACACAAAATATGGAACCTTTTTTAAAGACATTTCATCATTATCACCTGTCCCGCGTAACCAAATCCTAAACTTTTCCCAGTCAGCAGTTAATAACAAGATGTCAAGAGAGAGTCAGTCAATTCTTTTGCGTTGTCCAGCCAGTTGTATTTGGACAACCCTTTTTTTCGTGCTTCCTCAACTGTAGATCTAGATCTAAATTTTGAAGTATGTTTTTTTTTTGACAGCTAGTGTTGGTAAATTAGTAAATACAATATGACCTATCCAACTCATTTTACGTTTCTTCACAGTGTTGGGGAGTCCCTCATAATGTTGAGTTGCAAAAGTAGCAACTCATTTGTCTGATTTTGCTTATAGGGATATATTCATAACTATATCTTTTATATAATAATATAATATACAGTTTTTATAGGCATGTTTTAATAGAACCAAATGACTAATTAACGGAGAACTACCAATCTGGGTTTATTAATACTTAAATCTGGGTATTTTAAATTTCGAATGCGCATTTTTAAAATACCTTCACATTATATAGATCTATCTCGATCTAGATTAGATAATCTGATAATGTTTATTTCAGAATCAGATCAGATGTGGTCTACTTAATCCAAATTAATGTATGTAGATCTAGATTGCATATGTGTTGTATTATAGATTCTAGATCTAATCATCTAGATCTATGTATGGACCTTATAGATCTAGTGAATAGACATAGACTAATAGACTGAATAGTTATAGATCTAGATCTGATCTAGAACTAGATTATAGTTGGTTATAGAACGGGCCTACCACTGAAAGAAGTTCTAATCAGGGCAAAGGATATAATATATAGACTTAGTTAGAGGAATGGAGAAAGACAGTCTTCATGTCTTGCTTGGTGCCCCAACGATCCACCAGACTAATGGATCGGATAGGTAACACTGTAAGTGTAACAAACAGGTAACAGAAATAGATCTAGATTTATTATAACTAACAAACTAGTACTCACTAACCCAGTGCCAGTAATGAGTATTAGAATAGGCCTATATACTGTAATATTAATATAAAAGTAGTGTAGATCTAGCGACCGTATAATCACTATAATGGCGTGTATATTAATAAAAAATTATTATTAAATATAATTTTAATATATGTTAGTAAATTAAATTAAAATTAGTATTACTTGTGTCACTATATTAGTAAATCCTAGATCTACTTATAAATCTACTATAAGTATAATACTATAATGTATAAACTATAATATCTGATCTTCTATAATATATTATATATCTATCTAGATCTGATTTATTTAACCTAGATTATATCCTATAAATTTTTAATCTAAATGTGGCCTATGTCTATGGTCAAAACAATGAAACATCATGGTATAGAAAAGATTTAGTATCATCTAGATTCACCTTCTTACTTATTTTAGTTACTAGTCTAGAATCTAGTAGTAGTCTGATAACTGATTTATTAGTCACCTTACTACTTAATAGGATCTTAGTTAGTACTAGTAGTGCTAGTGCTAGTAGTACTATTAAAAAGTAGTAGGATCTACTGTAGACCTAGATAGTATATATATATATATATATATATATATATATATGATAGGCCTACTGATAAATAGTGAAATGAGTGTTAGTGATAGATCTAGTCAGCTAGTCACTGATAAAGTTAGTACTGTTAGTCGATCACTATAGGCTTTACTGATAGTAGTAGAACCATTCTAAGAGATAGTGTCTAATAGTTTAATCTTAGATCTAGTGATGTGTAATGAAAGAGAATTTTAAAAGTAAAATTTTATTTTATATAATTCATTAATTATCATTTATTGTAACTTGTATGTCAATGACCTAATATGATTATAGCCTAATTATCATTTTTAAATTTAAAAAAGTAGACATATTTATTATTTAGATTCTAGATCTTCATCTTATACTTATAATAATTAATATAGTATATATTATAGACAAGATTTAGTAGACTATAGATAGGGCCTATAAATAAATAACTACGGTATCTATAACTTTTAAAGCTTTGGCATTGATTGATTTTAATTGATCAGGCTTTCTTGTGTCTTTAATCTACATGTAGATCTTGGAATTCAATTGAATTGAAACTCAAATCCTTATAAGGTTAAATTTCTAGATTGTCTCAAAAGTCTGAAGCTGATTCGAGAGGCCCAATGAGGCAAGAGTCTAGTACTCTGTCTTTGATCTATCTACTTACTAAGCTAGTCTAGTAACTAGTTAAATATTGACAACTAGTCTTCTAGTTTATAGTTTATTATAGTTTAGATGTAGACTCTAAAATATACAAATACTCTTAACTAAATCTAGAATATATGACAATTACAAAACTTATTATTAAGATATCAGTATACATAGAATTTAGACTACTAGTTATATTATAGAGATATACTATAAATAATAGAGATATCAGATAATCAGCAGAGATATAATCTAATATGCTGTGCCTAGACCTCATAATTTTAAAACAGAAATAGAAACACAAGATACATAATTTATAATATAAAAGATTTGATTTATTATCTATGTCAAACTATGGCCATGCCTAGACCCTTTCCATTAGATTGACATACAAGTTCATTACATTTTAAATAATATGGCGTCAAGTTGGATCTATCCCCTGAAGTTCAGGATGATAATATAAAACTCATTTAGATCTGATCAGTTATTTTGTTATGATGTTTTGATCAACTTGGAATCATTATATATAGACCTATATATTATATAAAATTGACTTTATGAATGACGTTTTGTTGCATTTTATACTTGTAGTAAGGCTGTAAGTATCATCATTGAAAGGTTTAAACTCTTCTTAATAGCTGCTGGAGGTTGACATGTTTTGTATACATGAATACCTTTTATTGGTCAATGTGGTGACCATAGAATTTTTTTAAAATACACTTTTGTGTTCTAACCATTGGTATTTTTCCTGGCAACACTTCTGATCTAGTCTGAGATAAATTATTTTAAAAAATGCTTGTAATGTTTCAGTTATTAACAAGTAGAACCATGACAACTAGTTCTGATGACATGCCAGATTGGCTCAAGGATCATACTTTTACTATATCTACTCTCTGGGCAGACATTGAGAATATTGGCATCCATTCTGTATTTAGTGTAAGTACTATTATACAATTTATATTTTAGTTATAGATGTCTTCTGAAATGTGTGATTTTCATGGTTAAGTATACTGAGCCAAATATTTGGGATTGAATTTAACTTTTTTTTTCAGTATGTCATAACTCTCTTTAAGCAAATTCACCATTTATGGATGCCTAATATATCTTGCCAAATGATGCCATTCATTTTCAATAAACTATTGAATTAGTCAATAGTATGTCTGATAATTTATATGTTCGATTAAAATGTGTATTCAATTTAGTATTATTATTTTTAAAATGTTAATGTTTTGAAAAGAAATTTGCCAATGTGCCCAATTTTATGATTACAGATATGTTTGCAAATGCAAGAAAAAGGCATGCATTCTTGAAAAGTAAATGTTTGGTTGCACCTTTTCAAGGTAAGTTACTGCAAGTATAATTTTCCCCATGCACTTTTCTCCAGAGATGAAGTAGCCTACTTGTATTTGAAAATTAACTTTTCCATGAAAATTTAATCATTGTTTATGTGGTAGTGCAATGCAATTTAAATCAAATTAACTTGTTATCTGCCTTCACTTATAGTAATAATTCATAAATAAGGCCCAGGGCCATGCCACTGTCTACACCTTAACTCGTTATCTCATTTTAGGTACAGTTTTTTTTTTAGAATTGCAAAATAATATAATTATACTTAATGGCACATATACATTTAGCATGATTAGTACATTAAACCCCAGATATTTATAAATTCATTTTGCTCCCTTTTTTTTCCCTAGGCAACTTGCTATTACAAGAAAAGATGAGATTCTTGGACTCCTGCATATCACCACTGTGAAGATCCCATCATGTTGCAAAATAGGTTTTGGACCAATTTTAATAAGTTACAATTATACTGTACACTCTACATATTTATGTATATCCAGTCATTCAGCCAACAGGTTTGAATTGAGTATTTCTTTAAAACTATTGAGCCCCATATAAACAAAGGAGGTGCTGAGTGGTAAAGTGCTTGGCTTCTGAACCAAGACATTCTGGGTTTGAAGACAGGGGTTACAAATTTGGAATCTTTAAGGTGCCTCTGAGACTACCCAGCTCTAATGGGAAGGCATTAGGTGGGGAAAAGTAAAAGTGGTTGTTTATTGTGCTGGCCACATGACACCCTTGCTAACTGTGGGTCACAAAAAAACAGAACTTTATATCATTTGCCCATAGTTTCAATGTCTAAAAAAAAAAGAATCTAAATAAAAATTAATGTATAAAAT
>JADKLZ010071522.1:10396941-10407299 GCA_021533235.1 Biomphalaria straminea | reverse complement strand
TGAGAATTTTTTTCTCACTAACATTTAGATACGTTGAAATTTTAAAGAAAATCGTTAGAGCCGTTTTCGAAATAGAAGAAATATATCTTCTTTTATATATAAAAGGAAAAGTAAGGCGTATGTATGTATGTATGAGCGGAATGGAAATCAAAACCGCTTGACCAATGTTGATTAAACTTGGCAGAAATGTTCCTTGGGTACCAACTTAGGCCGTAGTGTATGTATTGTAGTCCTAAAACAAACTTAAGACCCTCAAAAAAAATAAAGTTGACCAACTCTATTAGACTATTGTATCTAACAAAAACTAGGTCACAATAAGGCCATGTCTAAAGGATGATACAAGACTGAAGGGTCACACGCATGCGCAGAGATAAAAATGTCTAGATTTAGATCTAAATTAACTATCAATCAATAAAACATAATTTTTTACTTTTACACATGAATGTACATATTAGTGTCTATTTATTTCATTATTGAATTAAAATTAACATTTTTTTATTTCACATTAACTTTTTTTTTTACATAAAATCGTTCGCTCTAAATGTAAATGGCTTTAAACGTCTTGACATACTGTTTCGTAACTTGAGCCTCACTTGAGCGTGACCTCCGTGACCCCGTTGGCTGTGACTTGAGGCACTATTCGGAGTACTAGCCTAGATTTAGATCTAGACTAGAACTAGGCCTAAAACTGTAATTAAACTTTAAGATGATATAATTTCTCTTCGCAAAGATAGTTTTAAGCTTTAACACATGAACATACTAATTATAGTCCATTCATTTCATATTTTAATCAAATTAACATTGAAATTTGTTTTCTAAAGCATTTTCACACAATTGCAACTATTATCATAAATATCAGGTGGCCGAGCCTTGCTCGGTTAATTAAATGTCCTGCCCAGCCTGACTGTCGGACAATAAGAAGCTCATGCCGGCTTTTGCCATCCATCCATCCCAGTGGTGCTACAGCCCGTGGTCTGCTTTTAGTTTTACACATCCCTTCATTCGTATCTCTAAACGCGTTCTTGTTTGGAAATAAATATTTTAGTGTTCTAGGGTAAGCCTAGTGACGTAAGCAGCGTTTTTTCCGTTTACGTCATGGAAAACTTTCATTCATAAATTATTCTAACCAAAATTAATGGTCTGCTTTTAGTTTTACACATAGGCTACCTTCATTCATATCTCTAAATGTTTGCAAAGAAATATTTTAGTGTTCTAGGGTAAGCCTAGTGACGTAAGCAGAGTTTTTCCCGTTTACGTCACGGAAAACTTTCATTCATAAATTTTCCATTTCATTCATAAATTATTCTAAGATTGAGACATTTTCATATCGAAATAACGGTCGAACTCGAGTTTTCCCGATGTGCCCAATGAGCTGAAAATTTTTTTCTCAATAATATGCAGATACGTTGAAATTTTAAAGAAAATCGTTAGAGCCGTTTTCGAAATAGAAGAAATATATATACAAGAATTGCTCGCTTAAGAGTATAGGATATCGCGTAAATTAAGGTCAAATACGCTATTTTTAGCTTCATTCAATTTTTTAACGTGAATACAAGCATTCGCTTTACTTACTTACAACATTATTATTTTCTTTAATTGTTTCTAATGCACTATATCACTGACTACATCAGCAATACGCAAGTTAAGACCCGCGGGCAGCGGGTAATATCTGTCTAGTATATATATATATATATATATATATACAAGAATTGCTCGCTTAAGAGTATAGGATTATACCCTTTCTAAATCTAGATTTCCCGATACGAAAGAACCAGATTCTACGACAGAAAAGAATTATAATGATATAAAAATTCTAGGGCATTTTAAAACGCCCTTGCTATTCTTAGTCCAATAGGAAGCTTACTCATGTTTCTCAAAATTTAAAGGAATGAAATAATAGTTCAAAATAAATGTGAACTGAAATATATGATTATTTCAAAACAATGAAAAATAAAAATCAGAAATAATTTTATTTCACATCTGGCTAAGGATTGCTTGGGTTACTTTTACTTTATTTTAGGTTTGACTGACAACAGAATCTATTCAAATGAATAAGGTCTAGTCTAAATACCTAATATCAACATATTAAGATATTAAATATATGCCCACATATACATGACACACATTTATAAACATGCATATCGCTTGAAAATCATGACATGACACTATACTTTAAACATCCTTAGGCCTAATATATTAATTCATAAGAAAAAAATATAGTTGTTTGTTTTTGTTTTATTTTTTTTTTTAGATTCATTTTTACTTTTAGTGAACTATATTTACACTCATACATATACCGAGACCTACCTCTTATAATCTAGTTTTTAAAAAAGTAATTGTAAAACATAGTTCGCGTTTTTAAAGCACTTACAAATCACCGCGCTTGATTCAACTTAATAACAGTTGTGGATTATGCAACACGGTAAGAATTTTTGTTTTTATATATATAACAAAATATAATAATTAATTAGTTGTTGTTTTTTTTCGTAATAAATAAATTAAATGCACAATCATTGAATCTAAGAAGTAGCTCATGTAGAATCTAGATCTTTCTGAGACGCATAACAAGCTCCAAGCGTTTTGCGGGGACGGAATAAGAAATCTTTAATTACCAGCTTATGTATAATTACAAAATAAATTATAAAATGGATTTACTGATTGTCTCGTGTACTAGGGCGATTCTGATTTCATCCAGCTCTAATGGGTACCTGACATTAGTTGGGAAAAAGTAAAGGCCGTTGTTCTTTCTGTTCGCCACATGACACACCCTCGTTAACCATGGGTCACATTAACAGATTATCTTTACATCCTCTGCTTACAGATCACAAGGGCAGAAAGAGAACTTTTACTTACTCATGTTACATTTGTGTCTATATTTGTTATGTTACATTAGTATCCAAGATACTTCATAAAACCTTTAAAACGTGTATTAATCAATTACTTTTAATCAAAGTCTGAATATATACTAAAACTATGTACACTTATATGTATTTCTACATTTTTATTATAGTTGCACGGAGAAATAATAATAATTATAATAGCTTTTATAAATAGCGCTACTTTTATGCTGATAGCATGCTCAGATCGCTATGGTCAAATCGTATTTGTGGACCAATGGCCTTGATGAGCTATCTAAGAGAAGTTTTTCCGTGCTGTCTTTAGGCGCTCGAACCTCGAACCATAGAAGTAAATTAGCCATGCCAAGCCAAGTTCAAGCGTACTTGTCCTATCGACCAAGCTTCCCACAATAAGTTTTAGCATATAACATTGTTCATAATAAATTGGAATTTTCGGGTCAGAATTTTTTTATGCCATTTCTGAATTTGCATAATATTATTTACAGGCGGACGATTCCTCTCAAAAAGATGATTTTTCTAAACTTCCTGTTGAAGATCATAATTCAAGAAAGGTAATCCATAAAAAGGAAGCTTTTGGTTTATCCGGTGAACTGAATAAAGGAAGTATTCGTGAGGTTTGATATTTAAAACTTGTATGCTAATTTTTGTGCAATTTTTAACAAGAAAGAATGTTCTAGGCTCTTCCTTTAGAAGTGTTTAAATTTGGTTAGCAGCATGAAATTTCAATTAGAGGCATTAACATAGGCGAGTTCTGAGATTTCCCAAAAGGTACCAGGTAGTGGGTCTGGAGGAGCACTAGATTCTCAATAGGGGACATTCCAAAGTTGAGTCTATAATACTCTATAAGATATTGTTTTTAGCGTCTCTTGTGATGGGTTCGTTATATAGGTTTTGAAATTTGTCTTCAAATCACGATACTTCTTGTTTGTAATAATAGTAATAATAATAATAATTGTAACTATTGATGAAGCTCTTGCTGTGTTAGATGTCACAATCTTATAGAAGAGAAGTATCGTTGCTGGGGATTGTATTTTGAATATAATAATATTGAACAATGACCATCTAGGATTCAAATGCGTTCATTTATTGACAGTTGTGAGCAAATGTCGACAGCTTTGCCTGTCACTGTGCTTCTGGTAGACGGGATGTAGTAGCTATCTCTTCAAATCTGATGAGGTACGAGTCCATGTTGTCTATGTTTTCATTGAATGACGATATTTTATTCAGAATTCTATATTTGTCAAAGACATTTGAGTTTTCTTGGTTTGAAATGCTTTCTTTATTTTCTTTGCATTGTTTTTCATGTTCCATCTTTTCTTTTTCATGTTGTCTTTGTTTTTCGGATTCTTGCCTTTGTTTTTCGGATTCCTGCCTTTGTTTTTCGGATTCTTGTATTCGTTTTTCTTCTTTTTGTATTCGTCTTTCTTCAAATTCTTCTTTTTCTTCTTGGCGTTCTGCCCATTGCTCAGGTTTGGGGATTTTCTTTTCTTTGGCTAATTCAATCAATTCGAAAACTCGTTGAGTTCTAGAGCTGGAAGCCATTTTTTTATGTTTATCTTTTACTTGAGCAAAAATGTTCAATATCTTGATTGTAGATCTATCTTAGATTGAATAATAAGTTCTTAGTGCCACAGCTGGCTAGTTATACTTTGACAGTAATAATATTTTTTTTACTCGAGTCGCAAACTTGATTGTTGATATTGATTAATTGAGCCGAGTAATTTCTACTGGTTATGCAGTTGGTCAATCTGGTCTTATGTATACGTTGCCAGACGAATGATTTATTTACTGGTCTTATTTACGATGCCAGTTAATTGATTTATTGGTCTTATTTACGTTGCCAGTTATAATAATACTTCATAGGTCTTATGAGTGCTGCCTATGTGAGTAATAAATATGTATATTGGTCTTACGCCTTTTGCCAATTACATATAATAAATAGATTTCTTGAGTTAGACGGTAACTCTAACGAAGATCTTTTTAAAGAAATTAGCGATAACCAACTGACCTGTAAACACAGTATTTCTGTCCTTTGTTGAATAAAAATGAAGTTCTTTATTGAAGAGTTTAGAAATTTGTCCTAGATCTTTAATAATTTTCGTTGAAGTGCCAGACTTGTGCTGTATTCGTCGGAGTGCCAATTCTATCACAGTAACGTGATATAAATTGGCACTTACTCGTGACAATAATAATAATATCATTATTGTCCGTTTGGAAATTTGTCTTACAATGTGTGCATTACACCAAACAAAACAAAGGAGCGCATATGTGTTTTTCTAAGCTTTCGACTAACAACACTTCTTAATTCTTCCCCCATTTAATAGTATTAAAATGTAATGCTCTTCATTAAATGCTGTAGAAACCCGTCTTCTTCAATGTTGTCTACGTTTTTTAAAACTAATTATGCATTAAGTGTCCATAGCCAGGAAATATTGATGAAATTTAAAAAATCTGTAAAATGCATGTATGTTTCGACCACAAATGGATGAGCTATAGTTGATTAATTATATGGTCTTTTTTATTCTAGTTTTGTCAGTTACTCGATATAATTGTGCAAAATTTCAACTTGATCCAAGATTGGGTGTGTGAGAAATATTTTATACAAACTCTTGACCAGACAGCCCGAGTGAGTTTATATAAGCTTTGTCATAATGTACATGTTGCTGTATTTTCATTTAGTGAATTTAAATAAAACGTCCAGTAATGTAGTGAAAAAGCTTTCAAGCTTCAAATCTTACAGAGCATGTCATGACATGCGCACTGACCTGGCAAGGCATGCGGCACGTGGCTCAATCATCTAATGTTACTTTCCAAAAGCTGTGAAAAATTATTTCTGGAATCTATATCATCATCTTGCTCAATATATCCCAAACTATTAGTACGGTACCCTTACCATCATAATTCTCATGTTCCTAAGAAATGTCACCATAACTGTCGCACCTGACAAAACTCGAAAACTGGATTTGAACCACTGCTGGTAGAAGTATAACTTCAATGTTTATTAAAGTAGTCTCGAAAATGTTGATAAATTCAGCGGATAGTGTCATTCACATTAGTGACAAGAAGCGCTATCAAGAAAAACTTTTGGAGGAGTTACATTGTCTTTACATAGCGGACAGCTTGCAGCACATGGCCTCTGAGACAGTTGGAGAGCTCTCACGAATTTCACGGGATACACGCTTGAGAAAAAGGAAAAACACTTTTCCGAAGACAAGCTCAGAAAGAGAACTTAATTAGACCCCGCTGGACAACCAATGTTTTAGCATCAGTGGGGCAAATCATGTCAGTGGCTAATAAGTCTGCTGGACGCATCGTTAATCGCGGAGTCAAAGACATTTGCATATTATTAATTATATTATTAATTAATATTATCATAATTTTAATATAGCTAATATAAATTGTAGATAAAAGGAATTAAACAAAACCAAAGTGTGTATTCTTTCATAGAAAGAACTGATCTTTTAATAGGGCATGTAAATTCACTATATAATATATATAATAATAAAACAAAATATTCAAGGCATTATATTTTTTTCATTATACATTCGAAATACAAATTGCTGATTCTTATTTACAAAAGTATCAATTATTTTATTATTATTATTATTATTATAAATATGTAAACGTGTTTAAAAATATAATTATAATGGTGAATGATTAATAAACAAAGCAAATTGAAATTTCCTACAGTGTGAGTATTTAAAGATATGTTTTATTTGTAGGATCTATTCTTATCTAATTAATACTAAATAAAGCCAAATATGTAACTATTTCCATGTGCGGATATTAGATTTTAAAAAAGTAGTTAATAGTATTCGAATTGGATTTGAATCAACTTTTTTACTTAAAAAAAACAAAAAAAAAAATTCTACCGCATATTTATTTTTATTTAAATTTGGCTCGAGAACAACAATCTTGACAAGCTTGGTACTAATTCGCTCGAGGCGTTCTTGCATCGTTCCAAATGCTTGGGTCCTTCGACCTTGATGGAGAGCTCCTTACCGGCCGCCCCCCCCCCCCCCCAACTGGTGCGAATTCTTTCAGACAGAAAAGTTCGATCAGAAATAGAACAACCTCGATTGAAGTCTCACATCTTTAAAGTTTATAAATCAATTTGATCAATTTTTTTTTCGTAATTTAAAAATAGATACAAATAATTGAAAAACTTAATTAAATATATCTAGGACAAAATTGGTATTTGAATTAAAAAAAAACAACTCTTATTCTTTAAATTCACATCGAGGAAAATAACAAACAGTATTCACACAGGGCTAGTAAGTAAGTAAGTCATCTTCATCTAGCCAGATTTTACTACTATGTACAACTGATTCTGGCATAATATTTGTGAGTTCAAAATCGCTAAGCAGTAAACAGTAAACAAATTACATTACATGGTTGTTAGATATGAAAATATAATTCACATTTCATGTGAGCATGTACATTGCAAGCAAGAAATGGTCTTGTCAGGGCCGGCTTTAGGTAATCGGATGACTAGGTAAAGTGAATTTCATGGCCCCAAATTAAAAAAAAATAAAAAGAAACAAAAAACGCCACTAAAATAAAGTAAAGCTATTTCTGCTGTTTGATTAATACAATCAATGCTGACGAGTAAAGAAATTCAATAACGCACCTATATATATATGTTCTCCGCGTTTGCGTTTAACATTCATCAGACTGGAAATACCGTTTTGATATATTCACCAATAGAAATAAACTATGTTCTAATATAGGTGGTCTAACAAACAGATGTAAACAATCATGAATAAACCATGAGTTATAGTAGATACTTAGAGCAGGTTAGTAGACATACATCTTTTTATATTTGAGAGTTGATCCAAAATTTGCATTTTTTTTTCAACATTTTCTTTCTGTTCGAGGCCCCAACAATTAAAATAAAATACAAGGTTTTGTGTGCTGCCTTTATGCGTTCAGCCCTGGTCTTGTCTTAAGCAATATGGACTCTCTCAGAAACGAATGTATCAAAGATTATTAGATTATATTTTATATATTTTATTATCACAGTTTCTCCACTATATATGGAAAAGAAATTTAAACATGTCTCTGGCTTTGGTCTGCCTCAAAAAAAATTTGCAGTGCAGTTGCTTGCATTGTTTTTTTTTTGGTTTGTTTACAGAGAACACATTTTCCTTTTCCATAACTAAAATATATCTATATATATATACATATTGAAGTATTTTCAGTATTTGCTTCCCTTTTGTTTTTATCACTAAACTATTATTCAAGACTCGCAAAGTATTGGTATCTACATATAGTCAATTTATTAATATATTTCGCCGGAATTGCAAATTACATTCATCAGTAAGTAAAAGACATTCTGATTAACACAACCACTTGGCTAGTCTTACATTTTTGTCTTACAAGATTGTCTTACGTTATTGTTTTACGTCATTGTCTAAAGATATTGTCTTACGTCATTGTTTTACGTCACCATCCAACAACTACAACATTTACAAAAAGTTTTTTCGGTCAAAATTTCATTTAAAATATAAAAAAAAAATCAATCAAACACAAAAACTGATTATTGCACTTGGAAGTGTCATGCATTTAATTACTCTTCTATTTTATTTACATATGTCAAGAAACATAATAATTTCATGACTTGATCAAATTGGTCTCTTTCTGTTTGTCTATAACGGTAGGGACAATAACAGATTTTTTAAAAGGTTATTTTCATATTTTTTGTTTTAAATATCACACAACTAATATGCCATTTTGGACTTGCCAATTTTTCCATGAATACGCTGCCTATGTGAGATTACGTTTGAGTTCCTTGATGCCATTGTACGGAAATCAGAGATCATGAAATGACGTTGTTGTCTTTTTATTTGTTATTGTTGCTGTCTCAAATCTTCTTAACTTCTATACTATCAAAACGGTTTATGATATGATTTGTTTATATGGAGATATGAGGGACAGTGAGACTCAGGTATTGTCTACAGGTCTGTCATAAACAGGCTCAGTAACACACAAATAATTCCCTTTTTCTGTGTTTTTTTCTGTGTTTTTCTCATCTGCGAACATACACAAAGAAAAAAAGTATTAATTGAATTATTAAGTAAGCAAAGTTATGGTGGGAACCGTGGTTACTTAGTGGGAAAGCATTTTTATTACGAATTGACGGGTTTTGGGTTTGAATCTTGTTAAAACAAATGTAATTATTTAATATCTGGAATTTTTAAGGCGCCCTTGATTCCAGCCAACTCTATCAAGGTATCTGGCATAAGTTTGGCTATAACAAAGATGGTTATCCGTTGTGCTGGCCACGTGAAACCCTCGTTAGCCGTAGGCCACAGAAACAGATGACCCTTACATCATCTCTTCCATAGATCGCAAGGTCTGAACGATAATTTTTACTTTAACTTTACTTCTATTGAAAGAAGATCTAAAACGTGGTGAACAATGTCATCTACAATATAAAACACAACGTAGGGCGTATTTATGTATGTGTGTATATATGTATGAATGTTCCTCCCAGAACCGGAGGGTACTAAAAATTTGACAAAAGTACCTAACTGTAACTCTATTAAAGAACGAAACTTTTTAATAAATCGGGTAAACCCTTTTTCACAGTAATTTATCTTTGATGTAAATATTTCGGCTAAACCCTTTTTCCATAGACATAAATAAATATAGACTGGCCGATAAAAGATTTTTATGAAACGAAAATTTATGACTTCCAATTTTTTGTACTTTATTATACAGATCTATGAGCAGTATAAAAGTAAAGTATTCATATCTATTTCAGCCATAACCTATATAAGTATTAGAATATTTTCACTAGTGTTTTGTTTTTTAATCTCTAAGACACACCTATATATATTCTAAACAATGAGGCAGTGTAGTTTTGTTTACTCTATAAGACTGAAGATCATGCAACTTTTCAGAATTCGGAAATCCGTATACAAAAGATATACATGTTTTCAAGTTACAGGAAGTTATTTCGTTTTTCCAGTCTATATTTATTTATGTCTATGCTCTTTTCACACTTTTCTTTTATTTTCGTTGCAAACTTTTTTAAATTTGAAGGGAGCAGCTACCCTGTTAGACGTAAATACAAACCCAATCAAGTAGATCAGTTATACCCAAACATGACATGATATGATGGCGTGATCTAACATTTATTGAAAAAAAATCGAACACTTATTTAGAGTCCCTCCTCAAGAGGAACCCGGGGAGGGGATTTTTTAATTTGCCTCCTCCATCCCCCCACCATAGCTATGCCAACGTACACCAGTGCCATTCCACTGTGAAATTTTAAATGTCTTTGAAGCAGCGGAGGTTGATGCCATGGTCAATGTATTGAATAAAATTCTGAGCACACTTATTCACTAGTCACCTGACATAGAGTACCTGTTGCTTTGTCTAGTTAGATAAAACACGTAGTCCCATAACTCTTGAAAAGTATTTGAGCATGTAGTTCATTTACTATCTGATACACTAATACAGCATGTAATCCAATAAATAAAATGAGATTCAGGA
>JADKLZ010071522.1:10354819-10396841 GCA_021533235.1 Biomphalaria straminea | reverse complement strand
TTTTAAACATAAGAGTTAATGTTCTTGACATAATAACCTAACAACAAAGTGAATTATGTCCCTTGACCGAAGAGAAGGATTTTTACCCAGGTGCCAGAAAGTAGAAACTTTTTACCGATCTCTCTGTCAGGGGGTCTCAAAGTAAATAGGTATTCTTCACACCCGTTGTTGAGGAATATAATTTTGGAAGATAGACATAAGACTATCAGGAAAGAATAGGCTCATTTCCAGGGTCTGGCCACTGGGAAAAAAATGAAAGCCCTAAAGGAACGCTGCTTCTTTATTGACTTAGATAATTAACTCTTTCTACCTTAATTGACGATGCCAACGTTGATTTGAACCCAATTAAACTAAATTGATTTTGGATTTATAAACTTTAACTTGTGTTGTGTAAATAGGGCACATATTCTTCTATAATTCAATACCAAATAAAACATATTTGATAACATACAAAAAAGTTATTAAAGTTAAATCAGAAAAGTGAAATACAAAATAAATACTACTATCAGAATGAGGAAAATAATTAGGGAGAGAAAGAGTTAAGACTCGTGTTAGCATGCTTGTCACGTGGTTAAATAAGGATATAAACTAATAATTCCATGTAAAGAAAGAAACCTAAAGCCGACATGATGTTTCATACAAACAAACGGGACCAAGTTCTGTTTATTCGTTTGCTTTTCAAGGAAAGCCTTTTTATTTGTACAATTGGGAAAAGTGTTCTTATCGGTAGATCTCACGTCTTAGTAGGCCTATTGACAAAGCATAAGAAGATGCTGATAAGTAAAAAACGTAGCTTATAAAGTAGGATGTTTTTATGATTATGAGATAGCTGACTATAAGTATAGGCTAAATATAGTTCTGACTTCTGTGTTAAGAATTGGTTGCAAATCTTATGTTGTTTATTTTGAGAGATATGTTGAACCTTTTAGTTACCGAAATCATCTAGACAAAAATCAACATTAAAAAGACAATGCTATCACAGTGAAGTACCGGAAATCTGTATTAAAACTTCGGCCTACCACTTTTTAAAGTATTCATCAATCAAATCAACAATCTAAGCTAATCAACAGATTGATTTCGCTTAATAATCTGAAAAAAATAATAAGTATCTTTTTGTCGTAAATAAAATTACGTATTAAACAAGTCTTATCGAGATCCTATTGCGTCTGAATATTTTATGTATACTTCTACATATTCATCAACCTTCTTTTAAGATCTCAATTATCCTCTTCTTAAAATATTGTTCTAACCCTGCTCCCGCGCCGACACTGTTGGTGCGCACCAGTACACCGTTCAACACGAGGACTAGACGACATATTGATTCTAGAGGAAGGACTGTTTTAGATCAGGCTGAAGAGATCTGCAGGTTATGGAAGTCTGAGCTGTCTAGGACTAAGAACCGTCCATTGTCCTACCAGTGAACTGTATTGAAGACCTGGAGTGGCACTGGGAAGTATGTCGGTGGTGTGTACTAATGTTTAGGTAGAGAAGGACCTGTAGAACCTAAGACAACCTGTGACTTGATAGCTAAAGCCCATGTCTCATTGTGTATTTTTAACTGTAAATAAATGCATCATCTATTATTACATCATTGTGTTGAGTTCGTGCCTTAAATTTATAACAATATTTAAGTTTGATATTTTTATTTCAAATATTAGACCAGGATCTTAATACGCCTCAATAATCATTTAGTTTGCAGTTTTTATAAACCTCCACTGGAAGTCTTTATGACCAATAAGTTTAAATTTTTATTTTATAACCCCAAACCTCCATTTAACAGATCGAAGCATTTATTTATTTGAGCTCCAACGGGTAAAGGGAAATTACCGTTCTGACTTTTACCTTATTGACTTTACAATCTCGCCAATCAGGACGACTTCCTCGTTCTCTGGAGAACTTTCCCGACTGGGGGATTACAGTTAAGGGGCATCAAGTTGTAGCGACAGCAAACATACACAACCACAAAGATTATTAAGCATTGGCCCTCTCGTCTTTATGCACCCCATATAACTCCCCTTACCTACCTCCCCTTGCGGATGTCCGCTTACCGATAAGAGGCTAAAAATAGTGTCCGTAATATAAACACTATTTGTGTGTAAGTAAAGTGTAGCCTATGTATATCTATGTCTGTTTCTTCTATAATTAGCAACAACTATGGACATGATAAAAAAGCAACAATATCGAACCCCTTTATATTCGACTTTAAAAAAAAAAGAAATTAAAGTCTTTATTATTCTATGGCCTTCCTTGCGTGAAACGGATTTAGGCTTATACTTGTTGTTCTATTTAATAGCGAAATATATTAGAGGCTTATCAGGCTTTTACGAGAAATGTCCGTTTTTATAAAATGTTTCTCTGTTAATATTTCATATGCTATTTTAATCTCTAAAAATGTTGGGGTTCAAGATTTAATTATATAGTGAATCACATGCAAAATATAGCCTAACATTCTGAAAAAAAATATTAAATTATAAACAAATGGAAGCAATATAAACATCAGACTACTACAGTAGATAACGTTACTGGCATAAGACATTTCAATCCATCAATACTTCTGGGTTTGATAAAACTAGGTACATCCATTAGAATATAGGTAAAACTATCTCTTTCTCTCTCACCCTCCTCTCTCTCTCCCCCTCTCCAATCTCGCCCTCCTCTCTATTTCTGGCTGCTTACAATTCGTAAGGGCGTCATACATGAATGATCCATTAACAGTAGAATGTTCCTTGTTGGACTGGGAAAGCCCCCATACAGAAATGTATTCCATGCATACTTTAAATAGTTATAAAAGAGTTGGCGCAATGTATTTTATATGCCACTTCATGGAACACGTTCTCCTAATGACGCAATATTACATAGGCCTAATAAAAAGTCAACTTTTGCACCAAGCATAAGAAATATTATGAAAATTATTAATTCCAAAAATAGTTTATGCACTTTTTAGTTTGCAAAAGTTTATAAAGAGATAATCGTTTCTTTCCTGGAATCGGGACAGGCTGTGACAAATCAAGCCGATTCTGATGCTGCCAACTTTACCACATTTCGTGCATTAGAATGGATTAGTTATAGGACACAACTTTGTTCATCTTTGCCTTATCTTATTCCGCCTTCCAGTTCCAGTCCCATTGCTCATTTGGGTGGTACCCGCACGCTCAGTCTGTCTCCATGCTATCAGACCTCGGGCAATCGACATACTTTCTTTTATAGCTGTTGTCCCCAAGCATCGCTTTGAAGATTATATTGGGTGCTATTTGCTAATAATTCAAAGAATATTATGTTACATTCGATATGTTATTTTTTAAAAAGTTGTCATGTTAAAAATAGTTCTTATACAAAAGTAATGATGCAACACTTCCTCATTGTAGATCATTTATAAGGATGAAATATGTAACGATACTTATACTGATCACTATATAACTTTATTGTTAAATATCAACGGGCATATCACTCTTCTAGTTGTGCTGAGTTTTCCAACAAAGACGTGTAGATAGTTAGTGTTAAAGATGTATATCTATCGTCTCACTGTCACAGACAGACCACTCTTTCAAGTGCCCGAAAAGTTTCGTGTAAAGTATTTTATATCGCAGCCAGAATGGGACGTTCTATATGGCAGATGTAAAGGTCATCTCTTTCTGTGGCCTACAGTTAACGAAGGTGTCAAGTGGCCATCACAACAACCAACCGCCTTTACTTCTCACCAACTAATGTCAGGTACCCATTAGAGCTGGGTGAAATCAGAGGTGCCCAAGGATCCGGAAATTAAAAATTCCGGTCTTCACCAGGATTCACACCAGTGACCCCCGGTTCAGAAGACAAGCGCTTTGCCGCTCAGCCACCGCGCCTATAGGCCTTAAGGTCTGAAGGGGAAACTTACTCTTTTCCTCTTTACCAACCACCTTGTCAGGAGGCCCCAACAATGTGATCATTCATTCAGACCCGTCTTTTGTGAGACACGACTCCCTTGAGCTAACGTCATACATTCCTCTTTTTATGCAAAGGCCGAAGGCCGAACCCACGAGGGAGACTCTTCTTTTTCCTATGACGTATCCAAACCACTCTCTCACACTTCCTCTTTATGACTAATAATTTTGTACTTTTTTAATCATCTTTTCATTTTCTAATCTATCTTGAAAGGCTTAAGTTTTGTTAAATAATAATTATCCTTCTTGTTCTATTTCCAGATACGGCTAGTAATATGACATTCAAATTCGGATCAACTAAAGCCAGCAACGAGTTGTCCATAGACCTGATGTGCTCTGTTGGGCAATACCCTAAAGACGTAGCAATAAGAAGACTCGGGGATTCGAAATTTCTTCAAAGAAAGACCTTTAACCCAAAGAACGTCCAGAAGACAATGACGCTAAAGGTCGAGATCAGTCCTGCTTTGTGTTCTGACATGACAACGTACGAGTGTATTTCTCAAAACCACCAGCATCAGGAGTCCCTGGTCCACATTGAAGTGCCGATTGAAAAGTGTAAGACCGCACTTCATTAACACTTTCTAATAAAGTTTTTATTTTGAATTCAATGACAACATGCTAGTATTTTTTAAGAAACAAGAAAAACATTTTTAAAAATACTTAAAAAAAAACAGAGCTTTTATTAAATGTAGTTGTGACAATTAGTTTGGATCAGTCACGTATTTCAATTTGTAATTTATCTAGATTATTATAGGTTAACAAAGATAATTATGTGAGATCACATATTTTACCAATTGTTATATTAAGCACATTTAATTCTTTCAGCTTTCTCAAAAAATTTATCCTATCATTGGTCTGGACTAGTCGGAAAGAGGAAGAAAGAATGGGGTTTCTGGGTGATCGCTTTTTAAAGTTGGTCTTAAAAGAGTTTCCAAGGGGCACTTCTGTTATGTCGACCACCTTTTAGCTCAACACAAAAAGACTGCTTTTGGCATACGTTCGTCTCCCAAACGTGATACGTGCTCTGCCCAGCGTAACTGTCGGACCATAAGAGGTTCCTGTATACCAGGGGTTCTCAACCTGTGGATTGCCACCCCCTAAGGGGGTCGATTTACGATTAGCCAAGGGTCGCCAAAGACAATCGAAAAAATGGCTTGTTTTTTACTATTCTTTTATTGTTGTGTGTATGCACGGGGGGGGGGGGGTAGACAGAGTTGGGAATTGTAAAAAATGGGTCGTTGAGCTAAAAAGGTGGAGAAACTCTGCTCTATACTGTCCCATACCTGCGTTCGCAAGTACATCGCTATTTTTATACTTGGTGTGATACTCTAATATAAAATATAATGTCCATAGGTCCAGTGAGATTATGTAAAGGCCAGCCACAAAGATTTACTAGACATTCTCACCAGGGCGGTACAGCTCATATCACCATCTGTGTCGTGGCGTATCCAACCATTTCCAGCACCATCCTCCTGGACAACATCGAGTACAACACTGCAAATACCAGCTGGATTGACGTGTTTAAAAACGGTTCAGTGGTCTACACGTATGTCAGGATAACCAAACATCAGCTGGGTCACGATGACTTCAGGAACTATAGTGTTGAGATACGATCGCTGCTTAATGATTCCGTGAAGGTGAACTTTCAACTCTTGAAGCAAAGTAAGTCTAATTTTTATAACTTTTATATTAATTCTTTCTGTATCTTTCGAGTATGTTTTTTTTTTGTAATCATATTTTCGACCAATTCTTATAATCTCATTGTCATAATATTCGATAAAAACACATGCATCAATTTTTATTAAAGTCAACCAATTAGTCAATGAATTAGTCTTTAATAATTAATTTTGTTTTTATGTAGAAAATGTATTAAGGGAAGAGAAAAATGCGATAGGAAAAGAAACCAAGAAGAAATACATTGAAAGAGCGAAACGGGAAAGGTTTGATGCTAGAGTGGTAATCTCGGGCATGCTACCCTGCCTCATAGTGGCGCCCGGGTGGAAAGATCGTAGGAGGAAACGATAAGGCTAAAGGGTAGCAAAACAAGACTCCCTTGGGGGTATCTAAGGGGGTGAGAGAGCATCCTCATTACACTTTGCGGAGTTGTAAAAAAGCTCCCACAACCTTGTCACAATCCAGGCGCTGTTCCTCAAGGGGCCGTTACATAAATGGCGTGTATCGCACAGTTAGCCTGGTATAGAAAAGGAAAATGGCGGGGGTCTTAGTATACGTGGCCTCTTTCCGCGAGTCTGACCCACCCACCAGACAAAACAGTGTACACTGTTCTCACTCAAGCCGGTGAGAGGGAGCTCTTGTTCACTTTTGCTGGCTTAGAGTTCCAAGAGCCGAAAGCTCAACTCTACCTGACAGTTTAAGAAGAGTGGTAATAAATATTAGCGGTTTTTTTTTCAAGATAAAAACTGAGGTTCTTATTGTTGAATCTCAATGGCTTTTTAATACAGCTGTCGAAACAATTATTCCTTATTGTCACAAGGTCTATTCAATGTTGAATGATGTAATGTCCTTGTGAAAATCATGTAGTTTAAAATCTCAGTCTTCAGCGAGATACGAACCCAAAAACCCTCCGTTCGGAAGCTAAATTCTTCACCACTAGGCAACCATGTCCCCTTATTTACCTATATATCCTGGTCATTTTTTTAAAATGCAATTTGATGCCTTAGAAGAGTTGATCTTTTTTTTTGGGTCTATGTTCTCACTTTAAAAATAAATAAATTACTTTGTTATACCTATTTATTATTCTATTTGGTATTTGTTGTTAAGATTTGAGTCATTTTTTTGAATTAAAAGTCTCATTTCGATTAAATATTTTTACCCTTTATTCATTTTTTTTTCTTTGCAATCAAGAAGCGCCGGCAGTGACCTGCTCAAACGCCTCTACATTCTGTGTGATCAAAGAGCCAGGAAACCTTTTGATAATTTATGTGCAGAAAGATTTGACCACACGATCTAGTAACTCTGCCAGACGTCTCTTTGAACCAGCGCAAGAAGAGGCTGTTGTCAATGTCGTAATGAATCGTTCACTTCCTACAGAGACACTCCAGATTGAACTTTGGATAGCAAAGTCTCACGGTAATGTCTTGTCTGCTTAGCTTTCAACAAAATATAAGATTTCTTTGCTTCATTCAATAATGATCAGACTTCAGATCCAACAAAAAAATTATAAAAGATTTATAATGATGGAATCGTTGTCTTGCTGTTAGACTACCACTTGGGAAGGTCTTTGTCAGTAAACACTGAGGTAAAATCAGAAGCCGTTGATTCTTAGGGCAGCTTACAACACCCAGTGCAGGACAGGCCGTAGTCAATTTCAGGCCCCAGCCGCAGGGGCGTAGCTAGAAATTTTACATCGTTTGGGGGCCCGGAGGTACTAACCTCTTTGGGGGCCCCTAAATTCTGAGTAATACTTAATTTTTAATGTAAAAAAAACTGATTTGGGGGCCCCACAATTAGGGGCCCGGGGGAATTTTCGAATTCTCCCTCCTCCTCCTACCTCTTTAGCTACGCCACTGCCTAGCCGAAGTGAATTTGGTGGCCCGAAATGAAATAGAAAAATAAACAGCGACAAAATAAAATTACGCAATTTATGGAAAACTTCTGTTCTTCAAGTCTCCAAGAAAATAACATAGGGCACAAGTTTCGCGATATCCTCTTTAAAAAATTGTTTTTGAGTCCTGTACGATCGAAGGCTCTATGTGGCTGCTAGTTTGCCTATGCCTAGTCAATTCCTGCACAGTGCTACACCTTGGCAGAAGCTGTGAGGCCTCTGACCCAGAACTATACCTGTCGTTCCTTTGGACACATTAGTTACGTCAAGAGGGAGAAACTGGTGTGTAAACAACATCGTTCTAGTCATAGCTAATGTCCAGACTTTCATTTCCTTATTTCAACGAGAAAAAAAAAACAAAGTCTATCCGCAACTAAAGAAGGTCACAGAGAAAAGAAAGAAAGACATTTAATATCTGTGTTTTTGATTAAAGGTCTATCCTTTTTTTTTTCAACTCGTCAAAAAAGAGTAAAGAGTTCCATACACTATAATATAAACAATGGACAAAAGTTTTTTCGTCTATACAAAATGCAAAATGTTTGCTATTATGTAGAAATTACCAACAAACAACATTAATTAAGTGTTATTCTTCATTTTGTGTATGCGTTTGTTTACCATTATTCAGAAGATTATTTCCTAGACGAATTACGTCACTTGTAGCCAATGAAGTAAAAAGAAGTGCAATGGTCTCTTTTTACCTTCTTCCTATATCAGTTTTAATTAATAAATGTTTATAAGTAAGCATTTAATACTATCTCCTTATATTTATTATAAATATTGTTTTTCAGAATCGACTATTCAGGCAGACAACTGGGTTTATTTGGGCAACTCTTCTGGACTAAAGTTTTGCTGTGATCAAAGGATGCTCTGTTCTTGGTCACACCAGGATCACAAAGAGAAACAGAACGCTCCCTCAGATTGCTACAGACTTGAGACAAAATCAGCAGCACATAAAGAAGATTCGGTTAGTCACTACACCCTGACTATGTCGAAGAAGAAACAGTTTGTCTCTACCAGTGTTACTCCGAGGTTACCACCTTGTAAGTATCTTGACTAAAGTGGGATATATGGCTGAATAGCGCAAAGTGTTTGGAATAGATTAAATAACAAAAATGTTCCCATTTCAGACTCATTCGGTATATAGGGCATATGATGTATCAAGGTGGTTGGTCATTGACTAGCCACACAACACCCTGCTCGATAACCGTTTGGTAAATAAACAGATGACCTGAATAACAATCAATAGAGCTCTAATTTTAGCTCATCGCCTAAAGGCATCACGGAAACCTTTGCTCACAAAAGAGATTGGACGAAAGTGCAATAAGCAAACAGAAGCATCAATTGTGTGCTAGACATTTCACATCGTAGATGTAGTAGAAAGAGACGGACAGGGCCGGATTTAGATTTGATTAGGCCTTTCAGATGGTTAAACAAATATACAGTTAAGAAGAATTTAGTTTATAAATTATTATAATAATTAACATAAATATTAACAAATTTTAATGATATTAATTGAACTTAAAATCAATATTTTTTCATAATGATTTCACTTACTTACTTTCTCACCTACTGCAAAGCCTCATTCAGTTTTCTCGAAGTTAAAGTAAATTTGATTCCATGCTCATAACTTAATATTCACATTCCAAATAGAAATTGAAACACTATATTATCAAGTGATCAAAAAGCTTACTTTGGCATTGCATTACATTTCGAAGATTTGGGATAAGGGCAGTGCGTCAAGTAACATTGTTGTAACAAAGTTGCGATCTGCACAGTTTGACACGTTGGCATTATGTCTTGTTATTCCCCTAACGATCCTTTCAAATCTTTTTCTATTAGAAAAGTTATATATGAAAGAGTTAATGAAAATGGTCATAATTCCATATATTTTGTTTTAATTTATAAAGAGTTGTTTTATACTTCTAATAGCAGATGCAACGCAGATAGACGACATAACAGTTATTGGTGTGGTGTCTGGAATTATTGCCATTTTGATTATTTGCTGTGTGATAGCTGCAATGATGATTCTCAAATCCCGAAAAGGTAATTCTCATTTACATTTACTTAACCGCACCAGGTGACCCCAACAGGAGTGACGCCACTGCTAGCGGATATGACCCGCCTTAGTTTGGGTATTACTGATCTACTAGATTGGATCTGGATTTATGTCAAACATGGAGAATGTTCCCATCATATTTTAAACATTTTGCAACGAAAATAAAAGTACAGTATGAAAATGGGTTTACCCGCTTAGTCGACATATTAAAGATAAATGTCTGTGAAAACGGGTTTACCCAATTTATTAAAAAGTTTCGTTCTCTAATCGAGATACAATTAGGTACTTTTGTCTATATATTTAGGGACCTCCGATTGTGAGAGGAACATTTAACTACATTATGGTCTCCACCATGATGCCAAGTCTTAAGATTGATCCGACAGCTTTGATTTTTATATGGGACATACATACATACATAGATACATACAATGATACATACACACATACATGCTTACATAAATACACCTTACTTTGTTGCTTTACATTATAGATGACATTATCCACTAAATTTTAGATCTTCTTTCTTTATCAATAGCAGTAAAGTAAAGATTCCCTTTCAGACCTTTTGATCTATGGAAAAGATGATGTAAAATTCATCTATTTCTGTGGCCCATGGCTAGCGAGGGTTTTCTGTGGCCAGCACAACGGTCAACCACCTTTGTTTTAGCCAAACTTATGTCAGATACCTGTTAGATTTGGCTGGACTCAAGGGCGCCTTAAAAAATTGTTTTAATAAAAATGGCATTTTTTAAAACAAGATTCAAATCCAAAACCCTTAAATTCAGAAGCTAAATGGCTTCCCACTCAATCACCTTGCTCCATCATCAATATCCTTACTTAATAATTATATTTACTTACTTTTTATTTGTGCATGTTCGCAGATGAAAATAACACAGAAAAAAACACAGAAAAAGGGATTTATTTGTGTGTTACTGATCCTGATTACGACAGACCTGTAGACCACACCTGAGTCTCACGGTCCCTCATATCTCCATATAAACAAATCATATCATAAACCATTTTGATATTATAGAAGCCAAAAAAGATTTGAGGAAGCAACAATAACAATCGAAAAGACAGCAACGTCATTTCATGATCTCTGACCATGGTGCAATGGCATCGAAGAACTTAAATGTAATCTCACATAGGCAGCGTATTCACGGAAACATTGGCAAATCCAAAATGGCATATAAGTTGCGTGATATTTTAAAAAAAAATTATGAAAAGAACCTTTTTTAAAATCTTTTTTTTGTTCCTACCATTATACGTAAATAGAAAGAGACCATTTTGACCAAGCCATGAAATCATTATGTTTCTTGACATATGTGAGTGAAATAGAAGAGTAATCAAATGCATGACACTTCCAAGTGCAATAATCAGTTTTTGTGTTTGATTGATTATTTTTTTTTAATTTTGAATGAAATTTTGACTGAAAAAACTTTTTGTAAATGTTGTAGTTGTAGAATGATGACGTAAGACGATGACGTAAGACAATATCTATAGACAATGACGTAAAACAATGACGTAAGACAATCTTGTAAGACAAAAAATGTAAGACTTACCAAGTGGTTGTGTTAATCAGAATGTTTTTTACTTAATGATGAATGTCATTTGCAATTTTGGAGAATTACCAACAAATTGGCTATATTTAGATACCAATACTTTGCGAGTCTTGAATAATAGTTCAGTGATAAAGACAAAGTAATTATATAATGGAAAGTCAATTCTGAAACTGCACTGCACATTTGTATTTTGATGCAGACCAAAGCCAGAGACATGTTTAAATTTCTTTTTCATATATAGTGGAAAAACTGTGATAATAAAATATTCAATTCAATCATCTTTGATGCAATCGATTCTGCGTTTCTGAGAGAGTTCCTATTGCCTAAGTCAAGACCAGGGCTGACCTTAGTTATAGGCAAACTAGACAGCTGCCAAGGGTTTCTAATTGTGGGAAGCGTGGTCGAGAGGCTGAGTGCGCTTGAACTTGTCTTGGCTACCTCAACCTGAGCAAAGTTGTGTGAACGGAACGGCCCTGAACGCATAAAGGCAGCACACCTTGTCTTAAATATCCCCTCCCCCAAGTAGTGCTACATAGAAACTATATTTTATTTTAATTGTTGGGGCCTCGAACGGAAAAAAAATGTTAACAAAAAATGCAATCTTGGATCAACTCTCAAATAATATAAAAAGATGTATGTCTGCTATATGCTTGTGAGTCTTGGACGCTGACTGCAGAGCTAGAGAAGAGGATCCTAGCAATGGAGATGAGATGCTGCAGAAGGATCCTAGGCATCACATTTAAAGACCGCATCACAAATCAAGAGATTAGAGACAGGGTTACTGCAGCAATCGGACCCCATGATGACCTGCTAAATACTGTGAAGAAACGAAAGCTCAAAATGTATGGCCATGTAACAAGATCTTCGGGACTCGCAAAGACCTTCCTCCAGGGAACAGTACCAGGAAAGAGAAGAAGAGGCAGACAGAAAAAGCGGTGGGAAGACAACATCAAAGAATGGACAGGCCTACCATTGAAAGAGGTTTTAAACAGGGCAAAGGATAGAGAGGAATGGAGAAAGATGGTCCACAAGTCTTGCTTGGTGCCCCAACGGTCTACCAGACTAAGGGATAGGTAACAGGTAATGTCAGCTAGCCCGGCTCTAAGTATCTACTATAAATCATGGTTGATTCATGATTGTTTGGATCTACTTGTTAGATCACCTATATAAGAACATTGTTTATTTCTATTGGTGAATATATCACAACGTTATTTCCAGTCTGATGAATTAAAACGCTAAAGCGGTGAATATAAAGGTTGCTTTATTGAATATCTTTACTCGTCAGCATTGATTGTATTAAATAAACAGCAGAAATAGCTTTACTTTATTTTAATGGCGTTTTTTTTTTAATTTGGGGCCATGACATTCACTTCACCTAGTCATCCGATTACCTAAAGCCGGCCCTGACAAGACCATTTCTTGCTTACAATGTACGTGCTCACATGAAATGTGAATTATATTTTTATATCTAACAACCATGTGATGTGATTTTTAGCGGCCCCCGAAAGGGGAAAAGACGCTATTAGTTTTTTGTGGCCTGTCTGTCCGTCTGTCTGTCTGTCTGTCTGTCTGTCTGTCTGTCTGTCTGTCCGTCCGTCCGTCCCGTTTAGTGCTCAGAAAGTAGAAGAGAAAATGAAAATCTGACATCACGATAATATAGAGCATTCAAAGTTCTGATGCAACGGCTACTTTTTTTTTTTTTCTAAAAGCTCAAAATCTAATTTTTAAAAATATTTTATGCAAACAGTATTTAAAGAGAAAAAACCTAATTAGTATGCAATATAAATGAAACCTACTTTAAGACAATTAATAATCTAATATACTGCAAATGTTTTCACATTATTTTTTGTTCCAACATACGAGTAACATACCAGTATTTACTCGTAAAGTAATCAACTCATAAAAGAGGTGTTGCTTTTCATCGTTGGAGCTTTTAGATTTCGTTACTCTTCATTGTGTTTGATTCGATTTGGATATTAAGTGTTGTTCTGTGTTTTTCTGTGCAAGGAGCACACTATTTTTATTCATTTTCTGTTTACCTTTTTTTAATTTCTTAACTTTGTTGTTTACTAACATGTCTATTAAGACATTCACGATTGAGAAAAAGGATCTGGAGGGAGGCCTCGTCCATCCTCCGGGGACCCTTCTTCTCAAACTATCCGGACAGGGGGCAGTCAGAGCCTCGATGGCGACCATCGTTGCCGCCTTGGGGCTCAGGCCGGAGGAGGTGGGTCCCCTGTACCGGTTCGAGAACCCGTATTTGTGGTTTCTCGGCGTCTCCTCACCCGCGGTGAGGGGAAAGATACTGGGCCGAACCTTCGGAAAGGAAGACACTTTCAGGGTGGAGGTGACCACCCTGGAAGAAGAAAAGATCAAAATCACCCTCCACTGGGTGTCCCCCCGCATCTCTAAATCCAAAATGGAAGAAATTGTCAATAGTATGGCGGAGGATGGCTCCAAAGCAGAGGCCCACAAAATAGATGGGACAGACAAGTGGGTCAGCTGGATCAGACCAAAGAAGGGAGCTGAGCTGCCCCATTACATACAGCTCAGGTACGAGGATGACCCGAGAACATATAAAGTACTCATTACAACCCCAGGGAGGAGACAACAGTGCTGGCACTGCCAGAAGGAAGACCATTGGTCAAACCAGTGCCCAACCAGAACCACCCCTAGGGGTAATAAAAAAGAAGGGGTAAAGATCCCAGAACCCCCCAAAACATCATACGCTACGGCCCTAAAAGGAGGGAGTACAAAGAGTACCCAGGAGGGTGAGTCGGGGGAAGAGGAGGGTTTTAGGGTAGTGGAGAGGAGGAGGAAGGCCTCAGATGGGCAGGGAGGAACTGGTAAGGATAAGGAACTAGCCCCCTCCCCCAAAAAGGTAGAAAGAGGAGGGAGCGCGGGAGGGTCAAACTCCCACAAAAGACTTAAACCAGAAGAAAAATTAAGGTCGGAGCCTGACACTCCGACCCAAGTAAACAGAAAGAGGACCCTATCGTCCTCCTCCTCTTCACTGTCTGACGGCCAGTGCGGTGAGGGAGAGGTGGAGGGAGAGGGCGAAATTAGAGAGGAGGGAGAGAGGGAAGTGGAGTTTCCCGATTCCCCAGGCCAATTGATCATAGATGAGGGGGATGAACCTGGCACACACTCCAGTTCATAAACACAAAAAGGAAATCAGAATAGTGGACCACACACAGACACACAAACACGCACTCATAGAATACGATAGAATGTTAACACGCACACACAACAACCCACCCACACGCAGACATGGCAGACATCACAATTCTCTCTCTAAATATCAGAAGCTTAAAGAACAAACACAAATATTTAGTACACTTAGCCAACACCTATAAAACAGACTTCATATATGTTCAAGAGACAAACACGCACACACGATACCAGGCAATGAAAATCACATCAGACATGGGTTTTGCGGGTGGGTACTTTAGTTTAGGGCAAAATAAAAGAGGGGCAGCTATTTTACAGACATCTAACAGATTCAAGGTTACATACACACACACAGAAAATAACGGTAGGGTAGTCATAGTTAAGGTAGAATCACAAAAACACGCATACACTCTAGTGAACATTTACGCTCCAGCTCAGAGTGCAGCAAGGCCTTTGTTTTTTGAAACTCTGAGCGAAGAGCTACACAGCAAACACGTAGGGGAAAAAATAATTTTAGGTGGGGACTTCAACTACATAGAAACGCAATTAGACAGGAAACACACGAACACGCAGGGTCCACCCCCTCAAACCCAAACTCAAACTAACAACTATCTCAAAGAGATAAAAGTTCAACATCGAATAGGGGACGCTTACAGGGGAGTGTACCCAAAGGGGAAGGATACTACAATGAAACATAGCACACACCCAGTGGAGGCTAGACTAGACCGGTTCTACACACCGAATGACATTCAAATTAACGAAATAAAACACCTGGACGAGACATTGACTTACACAGACCACAAAGGAGTATTAGTTAAAATAGGGGGAGAGAATAAGGAGGTTAAAAAACAACGAAATTTTTGGAAATTTAACAAAAGTCTGCTTGAAGAACCGCAAATCCAAAAATCTATCGCAGACACGATCCAGAATTGCATAGGAGAAGAGGGAAACGAAGGGGAAATTATACAAATGTGGCCGGTACTCAAAGAGTCCATTAAACAACAAGTGATAGTTTTAGCAAAGATTAAAAGTAAAAAATTAAAAGACGAAGAGACAAGACTTAGAGACAGATTACAAACAACAACGAACGACATTGACAAAATAGAACTACAAGGACAGTTAGAAGACATATATAAGTATAAATATAAAGGGGCAGAAATCAGATGCAAGTACCCAAGTTTATCGGAATCACCAAACAAACTATATTTATCGGCAGAACAGAATGTACAGAAAGACAGGACAATTACAACAATAAAAGACACTGACGGAGAAGAAACACAAGACCACAAACGGATAAATGATATATTTTGCAAATTTTTTAGAGAAATATACAAGAAAGAACCGACAGCAGCAGACGCACAGAATTTTTTCTTAAACAATGTTAAAACAATAGTAGACGCAGACAAAGAAACCGCAGACAGACCCTTCACTCTAGCGGAACTGAGGGCTGCCCTAGACATGACCCAAAACGACAAATCCCCAGGTCCCGACGGTTTAACATACGAATTTTACAAAGCTTTCTTCCCCCAAATAGGACCGTTACTGATAAAACTATACACAGACATGTTAGGGAAAGGACAGACACCAAAAGACTTTAACCTCGCATACATTACTCTACTACCCAAAAAACCCGAAAATAACACATCACCTAGCGACTTCAGACCAATTTCCCTATTAAACACAGACTACAAACTTATGACCAAAATGATTTTCCTAAGACTAAAACCCATAATCCCACTCCTAATAGGACAAGACCAATACTGCAGTAACCCTGACAAGAATATTGACGAACTAAACCACTTTTTAAGAGACATTATTTATTACTGCAAGGACAAGGACTTAAAGGCAGCCCTCATGTCCGTTGATCAAGAGAAAGCATTTGACAGAATTGACCACGACTACCTTTTTAAAGTACTACACAAAACTAACATAGACGAGACACTAACGAAATACATCAAATTAATCTACACAGATGCCGCAAGCCAACTGATCATAAACCAAAAACTTAGTGATAGGATCCCCATAAGAAGATCAGTCAGGCAAGGGTGTCCCCTATCCCCCTTCCTATACACCCTCTGCCTGGAACCCCTGTTAGAAAGTATAAGATTAGACTCAGAAATAGTAGGCATTAAAATCCCGGGCCCCACCCCCTTAGTTAAAATCAAAGCATATGCAGATGATACCACCCTGTTTCCCACCTCAGAAAAAGATGTTAAAAAGATGATAGAGAAATTTACACTATTTGGGAAGGCGAGCGGGTCCAAAATTAATTTTTCCAAATCTTCCATCATGTTCCTGGGGAGGTGGGAGGTCCCCCCAAACAAAACTCACGGGTTTAGAATAGAGACAGAAATAAAAATATGCGGCATCGTGTGGACCAGAGACCCGACACACTACGTGACGAAACAATGGGACGCTATTATTGACAAGACAAAAAACATTTTACAATTATTTCGACACACATCATCCACCATTTTTGGCAGAGCCATTTTAACAAACAGCTTAATTACACCCAAAGTCCTTTACTTGACCAACGCTGTAGAGCCACCTCCCAAATTCATAGACAAAATAAACAAAATAATTAGGAAATACATTTTCAGAAATACAATCACAAACATAAAACACAACACACTAATTCAAGACAAAAAAGACGGGGGGATTAGCCTACAAGACATAAATACAAAAATAAAAGTACAAAGGTTAAAATATTTAGGAAAAGTAGTTAGGTCCCCCGAAAAATTCCCCTTAACCTTGTACTATTTCGGCCTGAGGCTAAACAAAATTCTTCCCATCCAAAACAACTACCCCCATTTTTTCGGCACACACACTCACCCTTTCTACAGATCACTAGCTAGACATTTACAAAACAATGAACATTTAATACACCACACATCCAAAGACATCTACACAGCACTTAGAAACAAACTCAAAGAAAATTTAAAAATCAGAATAAAGTGGGGGAGAGAACTAGGAATAACAGTCAACACATATACAGACACATTCACGCACTTACACAACAAAAACATAACACCCAAAGCGAAGGAGGTGGCCTACAGGCTAACTTACAATATGACCCCAATTAAATTTAAGAAGAGAAATGTACACACATGTGCCTTATGTCATGCAGAGAATGGGGACAATGAAAATCATTTGTTCTTACAATGTAAAATGTTCGAGAATGTCAGAAGTACTATGAGAGACCTTTTGAATGCAAATTGTAAATGTAATGTTAATCTTAACTTAGCTATTGTTCTTAACAAGTTACCTATAAAATGTAAAAAGACTCATATATTTAATTTAATAATAGTTTCAGAATACAGAAGTCTAGTTTGGCGCAGTATAACTAAAGTTGTTCATGATAATATATCTGTACATCCCAATAAGTTAGACTTAATATTTAGGAAAACAATTGAACATAGAATAGATAATATCAGTTTTTAAAAGTGTTTAAATTAATGTACTTCATAAACCTACTAAACCCCAGCTCTGTTCTTTTTTTTTACTTCACCGTGACATTAAATTTGTTATTAAGTAATATAGTAATTAATGTTTATGTGAGCACGTAAACGTGTAAGGACCCTTTTAACAGAAAATTACCCAAGAACTGTTTTTTTCTTGACGAGAAGTAACACCTCTACAAGACTAAATTGTTTTTTTCCCTGGTTACGTTCCTTTGTACACGTGATCTAAGAGAAAAGAACTCTTTTACTTTTGAACTAACGTACGTACAAGGACAACGCTTGGAGAACTAGGATCTGTCCCAAGGGTGATTACAAGAATAAAACAATCGCCAGACAATTTGGACATATCATCTATTCCATAAAAACAATGAATTACAATAGTATTATTATTTTTATAGTATTATACTAAGTGAATGTTTAAAAAATTTTCCAACATTTCACTGACTCTAGAACCATGTTTGTTTATGCTATTGCATTGTATCCTTAACCTATCTATGTTACATATTTTCTATATCTACATTTAACGAAACTTAGAAAGAAATTTGGTTATATATCATACTGTCAAACATTATAAGCAAAACACGTACACCACAGTTATATATCACGAAACTAAGAACTGAAATATTACCACCCCACAACACTAACGTCAGAATGAAGACTTTTCAAAAATGAAGCAGAACTCCCCAAATTCTGACTCTAACAGACGGAATTGTCACCTTGGTGAGGAGGGAGTAGTGTCCCTGGTCTCAAGGGAGACAATGAAAAATTGTCAAAAAGGGAGAGCCAAAAATTTTAAATGACACCAATCTACAAACATATCAAAAGTATGAGAAAGTATGTTCGTGATATTCATCCCTTTATTCAAGTAGTATAATCTACAAACATATTGTTATCACTGGTGAAAAGATCCTTAAACTGTTTCTTGTACATCTGTTGCTTATTACTTGTTACTTATATGCATTCATTCTATTGACATGTTTTCCATTTAAATATATGTATTTATATTGTTATTAACAGTACCAAATAATGTAAGCTTACTTATAGAAATAGAAATTTGTTTTAAAAAAAAAAAAAAAAAAAAAATGAAAGCCCAAAAAGAGGCCAACAGCCCGAAAAAGAGGCAGAGCCCAAAAAAGAGGCAAAGAAAAGAGGCAAAAGCCCAAGGATCCCTAGGATGTAAACAGCTCGACAACTGATGTCCAAAGCTAAAAAGCTGAGGTTTCCTAAAAAAAAGTATTTACTCGTAAAGTAATCAACTCATAAAACAAGTGTGGCAGTTGCCTTGAACATCGGCTTTACAAGGCTAACGTTGAGAGATCAAAGCACGGAAGATGTATATTAGTTTTGTGTGGCCTGTCTGTCCGTCTGTCTGTCTGTCTGTCCGTCCGTTGAGAGATCAAAGTGGATCTGACAGGGATCCGACTCCGACGGGGGCCGCCTCTGAGTTTGTGTATCACACAAACTCTCTTTGTAATCTTGTTTGTTTTTTTTTACTGCTTAGTGATTCTGAACTTACAAATGTAATGCCAGCATCAATTGTACATTGTGAAAAATCTGGCTAGATGAAGATGACTTACTAGCCCTGTGTGAATATTGTTTGTTATTTTCCTCGAATAAAAGTTGTTGTTTTTTAAATTCAAATACGAATAATGGCCTAAAAATGTTTAATAAAGTTTTTCAATTGTTTGTATCTATTTTTAAATTACAAAAAAAATGATCAAATTGATTTATAAACTTCCAAGACGTGAGACTTCAATCCAGGTTGTTCTTTGTGATCGAACTGTTCTGTCTTCAATAATTCGCACCAGTTGGGGGTGCGGCCGGTAAGGAGCTCTCCATCAAGATCGACGGACCCCAGCATTTGGAAAGATGCATTGACGCCTCGAGCTAATTAATACCCAGCTTGTCAAGACTGTTCTTTTCGAGCCAAAAGTAAATAATAAATGCCAGCCAAAATTTTTTCGAGTAATAAATTTGATTCGAATCAAATTCGAATAGTATTCACTACTAATTTTTTTCGAATATTGGCACATGGCAATAGTTACATATTAGGCTTTATTTAGTATTGATTATATAATAATAGATCATACAAGTAAAATTTATCTTTAAATACTCACACAGTAGGCAATTTCAATTTGCTTTGTTTATTAATCATTCACCATTGTAATTATATTTTTAGACACGTTTACATATTTATAATAATAATAATAAAATAATTGATATTTTTCTAAATAAGAATCAGCAATGTTGTATTTCGAATGTATAATGAAAAAAATATAATGACTTGAAGATTTTGTTATGTTATTATATATATTGCATACTGAATTTACATGCCCTATTAAAAGATCAGTTCTTTCTATGAAAGAATACACATTTTGGTTTTGTTTGATTCCTTTTATCTACAATTTATATTAGCTTTTTTAAAATGATGATAATATTAATTAATAATAATTAATAATATGCGAATGTCTTTAACTCCGAGATTAACGATGCGTCCAGCAGACTCATTAGCCACTGACATGTTTAGCCCCACTGATGCTGAAAAATTGGTTGTCCTGAGGGATCTGATTAAGTTGTCTTTCTGAGCTTGTCTTCGGAAAAGTTTTTTCCTTATTCTCAAGCGTGTATCTCGTTCAGCTGTCTCAGAGGCCTTCTGCTGCCTGCTACTTTCCTCTACGTAAGGACAAAGTAACTCCCCCAAAAGTTTTTCTTGACAGCGCTTTTTGTCACCAATGTGAATGAAACTAGCCGCTGAATTTATCAACATTTTCAAGACTTCTTTAATAAACATTAACGTTATACTTTTACCATCAGCGGTTCAAAGCCAGTTTTAGAGTTTTGTCAGGTGCGACAGTTATGGTGACATTTTTTTGGAACATAAGAATTATGATGGTAAGGGTACCGTACTAATAGTATGGGATATATTGAGCAAGATGATGATGCAGATTCCAGAAATAAATTTTCACAACTTTTGGAAAGTAACAATAGATGATCGAACCACGTGCCGAATGCCTTGCAAGGTCAGTGCGCATGTAAAGACATGCTCTGTTTGATTTGAAGCTTGAAAGCTTTTTCACTAAATTACTGGACGTCTATTTAAATTCACTTAAAGAAAATAAAGCAACATGTACATTTTGACAAAGCTTATATAAACTCACTCGGGCTGTCTGGTCAAGAGTTTGTACAAACTATTTCTCACACACCCAATCTTGGATCAAGTCGAAATTTTGCACAATTATTTCTTATAACCTAAAAAAGTAGAATAAAAAATACCAATTAATAAATCAACTATAGCTCATCCATTATTTTGTTTGTTATCGAAAGATGGAAATAAATTGTACTTGCAAGATGTGGTGGGATAAGTTAAATTAAAATACACCCAGCCCCCCTCTCCACCAAAAAAAAATATTAGAAGTTTCATATTAAAAACACCAAACCATCAACATTGTAACCATTCAATAGAAAGATAGATTGAAATAAATCTACGTGCACTCATAAGTCATAGGTCATGTAGTTAGAAACTCTTATGACTTTTTTTCCATTGTTGCAGAATGACGAGATTTTAGGTAGTTAACCTTCTATACACAATGACATTCAAAACTATTTTGGTCGAAACATGCATGCATTTTACTTATTTTTTGTCATCAATATTTCCTGGCTATGGACACTTAATACATATATAGTTTTAAAAAAAACGTACACAACATTAAAGAAAACAGTTTCAACAACATTTATTTAAGAGCATTACATTTTAATACTATTACATGAGGGAAGAATTAAGAAGTTATGTTAGTCCATCGTTGGTTTGTACCACCAATTCAACTAAACCAATACAGGCGTAGTAACTTCATGTGAAACTTGATCAGACCACTTCATCAAGACAGAACCTGCTGTAACATTATTAACAAATATACATAGATTGAACTGGTAAGTAGAAGTAAGTAGGAACAAAATCTAACTCACTGCAACTACACGTCCTTTCAAGTCCTTCATGTCTCTTGTTTCTCACGTGACCTCTATTTACATTCATTATGACAGTCCATGTCATGGTTGCATCAGAAACTGTCAGCCAAAATAAACTGCTTCCTTTCCTCATCGTTACCTTAGAAACACACATATGCGCTCCTTTGTTTTCTTTGGTGTAATGCACACATTGTAAGACTAATTTCCTAACGGACAATAATGATTATTATTTTTATTATTATTATTATTAAATATTAAAAAGAATTATTATAATTTGAACACACATTTTAAAACCTATATAACAAAAGCATCACGCTTAAATAAATATCTTATAGAATATTGTAGACTCATCTTTGAAATGTCCCCTATTGTGGATCTAGCACTTCTCCAGATCCACTAGCACGTACGATTTTGGGAAATCTCAGCACTTGCCTATGTGAATGTCTTTAAATTGAAAATCCGTATTTCTAACCATATTAAAAAACTTCTAAAGGAAGAGCCTAGAACATTTTATTCTTTCTTGCTAAAAATTGCAAAACAAATAGCATACAGGTTTTAAATATCAAACCTTACGAATATTTCCTTTATTCGGTACACTGGATAAGCCAAAAGCTTCCTTTCTATGGATTAGCCTTCTTGAATTAATAACTCCAATAGGAAGATTGTAAAAATCATCTTGAAGAGGAGAAACGTCCGTCTGTAAATAATATCATGCACATTCAGAAACGGCATAAAAAATTCTGAGCAAAAAATTCCAATTTATTATGAACAATGTAACATGCAAACAATCATTGTGGGAAGCGTGGTCGAGAGGACAAGCACGCTTGAACTTGGCTTGGCTAATTTACTTCGATGAAGGGTGCTCGAATAGCCAGCCCATCAATGCCATTGGTCCACAAATACGATTTGAGCATAGCATGCTATAAGCATGAAAGTAGAGCTATTTATAAAGCTATTTATATTTATTATTATTATTTGTCGTGGAGTTATAAGAAAAATGTAAGCAATACATATTAACGTTAATAGTTTTAATTTATATTTATACTTTGATTAAAAGTAAATGATTAATTATATGTTTCAAAGGTTTTATGAACTATTTTGGATTCTAATGTAACATAAGAAATATAGTCACAAATGTAACATGAGTAAGTAAAAGTTCTCTTTCAGACCTTGTGATCTGTAAGGCAGAGGATGTAAAGGTCATTTGTTTCTGTGGCCCATGGTTAACGAGGGTGTCATGTGGCCAGCACAAGACCTTAGACTGACCTTCATTGATTGGGCATTTTTATTACGAAAAATAACAACTAAATAATTATTCTATTTTGTTTTATATATATAATAAAAATTCTTACCGTGTTGCATAATCCACACCAGTAATTAAGTTGAATCAAGCGCGTTGAATTGTAAGTGCTTTAAAAAAACTGAACTCTGTTGTTTAATTATTTTTTAAAACTAAATTATAAGAGGTAGGTCACTGTATATGTGTGAGTGTATATATAGTTCACTAAAACTAAAAATATATCTAAAAAATAAATAACTATAGTACTTTTCTGAGGAATTAATATATGAGGCATAGCTATGTTTATAGTATTGTTACGAATCTCACTATCCAGGCTCTCTGCTAACTGTACCAAACACCACCAACTGAAAGAACTTGACAACTCAGGGCTCCAAAATAACGTAAAAGTTCAATGTCAATAAAGAACAGCCAATATAGTACAATTGGCAACACGTATCACAGACTGTACAATTATCTCTCCGATAGCACCGTATCGCCGTATCACCTCTTGCACTGAACCGTCGTAATGCTCCGTACAGAACCACACCGCTGGACTGTGCTGTAGCTGACCGTGCTCTGGATCTTCTGTCGTGAACCCCTTTCTGAACACCTTTTCTGGACCCTCTTGACTGCGACACCTCCGCTCTTTATATAGGGTCCCTGCTGGCCTTCTCGAACAGGACATTTCTAGGTGGTCAGATGACTATAATTCTCGTGGCGCTCCTGAGCTCTGTTCACTCCGCCGATGTTTCGCGAACCGACTCGTCTCGGCTGACCGTCGTAACTCGTCACGCTTTACCGCTCGTCTGGCCTGGGGCGATTTGTGTTGGCTGACTACACACACCACTTCTACCCCCAATTGTATGACCACCAGGTTTATAACACTATATTGACGTTCTATAATTTGTAACTGATATTCATGTTTGGAAATATATGTGTAATGTATATATGGGCATATATTTAATATCTTAAATATGTTGATATTAGGTATTAAGACTAGACCTTCTTCTTTTCACTAGATACTGTAGTCAGTCACACGTAAAATAAAGTAAAATGTAGTCCAAGCTCTGGCAATCCTTATCCGAATGTGATACCAAAATCTGATTTTTATTTTTCATTGTTTTGAAAGACTTATATATTTGAGTTCACATTTATTTTGTCCTAATATTTAATTTCATTAGAAACACGAGTAGACTTCCGATTGAGAAATCTAATTCTAGAAAGTGTATAATAAAAAGGAAAGACAATAATCGGGATCAGTCAATAAGTTTAAAGATATTTGTTATTTGTTAAGATATTTGTTATGTCTATATAAAAAACTGATAATCTATTATCGCTTTATATATAGCGTGCGTGCAATCTTTTCATTTTTACGTTAAGTATAGAATTTTATTATTTATTTCCCAAAACAAATCTCCCCGCGTAGACAAGGAAATTAGTAGTAAACTTTTTTAATTGCAAATAATAATTCACCACTCCAGTGTGTTGTATGATCATATAGGCCTATAGATTTATACTTTAAAATTTACTTTGACGAATCATATTAATAAATATAAAATAGATTATCTATAGTATTACCTACCTTTATCTTCTATACTTGTTATAACACTTTCCTCTGTTGCTTCTATCTCTGTTAAATTTATATACATGTATGCATTAAATAAGTCAGCCAGTAACGTAATTATTTAGCGACATCACATTTAAAAATGGCTACGGATTTTACATTGAACAATTCTTTTTGATACTACTTTAATATTGAGCTCTAAAATATAAATATAAATCCAGAAAAAAAAATTAAGTTGAGATGTATATAGAAATGTGGTGGATGAGTGATTTAATACTCTTGCTCATAACTGAGGGGTGTCGGGTTTAAACCTCGAAGAATCAACTCATAATTAGTTATGGAAAGTAAAGTAAACAAATTATTTAGTATATCTAAATAAACATCAAATTTAAAAATATCCAATTAGTCAATTAAATATTTATAATTAATTATTCTGCTTGATATCGAAAAAGGCAGATAACTTGTACATAATTAATAGAAATGGTTTTCAGGGCGGAGTTCTTCCCCTTTAGAAAAAACTTTTTATGTGTTTCATACAAGTAACAATAGTCCAATTAGAAATGTTAATGCCATTAACCGCTTGGCTGCAGGTAGAGTAGAATAAAGGGTAGACATATCATTGATCATTAAAGCATTTAATAAATTATTGTTCATGGTTTGAAATAGCAAGTCAATACACCTACGTTCAAACAGCTACCAAGTGTTTGAATATGCAATCCTAAAAGATATCACCAAGGTTAGACTTACCATTGCATACGTTTAAGTTTAAGAAAAATGTGAAACTTAAATTTCTCACAGATTTAACAGTAACTTTCACAGACTTCAGAATGTACGTCTTAAGAAACTCGAGTGTTATATAACTGGAAAACGTTTCTTCGTCGACTCTAGACACAACAGCCACGTCGTCGGTGTTTATTTTGATTCCATCCACGATGTCATGAATCATAATTCTGTAATTTATGCCATTAATCAGAATATCTCGACTCAATATCGGGTACGATCGAATACAAAAACTAACATTTAGAGTCTTGTCTGAGATCTTTTTTACTGTAGGTTTACTGTCATCACACAAATATGGTGCTCCTGAAGAAGAAGAGACATGACTTCTTAAATTAAGTCCCCACCAAATTTATTTTAAGATCAATGCTCAATATTTCGGCAACGTTATCTTTAAAATTAAAACAACAAAGGCATTGCACATTCAAATCTTACCTTCTTTTAATTTTAAGTTTAAAATGAATGTCGCTGTTCGTTTTGAATAGTCTCTTATTGTAAACACATAAAACTTGATGTCATCTCTGGTTATATTTCTTAATGTCCAAGTTATGTTATGTTCACTTTTGTCCTGAATGATGTCCACAGAATGTTTAAATGTGTTGAAATAATGTCTTGACATTTTGTTAAAACCTACATTTTCTTCATCAATTATACTGTCTGATATCAAACACATAGTGAACAGAAGATCTTCTCCAATGCTTGTTAACAAAGTTGTCTCTTCGTTCAAAGGTTCACACAACGTTAAACTGTAACCTGCCAAATTCAAATTTGTATTGATTTAGTTTTTCTATTTTTGTTTATTTAGTTATAATCGAAAAATAGAAACGAGCACTGTCACCACCTCAAAGTTGGTGTCATAGTGTAGAAACCCCAATTTAATGTTGTGTGTGTTAATTGTAACTCACGTTCCCCTAAGGTGAACACTTTTAACCTATAGTTAAGGACAGATAGTTACTTTGGGGCAGTCACTACAGTGAGTTGGAAGCAGTCACTTGATACAGTCAGTTGGCGATAGACACTTAAAAGAGTTACTTGCAAGTCAGTTATTGTAAGCAGCCACTATGAAGTTACTATTACGACTTGAATCAGTTACAAAGTTATTACTTTATTCGCAAAGTCCTACATAAAGTATTATCACTGATTATTCTTGAATGGTGTATCATATTCACAATATGGTGTTGTTGCATATTTATTAAACGTATTATTTGTGTCTGCTACATCAGCTGGTATTTTCTCATTTACCAGAGGAATTTCTATATTCGTCATAATGTATAAGATGCACTATAGACACAAGAACACTATGTCACCACCACGACTACATGTAAAATAATACACTGACATTTTATGTTGTCAGTAAAAATAACATCGGTGACAAGCACATTAACCAGTAAAGAAAAAAAAAGAAGTTCCCGTTTCAGACCTTCTGATCTATGGGGCAGCTGATGTAAAGTTCATCTGTTTCTCTTTGCCAAAGTTAACAAGCAGAGCGTCATGTGGCCAACTCAACGACATTCAGTTTTTTTTCAACTTTTCCTTAAAATCCCGAAATTCGAAATCCAAGTTTTCATATTCGAAAACAAGGACCCAATGTTTGGAAGCTAGTCACTTAACCACTCATCCAACGCGTCCCCCCTGCACGTGAACTATATGGTCACTTTTACCTGTCTGACTTTCATAACATTTAAGCAAGACGAAATAAACATTAAAACTTTACAAGTAATAAAGAATTGAAATAATTTGGTAATACCATTTTGTCTAGTGTTGAATGTCAAATGTAATACTCCTGATCCAGCCAGTATTGTAAATGTTTCTTTTTTTCCCAGAAACTGTGTACAATTATGAAGAAACACTTTGATTAGGTATTCACTGGCCAACTTGTTTGGTACTATCTCAATATTGTATGGTTTGGACATGTTACTGGGTAATAAAAGAGGCAGCCCTGATTTGAATAGTCTGTAGACAATTGTTGAAGTTTCATTGGTACAGTAATTTTGTGAGAACATTATCAATCGTGAAGGATCTTAAAGAAATTAAAAGAAATAATAAATTAAGTTATGATTTTAAACAAGCTAAATCCCCCCCCCCCAAAAAAAAAAGCGTATATTAAGTGTAGTTGAACCGATTTGAATCAATCATATAATAAAATATGTAATAAATATACATAAACAATAATAAATCTTTGCGATTAGAAATATTTTTAAAAATTGTTTTAGTTTAGCGTAATGTCATGCTTTTAGCATTCCAAATTCGCTATGCCCCTATCACCTGTCTGAAACAATTGGAAAGGGGTAGAGGGGAGAAAGAAGGGGGTATCTGGGCAGTCGCTAGGTGTCTATATATATATATGTATATATATATATATATATATATATATAAAGTGAACGCCCTGAATTCAAACTCTAGAGCTTTGGTCTCCTCTGCCTCCACTGTAATCAGAGTGCCAGGGAAATACTTATTAAAATATATTTATAGTTATTTACAAGTAACCAGATACAGTGAGTTGATATAGGCTTTGTAAAAAAAAAATATATTATTTTTATAATATCTTTTCTGTGGAAATTAAATTGGTTTGCCCTAAAATGTATGAGTGTCAATAAAATACTTTATAAACCTTTTTTTTCACTCTCATTTACAATAATTAGCTATTAGACGTTCTTGTCAGATATATCATAAAACATTGGGCAGGCTTCTATCTTTATTATATATTACAATACAGAAGTAGACGACTTCATGGGACAGATAATGTTGATGCTTGTGTTTCACAATAGGTCTTACCTTTCAGAATAATAGCGACTACTTCATCCGCTGAAGATTTCTGATTTGATGTGACACTAACAGAGTAGTTGCCGAAATCTTTTTCTTGAAGTATGCATTTAGAGAGCTCTATAAACCAGAACACTTCAGTTAATTGTGTAGACTCAACTCCCCAATTAACATCTTCATAGTCTAGACTTGTATTATTCGTTATAGATTTTGCTACAGTCACTGAAGTAATCTCTGGATAAGCCAATACTTTGAAACCAACAGAAACTGTATCATAGACATTGGCTTCAATTTGTTTATCTTTAAAGGGGCAGATAAATGCTTGTTCTGTTAGAGTAAATCAACAATTGATTAAAAAATATGTTTTTACAAAGCTGATATCAAGTTACCAACTCACTCTTTCTTTCTGTCTGTCTTTCTGGCTGTCCGTCTAGTAATCCATATGGACCTCGCAAACTGTTCGTACACAATGTGCTAGACATATTACACATTATTATAGATTTTTAAAGCAATCTACTATATATATATTGTATAGTGTAGCTCCCAACAATCTAGAATGTAAGCTCTGATAAAAGTTATGAAGAGGTAACTCTTGAAAATAAACAGTTTTACCAAATTTTTTACCAATCGAATTACATAAAGAAAGCTGCTGCTAGAGTGATTTGTTGAGACTTCTATGAAATAGTTAAAGGGATTAGTTAGTAGTTGAGAATATAATTTACAATATATAACAATACAAAGAAAGCCAGTTCAAGCAGCCTCAGTTCGAAGGATTGAGATATCTGTTGTATGTAGTACAAGTCATTTGTCCATTGTTTTATACATAGTGTTAATGTAACATTCTGATTGTTAATCTTAAAAATGTTTTTTTTTCTAATTACTCATGTTCTCTTTCGTGCTCAAATGTATCATTACACACTTGAATCATTTCAATTAGTAGAAAATAATTAGTTATAATTACTCTGGCAACACTTTAATTCACTAATGAACGTTCATACAGTTCAGTCTATTTTTTTGTTTTATTAATTAGGAGCTCATCAAAGAAAGTATAGAAACAAATTACCGTTTATTAAATGGATATCTTGAAACTTTGATGTCGAAATGTTACGATTGTCAAAGACTTTACACTCCAGAGCCGAAAGTCGATCCACTAGTTCAATAGTGAAAGTTAATGTCATTTCTCTCTTGTAATTTTTAGGATTAAAATATTTTTCACTTAGTACAACATTCTCACACCGATTTATTATTTGAATGAGTCTTGGGTAGTTACTTCCAACACAGACTAGTTCAGCAGTATAAACGTAGTGATTGAACAATTTCATTTTGGAAAATATAACATCCTGTTTAGATTCTGTGAATTAAAAACAGTATAATGAGACAGTTAATTAAATGTGTACACGTTAAACAAATTAAATCCACACTAAAAATGTCGAGAGATAATTGTTTCTGAAATAAAGCACAGAATTAGCTTTGATCTTTAATTTACAACGGTTATTAAGTTGTTATTATAAAGGCAATTATTGTTACATTCAGTGCAGTGGTATGTCCGATGGGATTTGTAAAGTCGTCTGCGAAGAATTCCATAAGCTTCAAATAAGACTTCACTATGTAACTATCCCCAGGAACTGGTTCTCTTAAAGTCTAAATATGTATCTGTACTTTGTAAATAGTTATATAGCTAAGCAAGCAAATAATAATTATATTGTATAATAATTTGGATTAAAAGATCAGAATTTATGTGAATATATTTGTAATTGTAATTTGTAATTGTTGTAGAAATGTCTACAAACAGAAGGCGTAAAATTATGTTCAAATGGGAGATTAAATAGTTCGTATAAAAGTTATAACTAATACAACAAAAACAAGCAAAGCTTTTGTTTTTACAAATTGAAATATAAATATTAAAAAAACAAAACATGGAAATCAATTTGCTACTAATTGGGGCAAAGCAATTTACTTTTAGTATATTACTATCCATCATTGCTATATTCACAGGTTTTTGAAGATGTAGGACTACAAAGGATTAACATATTTAGTGTGTCGTATGATTAACGCAACTTGAATTCACCTACTGGCGCCTATTGTATTTGAGTTGCATCCTAGGCATGCTTTTTAATAAATGTTTATATAATGATGTAATTAATAGTTGTTATTAAAAAATAAATATAGAAGAGGCGCTTCGCAAACCATTAATTTGGGACCCGCAAATTGTAAGGCCGGCCCTTAGGGAAGCAATCTGTCTCTATCTGTGGCATTTTACGTCTCGAGAGGCGATCTTTTCCCCTTGCAAGCTCCGAGGCCGATCCTTGATACACAGTTGCGATCACAGGTTGGGCCTATGTAGTCACCAGGCGCCGTTGCATTTCACCCTTCTTTCTGCTTCTGTTGTGTATGGCATCTTCTGCAATCAAAGACCCCTCCTTTATGCTCTCTCCCCATGTGGATCTATCTAGTGCCACCTCTTCCCAGTTGCTGGTGTCGATCTTAAAGAACTTCATGTCCCATTTGCACACATCTGTATAACGTAAGAGTGGGCGACCAGCGGCTCTTCTGACTTCTATTATATCGCCATACAGAATATTCTGTGGAGTCGACCTACTGGCATTCTACGAACGTGGCCAAGCCAGCCAAGGCATCTGCTGCTGATAACAGAGCGGATGTCCTGGCAACCTGCTCTTCGTAGCACTTCCTCATTGGTTATCTTATCTTGCCACCTTATTTTAAAGATCCACCTTATGCATCGGAGGTGGAAGACATTCAGCTTTTTTTCCTGCCATGAGTAGGTTGATCACGTTTCACTTCCGTATAGCAAGGTGCTCAACACACAGGTCCGGTAGACTAGAGCTTTAGTGCTGTTAGTCAGCAATATGTTGTCCCAGACTCTTTTCTGCAACCGTGACATGATGGCCATTGCCTTGGCTATCCTGTTGTTAATGTCGTTATCGAGTAGAGTGTTGTTGGATATGATGGAGCCAAGGTAACAAAAGTGGTCTACAATCTCTAGTGGTTGGCCATTAATGCTTATTTGAGGTGCAGCATTTGTGTTTTGTACAAGTATCTTAGTCTTGCTCCCCCAGGGAAGCAATAATGATCAAATTGTCGTCTTTCATATAACTGTTGCTTTTAAAATGGTCAATAAGAGTCAATGATTTTTTTTTTAAATTTCAGATGTGTTAATTTCTCTTTTTATAGCCTACGTTACGTTCACTACGACAACGTTTTAATTTATACACGACAATATCAAAATAGCAGGCAGAGACGATTAGGGAGGAACAGAGTCCTAGACCTATTCCATTAACAAATATTTTTTTTTTATTTTCAGATCATCCTAAGATAACATAGGTTACTCTATCGACACAGAAATACTCGTACACACTTTAGAGGATGACAACGTTTATAAAACTACTGATTCTTTTCAGATACTTATTTAGATATAGATATATGGACTTATACATAGCTAGATGCTACCAGACAAAGGAAAAAGGACAGAGAACAATTCAATTGCTCCTGTGAACATACTCTCAAGGTAAGGGATATAACTAGCATAACTATAGAAGAACACAGAAGCGTTAGTAAGGTTGCTGCCCCTTGTGTACTGTTTGCCGTTTAGTTGCGCTTCGCAACAGTTTATAAAAGAGAGTTCGCATTTTTCACATCGGCGATTTTAAAATTAAAACGTATTAGTGAAAGTCATGTAAAAAAACTAATTAAATGAGACTCATTTATGGAACTATGTTAGTCACCCGTGTACAAGAAATTCACGCGATTGGTTACATTGGTCATTGTCTATACAGTGGTGTAGAAATGTACCCGTGAGCCACGTGTTCAGGAATTCGAAGATAGGCCCCTTACTATAAGCTGAGTGTGATTGAACCCAGTCGGATTCTAGTTTCGAGGGTTATGCTTTCGTCTTAGACGCTGACTTCGGATCTAGACAGGAGAATCCTAGCAATGCAATTCAAATGCTACGTCGAAAGAGCTAAGGGATTCTATGTTTAGGTATTCAAAACACATGCACATAAATATTGTATTCCTTTTGAAATGTATAGCTTATAAAGGCTTCTGCTTTTTAGTAAACTGGATACTGCAGAAAACTATTAATGTATAGCTAGCTGCCATTTACCTGCATTTTTATTATAATAATTCTTGGACAAGATGTTTCTTGAAAATATTTTTTTTTTGTTAAATCAAAAAAGATAGCTATTGTAAACTAACATGGTCGACAGAGTTAGACCGTTCTCATCCGATAGATTGGTCTTAAAACACATAGATGTAAGTACATCTTTTAAAAGCATGCACAAGAATAGTAATAAAACATCAATCGTTAATAATGGAATACTCAAAATTTAAAAAGACAAATACCTGCTCGTACAAGAAAGAGACTGCCCTCAAACATGATGCGATCACTCATTAGAACCAATGTCCACTCTGTGTAGTCACTAGATGTCAGATTATTGATCCATACATCTAGGTATTGAGAATAGGTCGCAGAAAGTCTCCACTTATGGAACACATTTTTCCTTGTTTCTTTCTTGCTGTTCTGTAAAGTTACTTTTGTAATGTTAGCGTTCAAGATCCAAAAACAAATGGAAACATTCACTGAGCTCTGATGTTTTTGTACAAAAACTTGATTTTGTAAATGTTTTTGACAAGTTTCAATTTCTACCAGAAAGAAAATGTATACAGTATTTGTTTACTAACAGTGCTCATAAATAAATCGTGATTTCTTCTTCTTAATTAAATTGTTATGTAGAGTTGAGCCTTCGGGTCATGGAACTATAGGTCAGCAAAAGTGAACAAGAGCTCCCTCTCACCGGCCTGAATGAGAGCACTGGGCTGTCTGGCGGGTGGGTCAGACTCGCGGCAAGAGGCCGTCTATACCGGGACCAACACCATTTTTCTTTTCTATACCAGGCTAACCGAGCGGGATACGTAATTTATGTAACGGCCCAGCACTTTTGCAACCCCACACAGTGAAATGAGGATGCTCTCACACCCCCTTAGGCACCCCCATAGGAGTGTTGTTTTCCTTCCCTTTAGCCTAATCGTTTCCTCCTACGATCGTTTCCACCCGGGCGTCACTATGAGGCAGGGTAGCATGCCCGGGGATAGATCGTGATAAATAATTTAGTATTGAAAAGTCGAAATAATATATCGTCTATGTTTCGAAAAGTTTACGAAAACAAAAAGGACTATATTAATATATTTTACTGTAATACTTTGATACTTTTTAATAATTTTTTATTTATTTTTGAGGCCTAAAGTTACGCCCCTGCCAAAGAAAATACGGAAGAGGAAAATTAAATTTGTAATTGCCCCCCCACCCCCAGCAGACAAGGCTTTGTCTGCTTCAGTTGTGACAAAAATATGTAGGTCTTGATTGGGTCTACGCAGTCATGTGAAAGACTGAATTCATTTTTAATCTTCGAAATCAAAGACATTAACATTTTTGTCAGTTTTTTAGCGGCCTCCATAAGGGGAAAAGCCGCTATTGGTTTGTGCAAAATGTCCGTCTGTCCGTCTGTCACACTCAGGGCGCTAAAACTAGAAGAGATACGAAAAATATTATTTCACTATTAAATGCGCTTGAAAAGTTTAGGTGCAACGGCTACTTTTAGTTTTCTAAAAGCAAACCGTTTAATTTATAAAATTAATTATTCAAGCGATTGTTTAATAACAAAACACCAATTCTGAAACAATTACGTAAAAGTAAGGGAGGAAATGTTACTATAAGAAATGCTCTAGGCATGAAGATATCACTTACATTTTTTAAAATGAATTTCTGTCTGTCTGTCGGCCTGTCACACTCAGGGCGCCCAAACTAGAAGAGATACGAAAAATATTATTTCACCATTAAATGCAGCTTGAAAAGTTTAGGTGCAACGGCTACTTTTAGTTTTTTAAAAGCAAACCTTTTAATTTATAAAATTAATTATGAAAGCGATTTTTTAATAACAAAACACCAATTCTAAAACAATTAGAAAATGTTACTATAAGAAATGCACTTAATATGCAGATAGCAAACTCTTTTTGCAAAATGAACTTTTAGCAGCAACTTTCGTGTACTAGCGTAAAGCCCGGCAATGACATAATTTTAAACTTATTTCTTAAACTTTAAAAAAAAATCAGACTTAAAAAAAATTCTTCAGTGCCCCATTAGAATGAAAGAAGCATATTTTTGTGTGTTTTGTCTGTTCGTTGGTCTGTCCGTCACCGATAGATAAAAAAAAACACTAAAGGGTTTTGAAAATATGACTTAACCTTTACTGTTCTTTCAGAAATATTGCGATTGTTTAAGGATTAGAGCATGCAGGAATCGAGCCAGGGACCAACGATAAATCCGAACTACAGTCTAGTGCGCAAACATCAAGATAAGGCAGGTTTATACCCTGCTCGCCGTCCTCCGTCGTCCAGCGAGAAGTTAATTATTTTCAACTTAGAAGGAACATCCGAAACATCTTGCGAATAGGCGGATCTGACAGGCATCTGACTCCTACAGGGGCCCCCTCTGAGTTTGTGTATCACACAAACTCTCTTTTTAATCTTGTTTTAAAAATAAGATTACAAAAAAGAAAACGTTATACTTATTCTAGCGATAAATTAGAATGACAGATAAAAGCTAATACTCAAGCACAGGCGCTATTTAGGCAAAACTTTAGACCTATCAAACACTTTTAAGCACGCTTTTTTTGTCGCTTACCAAAAGTCGTAATTCTAAATAAACAAATCGCTATCAGAAACTCAATAGTTAAGCACCATTTCTTTACACAAGTTATAAACTGATCAAACATTTTGAGAATTATTTGTAAGCATAAATTCAATGTCTACAGTTCAGTGAAACACACAGCAAGAAGAGAAACACTTAAACTGGTTTACGGAGAACGAGAAATAATGACGTTGCATTTCCGATCTGGGTATGAACTGGTGATTCGTCATTGATGGCAATATCAGTACAAAGGGAAATGAAACTATGAAGACTTTGTACTTTTAACTAGTGGTTTGTTTGCGTAAACATTTTTGACACTTTTCAGATCTCTTGATTATTTTATCCTTGTCTCTCTCTCTGTCTTTATCTCTCTCTCTCTCTCTGTCTTTGTGTCTTGTTTCTCACTGTTTCTTTTTTGTTCTTCATTATCTTTTATCTCTCTTACTTATAATTTTGTTTTTCTTTATGTCTCTGTCTCATTCACTCTGTCACATTCTTGTCCTCTAAGTTTCACTGTCTCGCTCATCAGTACTTTCTCTTTCTGTCTTTCTCAAATTCTCTGAGACTTCATGTCTCTGCCATTCTCTTTATCTCTGTCTGTCTGTCTCCCTGCCTCTCTCTCTCTCTGTCTGTCTCCTCTCTCACTCTCTCTCTTTCTCTCTCTGTCTGTCTGTCTCACCTTCTCTCTCTCTCTCTCTCTCTCACTTTAAATATATATATGTATATATATATATATATATATGTATATATGTTTGTATTTGCGTGTGTGTTTTTATCTTGTATTTAACTTTGGAACTACCCACATTTTAATGACTTCCACACACGCACACATACTTTTGGTACCACATTTACTTATCCACCTCCCTCATCGCTTCTATAGCCCTGCTTCCCAATACAAAAAAGAAAAGGTCGACCTACCATACGAATTGCCCATCATTTCTATTTTACGTAAATTTTATCTAAATTACATCCAAATTATTAATAATTATAATTAATAAGATATATATTAAGTGTGCTAAATCAGAAGTTTAGTTTATGTAGATCTACATCTCTACAGATCAATGCTGAAAGATTATTTAAAATCGCTCGTGTGACATATTGCATATATTAGGCTGTTAGTTTGTAACCAGTTTGTTATTAAGTTAAGAGTAATTGTTTGTCGTGCGGTTAGCGTGCTGAACTGATTATCTCCCGGGTTATGTGTCTGTTTGTTTTACATGTTTCGAATCTTTCTTCAGAGTTAAAGATAGTTTACTTCCTAGTCCAAACTCTCCGCAGGAGGGGATGGGAGCATGTAGGAATTGAGCCAGGGAGCAATGATAAATCCGAACTACAGTCTAGTGCTCAAACATCAAGATAAGGCAGGTTTATATCCTGCTCGCCATCCTCCGTCGTCCAGCGAGAAGTTAATTATTATAACTTAGAGGAAACATCCGAAACATCTAGCGAATAGGCGGATCTGACAGGGATCCGACTCTGACGGGGGCCGCCTCTGAGTTTGTGTATCACACAAACTCTCTTTGTAATCTTGTTTATTCTAGAATCTTTTTATCTTTTTTTAATGGATGTTTGTTGCAAGCAGATGCTGAGAATGACAAATGGGGTTGTTTTTTACCAATGACTTTACGAGCAACATTTAGGATTCTATGAAGTTTATTTTTATTTTAAGTTCTCAGATTGCCATACCAGGCAGTGATACTAAAACTTAAAATATTGCTGATGTGGGCGTGATAAAGAATCTGAAGAACAGGCGGGTTTTAGACATGGTCGCAGCACAACAGAGCAAATCCTAAACCTCAGAATACTCTGTGAAAAATATCTCCAACACCAAGAGAATCTTTTCCATGTCTTTATTGATTTCAAGAAAGCTTTCGATCGAGTATGGCACGGGGCACTCTGGGCGACAATGGAAAAATATAACATTAACACAAACATAACCAAAGTTATCCAGAACCTATACAAGGATGCCACCAGTGCGGTGTACTTCAACAACAATATTGGGGAATGGTTCAAAACCACAGTTGGAGTAAGACAGGGCTGCCTCCTTTCACCAACACTATTCAATATCTTTCTTGAAAGAATAATGGAAGATGCTCTCAAAGGATTTGAAGGTACTGTAAGCATTGGAGGAAGAAAAGTTACAAACTTGCGCTTCGCAGATGACATTGATGGCCTAGCAGGGACAGAAGACGAACTAGCCGACCTAGTGATGCGCATTGACAAGACTTCAGCAGCTTATGGCATGCAAATTAATGCAGAAAAAACCCAAATTATGACCAATAGTCAACAGGGCTTTACAAAGGCCATCAGTATTGGAGGCGAAAAGCTAACTAGCGTTAACAGCTTTAAATACCTCGGAGCTATTGTCTCGGATGAGGGAACAAAGCCCTAACTAATGGTTCGAATAGCACAGTCCACAGCGGCCCTTTCTAAACTCAAGTTGATATGGAAAGACAAAGGCTTATCCCTCGGCACCAAAATCAGACTGATGCGCTCCCTGGTCATGGCCACATTTCTATATGCTTGTGAGTCTTGGACACTGACTGCAGAGCTAGAGAGGAGGATCCTAGCAATGGAAATGAGATGCTACAGAAGGATCCTAGGCATCACATTTAAAGACCGCATCACAAATCAAGTGATTAGAGACAGGGTTACGGCAGCGATCGGACCCCATGATGACCTGCTAAATACTGTGAAGAAACGAAAGCTCAAAATGTATGGCCATGTAACAAGATCTTCGGGACTCGCAAAGACCATCCTCCAGGGAACAGTACCAGGAAAAAGAAGAAGAGGCAGACAGAAAAAGCGGTGGGAAGACAACATCAAAGAATGGACAGGTCTACCATTGAAAGAGGTTTTAAACAGGGCAAAGGATAGAGAGGAATGGAGAAAGATGGTCCACAAGTCTTGCCTGGCGGCCCAACGGTCCACCAGACTAAGGGATAGGTAACAGGTAACAGGTAAATGCCTTTTCGCTAACATTAAACGATGACAGTTTTCTCAGTAATCGCAATCTTTGCTGCCCCTTTTTTGCTGATATAATCCGTATTTGCAGTAAAATGTATTATATTGTCTAGGATAGTATCAATGTATTTAAAAGATTGCACTATGTCAATAGTCTTTCCAGATACAGAAACAATATCATTTTCCTTCCTGACCCAACGAAAATCTATATCTATTAACATTTCTTCTTTTGTTTTTCTTTTTGACATTTAATAATAAAAAAATATCTTTACAGTATTTTTCAATGTATTTCTATTTCTAGGTGAGAGTTATAAACAAGGTTAAAGAGCCACGTAGATCTTTGTGTGTTTTTGGATACAAGTAAACTAAAATGATTACTTATAGATACTATTTCTCGTCTTTTCTGGTCTGAGGTGATTCTACGCAAAACTTCAGGACAGCAGGGTGTCAACTGGTGGAGATTGATTGTCCGTGTGTTTCATTGGTGAAAAATTATTGCCAGAACAGACATGCTAGTAAACATAATCTACGCCTATCTAGTCGATGCTAGTCAAATAATTCATGATGTATTGCCAATAAACTCCGCATGGACTCTTAGCAAAGCTGATTAGCCTTAACTCTATTCCCTCCTGATTAACGAGACCATCGTTGTTTTGGTCCTCTATCAAAATTGTAAATTTAAATTTGTGTTTTATAAAGGGAGTACATTTATCTATACCAGTTATAACATTTTCTGATTAAAAAAAACTTTATTGAATTAGGGAAACATTAATAATTCTATTGAACATGGAAATATAATTACGAGTGATAGAGTTAAACTTCGTATCTTATGAATTACAAACGCTAAGAGTGCACTGCATATTTGTTTGGATTTCTCAGGGATGTGTAATGTCATTGAACTTATTTAAAGTGTCTTCATAAGGACCATCTAATTTACCAGAAATAATGAACAATTAATGAATAAAAGATTGGAATGTTAGTCTACTGGACAGCTCCGCTCCATAGTAGTTGGCCGTGTTTGCAGTGATTAAAGGTGCAAAACACAAGTCTTACCCACAGTTTGACAATGACTGAGAAATGACAACACGCCATCCGCAAAATCTTTTTGTATAATCTGTTGCTGAAATGTCGGGCTTTAATAGTTACTAAAGACAGAGATCTTCAACAAGCTCAAGTTCAAACATTTTGTTTCAAGTGTCTAGATGTAAGCACACGTGTAATGTATGAGGACCTTCGCGTATCTAGATGTAAGCACACGTGTAATGTATGAGGACCTTCGCGTATCTAGATAGGGACCCAAAACCGAAGCAAAAATCGCACTTTTCAAAAAATTGCGTAACATTTTTTTTGTTTTAGGCGTTTTTCACCCTGCCATATCTTAAGGTATAAACATCCGATTACAGTAAAAATGGTACCGTTAGAAAGGTTATTTTAAGCCCTTTAATAATATATAGAACATTTGTCCTGTAGGTTAAAAAATAAGGGTGATAATTCTTTACGCGTAACATCACCGTGCCGAATAATCGTGCTAGCGGCTGTGATCGTTTTATACCTTGTTTGTTTTTTCGTAAAATGGGGAGTACGTCAACAAATGAATATTTTTTTTGAACATATGTATTTTATAGAAAAATGAACGAGCTTTACAATGGTACCAATATCTAATTGATTAACATTGTTTTTATATAAAGGAATTTAAAAAATAAAAAACAAAATGAAATTTCTTTACGATAAAGACATGTAATCGTTTAGTTAATGTCACCATTGAAAAGCCCGTCTATTTTTCTTTAAGAGTGTGTACATTTTATTTAAAAAACAAATTGTCTATATAGATCTAGATGTAATTTTTAGATTTGAAATATCTTTTCGATGATTTTATTAACTCATCATACACTACTTCACTGTGAACTATCCCTTAGTCTGACGAACCGTAGGGGCACCGCACAATATCTATACTATATGACTGTACGTCTTTGTCCACTCCTCTACGTCCTTTTCCATAGAATCTCTTTTAATGACAGGTCAGAACATTCTTTTATATTGTCTTCCAATTGTTTTCCTAGGTCTAATATAATAGATAAAGACTCTGATTAGTAACTAACTGCATTAAAAAAAATAAAAAAATTCTCATTTCAAGAATAAAACCTCTAGTCTATATTAGTATTTTATTTTAATTTGATAGCTCAGACAGGTCCAAGAAAAGAATTTTTAATATCTAGAAAGATATCTATGTATTAATGTTTTATAGTCTCTAGTTGCAATAAAAGATCTTCTTTTATTATCAATGAAGTAGCCCTAAGTCAATAGGTATTATATTTAGACTACTGACAGTTCAAAATTCTCAATATCACTATAAGCCTGTTTTGTAGACTTCAATTAACTAAATATCCACACAAAAAAACACACCAAAAATTAATTCATATTCATATTAATTCATTTTAATTCTTATTAAATTAAAAAATGGATTATAATGCTGTAATGATCAGTAGATGAGTAGGTTTTATATGAACATATTTTTAAGACATCTAACTATTTATACTAATTATTGATGCTTTACAAGACAGTATTTTCCAATAAAATAATGATAAACTTAGGACCTAATTATTATATTATTTTTCAGAAAGTATGGTTATAGCTGCATAAACTATTTTAAAAAACTTTAATATTTTTTTTTTAAGAAAAAAAGGGAAACTTTGACATCTAAAAGATTTAGGCTACATAAAAGTCTATAAGGTTGATCATGTTGAAGGAAAAAAGTGACTAAGCTGGATGTGTTGAAAGTTAAAATCATAATGAAATCTTAAATTGAGAAGAACATGGAAAGTAGCTAACTAAAATGAATCTTTCTATTTTGATCAACATGTCATTGAGATACTTGCTCTGATGCAAGTATTATAAATACTAATGTTTCTCTTTTTTTGATAGGCAAACTTCTCACAGTTTGATGGCTGATATTGTAATAGCAGCACATTAGCATTGGAATGTATCAATATTTTATATTAAATTTATTTAAATTTAAAATATACTTTGAAGGAGGTAATTTTAGTTTAAAATACGAAGATTGTAGAAAAAAAAAGTTCAAGCTTGATACTATATTTCTAGTTCATGTAACCTAATCAGTGTAAATTTGCTACAAAAAGATAATGAAAATAATGACAAATATATGTGTTTCTATGGTAAAATTCAGTAGCCTGGGGAATTACAGTTTATATCCTATATTTTCATGTAGAATTCTTTGTTTAGACAGTGAATATGCCAAAAATTATGTGTTTAGAATAGTTGAGCTTTGCTGAAAAGAATTTACTGGTCATTACATTGCAGATATAAAAAAGCCTTGTTTAAAAATTTTTCTGCACACAAATTGAGTTCTGATTTTCAGTTTATCAAATCAGCTTATATAGTTAAAAGATTCAATAAGAAATAATAGAATAGCATTCAGCTGAATGGCTTTATAGATTATTATGTCAAGAAGTCTAAGTAAATGTAAGGACTGTATGCCTTTTTTAGTATCATTGGTTTGCAATACACTTACACAGGTCCCTATAACTAAATATATGTTTTTCAATATTATTATGGAAGAAGAAAGAATTATCTAAAATATGATCTGTGACTTGTTCTTATTGCTATACTGGTGTCATATTTTTAGCTCATTAAAGTTTAGCTTATTTTAGAGTTTTAGCAAACCATTGCATATTATTGTATATGTACAGCAAAATATTGAAATAAAATATTATTTATAGTAGTTTATTCTTGTAGATCTATAAATTCCACGCATTTTGACATATATTACATTCATGTAGCATTTATAGTTTTTTTGTTACAAAATTTTGAAAATGCACATTTTTTGTGTTTTTTACCTCCCTTTTTGAAAAATGCCAAAAATGATAAAATGCAACATTCGGCACAAGTAAATAAACTCAAATAATTTTTTGACACGCTTGAAAAAAATTGAGCGTGTTCTCTGTGTGCACATAAATGTTTTAACTAAGTTTCATTGCTGGAGGCATTATAGTTTCTCTTAAAATGTCCTTCAAAAACACGGGTTTGGAAGGCCAAAAAAAATTTCCAAAAAAACGAGTTTTTAAAAATTTGTAACTTTCTTAATATTTACGCTATAGACATAAATTTGGTATCCTCGGTCTTAGAATCACGAGTTCTATCCAAATATTTAAAACAATAAGCTGCGTGACCATTTTAAAAAATCGGTTTTGGGTCCCTAATCTAGATGTAAGCACACGTGTAATGTATGAGGACCTTCGCGTATCTAGATGTAA
>JADKLZ010071522.1:10276369-10289604 GCA_021533235.1 Biomphalaria straminea | reverse complement strand
CTATCTATCTATCTATCTATCTATCTATCTATCTATCTATCTATCTACCTACCTATCTATCTATCTATCTATCTATCTATCTATCTATCTATCTATCTATCTATCTTTCTACCTACCTATGTATCTAGTTATCTATTTATCTATCTATCCATCTATCTATCTATATATCATCTATCTATCTATCTATTTATCTATTTATGTATCTATATTTTGAATGGCTTTTCGTTGTCTACTTAGTAACTTCATGCCATTTTACAATACCTCTCTATTCAAGTCAAAACTTCATTGAACCTGAGTGTGTGTTTTAACAGTTTATAGAGCTTATCTTAGTTGTTTTTTTTTTTAACTTTTTACCTTTTTAGTTGCATCTTTTAATCAGAAGGCGAGCATTGTACGGTCAGTTTCAGGCAAGTGGAAAAAAATTCATTTTTTGTTTTGTGGAAAATAAAGAAAATAAAATACAAAAGTTTGGTAAAGACCTAGCCCTTTCGTATCTGTCAAAACATGTTCTTAGCAAGCGCCAAGAAGATAAAAGGAACTGTGTACAGTAATTACATGCAAATCAGTTGGTCATTTAAAAAGATCTCTTGATCAATGAGTCAGTCAGTGGTAACCTAGAAATATATAGTAGCAATACATAAGCAATACGCATGCACCAAATTATAAATGACATTGCACGCAGATTATTGTTTTCTTAGAAATTATTTCCTTGACTAATAAATGATGTCGACCAAAAGCCTAAATGTGACTACAGATTACATTAGGATTGAATACAATTAACTTTGTATGTATGTGTATTCTCTAAGCTCTAGAATTGTATTAAAAGGTCAAAGTTAAGTCAAAGTCTAATGAAGAATAAACGTTTTAATGGCGAATAGTGAGAAAAATAATAATGACCTACAGTTTATGAATTTTCTTTAGAAATACAGATAGTTTTTCCTAGCCTAAATCTCGTGAACAACGACAGTGAAAGATAGCCTCTAGAGTTTTTAACTTTGTACCATTGTGACAACAATCTGAATTGACGACCATAGGATCTGATCAGGCAGCTACAATGTGATACTCTTGCAAAAAAATTACTAGGCCAAGTATACATAAATATGGTCATTATAAAAAAAAAAAACGTTTGCAAAATTTAGTGCGAATTTAGCAAGGGATTGGCGGGACTTACCAAATACAAGGACAGTTTTTTTTAAATGAATGTCCAGTTAAAAAAAAGAATTAAGGTATTATTGTACAAGATAAAGGGACATAAACCTTTGTATTGATTCGTTTTACCAGTTTCAATGTTTCATTGTTCTTTTAGCATTTAAGTTTTAAACATAACGTCAACAGTCAAGCTGATTAAAATAGTTTCCGTTTATTTTACTAGAGTTAGTGTTTATTTTCTCATCTACTAATTGTCTTCGATTCTGATCTTCTTGTTTACCTTATCAACTGCCAACTTTAAAATTATGTAAAAAAATGTGCTACAACATATAATATATATCTTTTGTATTCTCATATTGAAATGATAAAGATAAATTTAATATCTTGTAATATTTTTTTCTCTCAAAGTGTTTGACATCTTACAATTTGGATCTGTCTCTATGTCTCTTTTTAACTACACTAATATTATTGTTAACTAAATGAAAGATTTTGAAAATGCTGAATAACGGCCACTGATCAAGGACCCGATATTTAGCTTTTCTTTGCTTGTATACGTTTCAGGATTTTGTTGTTTTTTTTTTTAGCCTTTTTCCCCCTCCTAAATGCTTTCTAAAACTTCATACTTTTTATACGATACAGACGTTACGCGACATAACATCTCTTTAAGGTCATGTGGAATTATCTGGTCATCTGCAAGTAACCTTTATAACACGTCAATTACATACTCTCTTTTTTTTTTAGCCCACTTGACCAGCCAATTTGTGTTATGAAGCATAAAAAATGGAGCTATAAAATATAAAACATTCACCCTCTTTTTTTTTAAAGTGCTTATATAAGGGCAATATTGATAATACGATAATATTTTAATAATAATTAAGGACCGGCATTACTTATTACTTTCTAGACAGTGTACAACACAGACCTATACATGTACACTCACAATAGTTTTGAACAAAGAGAACGAAATGATTTCATTAAAAAAAAAACAGGAAGTAAATGTAATTTCTTTCACTTTCATGAAGTCTCAAAATAACTGTTGTGTGAACAAATCATAGACTATATATATATATATATATATATATATATATATAGTCTATGGAACAAACGCACTCAAAGATAAATTAGGGGATTCCTAATATTACTTGATATTAATAATAATAATACTACGGCTTGTCTTCGAGTCCGAAGATTAGTGGGGAAGGGAGTATTTTCCGTGGCCTACGCAGCCCCACTTGTGACCTACATATTTTGACACATACAGGGCAAGCGTGACCATTGTCAGCATTCGGTCGCTTTAGATTTTCTTTTCTTCGTCTGCGTTTGTCCTCGGCGGCAGATTTTCTTTTGGTCTCAAATGTGTATCCCGCGGCCTTCGTGAGTGACCTCCAGCTGTCTCGTTCTGAGGCCGCATGCAACCAGGTGCTCTCTTCTAAGTCACTCACCTAAAGTGTATGTCTATATATTCTCTACAAATTATATTTTTTCATTGCAAATCTACATTAGTATAACGCCATCCTATTTGTCCGATTGACAGAGAACTATGAATCTCAATTAGAGAAATCTAAGCTTCTTTATTATTTTTTTCTATTGAAATTTAATTTTTTTTAAATTACATATAGACCTATACAATGTAAATTAATACATACTTGTAAACGTGCTGCAAAGATACATTACATACATATATCCATCCCAGTGGCGCTACAGCCCTTGAAGGGCTCTGGCCTGCTTGCACACATTCTTCCATTCGGATCTCTCCTGGGCCTTTCGTCTTCACGCCCTAACCCCACGCTGTTCCAGATCTGCTTCCACATCATCAATCCAACGCATTCGGGGTCTGCCTTTGGGTCGCCTGCCTTTTGTTTTTTGTCGGTATACGATCTTCGCTCCCCTGTTATCTGGCATTCTTTCAAGGTGACCTGCCCAACGTAGTCTGTTCTTTTTTATTTCGGTCACTATTGGTGGGTCCTCATACAGTTGATAAATCTCATGGTTGGTGCGTGTCCTCCACCCTGTTTCATCCTTTATGGCACCATAGATTTTTCTGAGGATTTTCCGTTCCCATGTATTGAGTAAATTTTCAGATGTCTTGGTCAGTGTCCAGGTCTCACTTCCATACATTACTGCTGGTCTTATGATGGTTTTGTATATTATTTTCTTGGTTTTCCTTGAAATTGATTTGCTCTTGAGTAAATGATGGGTACTATAGAATGCTATGTTGCCTCCTGCTAATCTTTCTTTTATTTCTGTTAGTAGGTCATTTTTGAAATCAGATGATCAATTTGAGATGTACATGGTTTTACTGTCATTGACCTCAAGTCCTGCTGGTCGAAATGCTTCTTCTAGTTGTGTGAAGGCTCTAGCGATCTCAGAGGTTTCTTTACCCAATAAGGCAATGTCATCGGCATTAGCAAGGTATTGTAGAGGTTGGCTGTATTCGATAACTTTCAACGCTAATGCGATACCACTACTAATGCGCTACCAAAATAAAAAAAAGTACATTTGGGAGTGTTTCTGAGCTGGTTTCAATGTTGCGTTCGAACTGCAATGAACTTCTTGCTTAAACGTCTTCCGAAACATCCTAGGATGACCAGGCCAACCCAAAAGAAATATATTATTACGATTTTTAAAAATTTTATTTAACATGTTCTTTAATGTATTGTTAGAATAGAATTTATTATTATACAAACTCCTAAAATATTCATATTTAAATTAAATATTTTTTTGCCTGTACACAAAGACGCATTAGGATAAAACTGTGGAAGTGTAATGACCAACAATATTCAACTGAAGAGGGGGGGGGTCCTCAAAGGTTTACGTCATCTATGTTACCGTCCGCATCATCTAACAGAATTGGTCCAGATCCCCCGTTTCCTTTTTATGCTTTAGTAACATACGCAGATTGATAATATGGCGACACTCTGTGTTCAGGAAGAGTTAAAATCATGTCAACACATTCCCATTCAATGATTCATTTCCACTTCAGAAACTCCACACACTGAATTTCTTCAAATTATCCATTGATCCTAAGACAAGAGAATGAGACGTTCCCGTGTGTCGCGGAAGTAAATTAGAACCAACTAGTGTGGTAAATATTTTCTTATTTGAAGTGTTTCCGTTTTAAATGTTTAAGTAGATAGTAAGAATTAAGGTTAGTCATTAACCAGGGGCGTAGCTAGGATAAACAAAAATCCAAGAATCGGAAGCTAAAGAAATAGGGAGTAAAATATTCCAGTCAGACAGAGTTAATAGATCTATACGCTTTGTAAATATGAAAGTGTTTTTATGTAATCTCACGTGTCCCTTAATTATTTGTCAATACCAATGTCCCACTTCTGCTTTATTGTATATACGGTGTATAATAACCTAATCAGATCTTACGATCTTTATGGTAGATCAGTGATGCCCAAACTACGGCCCGCGGGCCAAATCCGGCCCGCGAAGAGGTTCCATCCGGCCCGCTGAAACGACAGCACAAAAAGTAGAAAATCCCCTCTCCAAAAAGGTTATTTTACGTAAGGTAGCCCCAGACTTTTCTCTGTTTGGTTACCTGTTACCTATCCCTTAGTCTGGTGGACCGTTGGGGCACCAAGCAAGACTTGTGGACCATCTTTCTCCATTCCTCTCTATCCTTTGCCCTGATTAAAACCTCGTTCAATGGTAGGCCTGTCCATTCTTTGATGTTGTCTTCCCATCGCTTTCTCTGTCTGCCTCTTTTTCTTTTTCTGTTTGGTACAATGACGAATAACATTCCGTTTATGAAATGGGATTAGTCGTATAATCTAACAGGAAAGTGAACGGTTCTTTAGTGTTTTTATGGAACATGATAAAAAGCCAATAGATTTGATTAGTAAAGAAAGTGTGGTTGGTTAAAAATCAAACAAACAAATATGGCAGCATTCTTGATTTGAGCCGCGAATTAAATATTGTTCAACTATGCCTATAGATTGAAGGATTGCATAGTTGTCAAAAAAATATAAGAAAATGAGTCTGTGGTTAAGCTAGATATAATGTCGTTCATATTTTAAGTAGCGAAATGAAGCCATTTTTTTTCCGAAGGACAGAAAAGAAGATCAACTTCAAACATCTCACTAATGAATGTAAGTGCTAGATCCACGGGTTTTAGTTTTAGTTCCATTTCATTACGTTTTTGTATCATGTGGCCCGCGACACGAGTGTCGGATATTAAAATGGCCCGCAGGTCGAATTAGGCTGGGCATCACTGTGGTAGATTATGTTAAGGTCGCATGTTTTTTTTTTCGGTCGATGGTTAACAAAGGTGTCATTTGGCAGCACAACAACTAACTGCATATACTTTCCCCGACTTATGTAAAGCACTTGGCTGGACTCTTAGGCTGCTAAAAGTTAATCACAGCCCTCACCAAGAGTCGAAAACGAGCCCTCTCGATTATGAAGCCAAACGCTTTACCAATCAGATATCACGCAACCAAAAGTGTATTTCAGTCAACATTTTTATTCAAGAATTCATTCTTCTCTAGTGGTTTACAAGGAAACATGAGTTTCGAGTACGAGTTTCCTTGAATGAGAAAGATCATTGAATATTTAGTTAAAAAGGTTAAATTCATGATTTTTTCTGATCTTCTAGGCCACATTCTGCTATGACTTTATGAGTTGCAGGGGTGCAACTAAACAAATAAGAAGGGGGAAAAAGAAGGGGGCACAACCTTTCTTTTTTGTTTCAAGATAACTTTTACAGTTTCCAGTTTCAAATTCTACTGGATTGGCAAATCTAGGTGTATAAAAGAAGAATCACATTACATAAATGCTGTGATCTACACGAGTGGCTTTATGCTCTTATATTGTGTCTAAATTATACTGTGTAATGTCTTTGGTGAGTTTCGGTCAATCAAGAAATTTCCGTTTTCCACATAAGTCACATAAGGAATTTCCTTAAAATAGTTCAGAGAACGATAAGTTTCAGAGAGTATTCCTGAAGGCTGACAACTTAAAGTGGTACCAAATAACTTGTATGTAGGTCAGCTTACACACTTGGTCTAGTTACTCTAGTACACTACCTCAAGCTAACAGTGATATTGTTAAATTTTTTTGTTGAATTTTGCATAATGAAAAATAAAATACATTATTCTATTTTTAGAGGACTTAAAAAAAGGAAAAAGCTGCAATTACTCTTTTGATTCTCGTCCGTTCGTCTGTCACTAGAGAGAAAATGAAAAAATCCGATTTCATATTAAATAGCTTGAAATGCTTAGGTACAACCGCTACTTTTTATTGCACTGTCACAACGTCGTTTGATGGTGAGTGATGATGAGTGTGACATTGCCGGGGAATCTAACTGGAACACGTGGTTGAAGAAATCTTAAATTGAAGTAACTTAATAATTGTAGATCTAGGATTCACAAAGCCAAATACTTCTTGTAGAATAAACTCAAGAAACTTTAATAGTATAGAACGTAAGTACAAATATGTACAATAATAGATCAATGAAGTGAAATCATATTACAAATGCATTTAAACAGAGCTCCTAACTATACGTCTTGTCTCTACAAAATTCTTTCATCGACTGGTGGGCGGATGTACTCTCGTCACGTGCCTCGCCAAATCTCTGGCGCTAACTAAAATGTCTTTATTTTCAAAACAACCAATAGAATCAAATCTTCCAGATCTCGTGTGATCGAGCTAAGCTTTTCTTGGAATAACTATAAATAACTTCGTCAGCAGAGAGGGCTGACCTTTGACTAACAAATACATAATTTGTTTATGTGACATGCACAAAGCAAACTGTTTTGTATTAAAAATTAAAGATGTATGCCTTTAAAAAAAACACACCTTTAAAAAAACTACCATTGATTGTAAAATAAGAAGGGGGCATTAATAGAACATTAGATTACTTTAGGTATTCCATGACAATGATGCATTATTATGTCTTTAAACAAAGTCAAAATATAAATATATTTGTTTTTGTTTTTTCTAAATCTGTTTTCTGTTATAGTAGTTACTAATAACTTAACAATAACGTTTATATTAATTTAAAAAAAAGATCGAATGCATTTTGTATGCGAAATTAAATTACACATTTAAAAAACAATTACTTCAAGATTTGAATTAACATTATACTGTAGTTATTAGATAGAAACCCACAGCCACATACCTTAGCTCTTGAGATACTTGAACAAAAGGAAGGACTTTTTCTAGAGTCATTAATGAATAGAGATTGGAGATTCACCAAATCTTTAATTAGATGATCAATAAATCCCATCTGTTAGACCCGGCTCGTCCTTAGCTATATATTCTTAACTATCAGTTCATTGGTCATTTACAATGTAATAAATAACAATGTACAGCATCAGAGAGCACAACAATACAATTACGTTGGCAATTCTTTGGCACTGCAAGTATGGAGGGAGGCAGGATTGAATCATTTGATAATTTTGAGTTCGTACTTCACAGCTTCTTAAAAAAATAAAACTTTGATCTTTATCTGCTTTTTTTACCAAAAAAATTACCCAAAGTTGCAGACTTCGGGGGGGGGGTCGCAAATGATTTGGTATGAAAACACAAACTCTTTTTGTTTTTTGTAATCTTTTTTTTTTAAGAATGAAATTCTATAAGTAACAGATTTTTTGTTAATTTCAAGAGATACTATTAGTAAACTAGTTGGCTAAGAAGGGAAATATTTACGAAGTAAAAATGGAGCAATCGAGTTTCCATTTTTCAAATGTTTCACATGCTTAATATGCTCTTTTAGAGTTTCTGATAATATACATGTTAGTCCAAACCTCCTGCGAGACGACGAGAAATGGCAGCGTGCAGGAACTAACACTAGAACCATCGAGACGGCCTAACAAAAGTCCTTAGTGCATACCTCACGACCAGGCAGCCATCCGGTAATATTAGCTGACCATCAGACATATAATTCAATTGTATCTGCTATTTAGAACTTTAATCTTCCTAGATTACCTGGAAATTGCACTGTTTTACCTATGCCAAGATAAAGAGGAAAAAAAGCTTCTTACCATAAATTTATGACAATATGTTTTGTGTATAAACCATAGACTATATATAAAAGGACTGCCAACTATACTCACCAAGCCTATATTTTTCAATTAAATAAGTCCCGTCCTTTGGTTGTGTTCTACTATTGGTAGAGGGACTTCCGGTGAATGTGTTTATTATATAAAGAAACTATCACTAAAGATTTGTATCACCAGATTTACACCAAATGATGAATGGAAACTAAATTGCCATCGAAGATTATTCAGAGGTAAGTGTGCACAAATCAATTTGTGACTTAGATCTATAACTCTAAAGCTTTATAACTAATTTTTTAGCCAATATAGACTATTTAGCCAAGCATGTATAGTTCGTGTATTTAGTTGTTTACGACATTGATTAAATCCATGTTCTTGACAAAGATTTAGTATGAGTTAAAGCACATTTATATACTCTTACTATAGTATAATAGGCCTAAATGAAATTGTGTTTACAAGTTTAAAAATATTCATATATTAAGCCAATGTGTAATGTGAAAGTAATAGATTTAGGCTTATAAAGTGGTTTACAAGTTGAAGTGTAAAGTTTAAGCAAAATAGGCCCAATATATTTTTTTGAAAAAGGACTATTTATGTAATCTACAGATACTTTTTTAAAAATAGATATAGAATCTAGATATAGGCGAGGAGAATGTAAAAATGTGAGTATGTAGGCTCAGGGACTCACTATTGTTATTTTGTTTTTTAGACTGACACACCCACAGACTTAACTTTTATCACCCATTACATAGGCTACCTAAGTAATAAATGACACCCTCTAGACTGTATTGACTCTTTCATTGATCGCTTATTTTAACTCATATTAATAATATACAGTGTAAAAAGAAATGGTCAAATGTGATGAAAAGATAAAAAAAAAACATATAGCTAAGCTGGCAGCATCATTCAAACATCGTGAATGTCGCAAAATAAGTTTATACCGGAAGTACCTCTACCAATAGTTTGGAGTCTAACGACACTTATTCTTAGTTACCCTTAGTGATGGCAGTCCTTTTATATATAGTCTATGGTATAAACTTACAATAACACAATAACATGATGGAACATTGGAAGAAAACAAGTTGAATAACAAACTGGATTTATCTTACTATGGCATTTACACACGAAAATTCAATTCCGTGAGGCTTTCGTGATAAAATATTTATGTAGAATTAAATAGAACCAATATTTGCACCTGTAAGGCATAACAAATTGAAGAATTAGTGATAATTAGTTATAAATTACAAACTTTATTACAAAAGAGAAGATAAATACGTCCTGCACATTCCTTGTTTCCATCAAGTCATGCATGTTAATCAGTCAATTAAGCTCTTGTAAGTCGTTGCTTTTCCTGGCTTATTCAGACAAACCCATTCCATTCTCTACTGGCACAAGGGAAAATGGAGCACTTTTACGAATTTATCCTAAAATATGGAATATGTGTCTTTCTGAGGTTTTGTTTTTCCATTTTGTTTTTATATAATGATTCATAAATTAGACCTTTTTAGCGGCCCCCGTAAGGGGAAAAAGCCGCTATTAGGTTTGTGCAAAATGTCCGTCTGTCCGTCTGTCCGTCTGTCACACTCAGGGCGCCAAAACTAGAAGAGATACGAAAAATATTTTTACACCATTAGATGCGGCTTGAAATGTTTAGGTGCAACGGCTACTTTTAGTTTTCTAAAAGCGAACCGTTTAATTTATAAAAATTATTATGCAAGCGATTTTTTAATAATAAAACACCAATTGTGAAGCAATTACGTAAATGTAAGGGAGGAAATGTTACTAGAAAAAATGCCCTTGGCATGTAGATATCACGCACATTTTTTAAAATGACTTTCTGTCTGTCTGTCCGTCTGTCAGACTCAGAGCGCCAAAACTAGAAGAGATACGAAAAATATTATTTCACCATTAAATGCGGCTTGAAAAGTTTAGGTGCAACGGCTACTTTTAGTTTTCTAAAAGCAAACCGTTTAATTTATAAAATTAATTATGCAAGCGATTTTTTAATAACAAAACACCAATTCTAAAACAATTACGTAAATTTAAGGGACGAAATGTTACTATAAGAAATGCTTTTGGCATGTAGATATCATGCACATTTTTTAAAATGAACTTTTAGCAGAGGCTTTCGTGTACTAGCGTAAAGCCCGGAAATGACATGATTCTAAACTAATTTCTTAAATTAAAAAAAAAATCAGATTTAAAAAAAAAATTGTTTAGTGCCCCCATTAGAATGAAACAAGCATATTTTTGTGCGTTTTGTCTGCTGGTTGGTCTGTCCGTCACGGTTAGAAAAAAACACTAAAGGCTTTTGAAAATATGATTTAACCTTTACTGTTCTTTCAGAAATATTGCGATAGTTTAAGGATGGGAGCATACAGGAATTGACCCAGGGACTTAGAAGGAACATCCGAAACATCTTGAGAATAGGCGGATCTGACAGGGATCCGACTCCGACGGGGGCCGCCTCTGAGTTTGTGTATCACACAAACTCTCTTTGTAATCTAGTTTTTCTATTAAATTAAAGTCTTCATTTCTGTTTTTTTAATTCAAATTTTATTAATAAAAAAGCTACAAAAGAGTATCCTAATGCTTCATACTGTTGATACAACAGATCTGTATTACTAACATTTAGCATGTGAACACTACGTAATAATGTGGTGGGGATATTCCAAGCAGTGGATTTTTGTTGCTTAACTGCTTAGGCGTCAGCTTTCCTTGGCTGACATAGAAGATAGCACCTGGCTGCATGCGGGGTCGGAACGAGACAGCTGGATGTCACTCACGAAGGCCGCAGGATACACATTTGAGACCAAAAGAAAATCTGCCGCCGAGGACAAACGCAGACGACGAAAAGAAAATTGAAACCGACCACCTGCGGACAATGGTTTTGCTTGCCCTGGATGTGGCAAAATATGTAGGTCACATCTGGGGCTAAGTAGGCCACGGTAAACACTGTATTCTTCACCAATCTTCGGTTCCGACGACAAGCCTTATTATATTTATAGAAGGATTGAAGTCATTAAAATGTATGCGATGTAAAACCTGTGTTCTTATCTCTCCACCTACCCTGTTCCTGCCCTTTCTTGTTCACCCAGTTACTTTGCTTTTATCAGAAATGTTAAATACTTTGAGGCAAAGGCTTGCAACTGCTGAAAGATTTTTAAACCACTAATACACGATAGAGTTACTTTCCGTTACTATTTTTTTCTTCTTTATATAGATCAGCGGTTTTCTACATATTTACATTTCGTAATTATTCTGCGGCCCACAACCGTAAAGTTATTTTACTTCATAACCATAAGAAAGCGTAGTTATTACTTAAATATATGATATTCACTGTCAAAGCTTTTTGTAACAATGTGCAATTTTTACTTCTAATGTATAGGTATTTCTCTTTATAATTCAATTACTATTAATTAGAATTTAATTTATTACTCTTCTAATTTTCATTCACCATATTCATATTGCTTACTTCAGTGACAATTTGAAAAGTATAGTCACTATAGTGGAGCACATCTTGAATTGACACATCAAAAAATAAAGATTGTGGACTTGCTTCTGTTTCACCAGATTACAGATTCTGAAGTCTTGACAAGATCATAACAATTGTCATTATCTGCATTACACCTTTTTTATATTTGTAAGACTTTTTAACATATGTTTCGCAAAAAAATTATATTGCAAATTGAGATATAAATGCAATCACTTGATCTAGATTAGTATAACTGACATTGAACAAAAAATATACTTCTCGCTCTTAATAAGCTCCACAAACTCTTTTTGTGATGTCACCAGACAATCTTCAACTTTGACTGTGAATGGACTTTCTGTAAGTGCTAACGATTTCCCAGGTAAATTTGAAAGTAAAGTAAAAGTAAAGCTACTCTCTCATACGTTGTGATCTGTGGGGCAGATGATTTAATGGTCATTTGTTTTTACAACCCATGTTTAACGACGGTGCCAACAACCAACCACCTTTACTTTTTTCCCAACTAATGTCAGGTACCCATAAGAGCTGGGTGGACTCACAGGCGCCCTCAACATCCAGAAAATAAAAATCTCGGTCTTAACAAGGATTGAAACTCGCATTATCATTTGAACCATTTGTTAGATTTAAAGCAATTTTCCTCATTAGAGAGTAGATTGGCAATATGCAAATATATAATATTCGCCCCAACATTTTTCCAATATGAAGTTTCATTTTGGAGGATCACATATTTTTACACAAAGTGGCTCTTATTATCACAGTATTCTTGCTTCTTGTATTTAGTATCCTAAATACTAATGTTCTTTCATGAATACGAGGTGAGTTTCAAAGACTTTTGATGACTCATTCTGTAGCAAACACTGAAATCCAGTACAAAATTTAAAAAAAAAACTTGCAGGACATTATGTGAAGAAATTACTAATATTTTTAGTTAACATTTCATACTTCTCAAAAAAAAAAAAAAAAGAACCATTTCCCAATTACATACTAAGTTTGTTGTTAAGTTGTTTTATGAAGTTTGATAAAAAGAGAAACTTGTCTTGAAATTGCTACCATTCATATAATAATAATAATAATAATAATAATAATACCAGAAGGTAATTCGCAACCTCACGACCAAACACAAGAGGTCGATCTACTCCCTGACTCGCACCCCACACAATTGAGAGGTGCTGTTGGCGGTAGAACAAGAGGAGCCAAAAGGATCAAATGGACGAGAGAAATGAATATAGATATTATCAAATCGTTCTTCCGTGTAAACAACTGTGATGATACACCTCTCCCAGGCTACAGGCAAAAACTCTATCTGCTGTACTGGGATAGACCTATTTTGACCGACAAAACAGTTGATTTTAATCGCCCTGATCTGCTGCTCATCGATAAAAAGGAAAAAGTCGCTACCATTATCGACATTGCAGTACCACTATCTCACAACTTAAGAAAAACTGAGTTAGAAAAACAACGAAAATATGGGAGCCTAGGCTTGGAGATTAAGCGTCTATGGAAGCTTTCTAAAACAACAATATACCCCATTGTCATGTCAACCGAGGGGATAATAACAACTGACCTCACAGATACCTTCAAGGCCC
>JADKLZ010071522.1:10246086-10272511 GCA_021533235.1 Biomphalaria straminea | reverse complement strand
AAGTTCTGGATCCGCTAGTGACTACAGATAGGTTGTTTTTTTTAAAAAAAGCCTTCTACTTTACTCCGCATTCTTTGATGACGAATGATTAGCTCATATGAGGGCTCTAATCAAACTAACATCAAGTTCCAAATGTTGCTTTTTCTCTTTTGCTTTTATCTTTTCATCTTCCTAGAAATAAGTGAGGCGCTATGATGGAAACGCTTGTTAGTTGAACCATAAAAGCAAAACGAATAACGGAACTTATCTACATTGGGTTACCTCCGGAGCTTTGAAGCGAACGTATTCATGAGTCTCTAGATGAGAATGCAAGTGTGCCGGAAGCGCAGCCCATGCAAGCCTCCACAGCCTTCCACAACAAGGCCGCCATCAGAACGGGCGAGCTGGCGTGGCTGTAAATGCACGTTTTGGGTGGTCATAAAATAATAGTGAATAAGGGTATGACCCAACCCAGTAACGGTTTATGAACCTTTAGACAGGACCTAGAATGTATCGTTGTTTACCAAACTTATATCAACTCAGTCTATCTGTCGGTCTGTCTCTCTATAACGTTGGTAAACGTTATTTCTCCCACACCCAATCTCGGATCCAGCTGAAAGTTAACACAATCATTTCTTTTACCCGACAACACCTAAATCGAAAACAAAAATTAAAGAATTAGTTAATTCATCATCATCTTTCCTACGTGCCTCGTGAAACATAGGGCCTCAGTAAAAACACGCCACTCCCAATTGTCTCTTGCTAGTTTTTTAATCGCTTCCCAGCTCTTTCCTGTCTTCTCGGCTTCATCTAGTATACTGAGTTACCATGTTCTTTTGGTCTTCCTCTACGTCTTGTTCCCCTGAGAGTTTCACTCTAAGGCATGTTTAGCTCTGTTGTTGGTTTCTTTTCTAGAGGTATGACCAATCCATCTCCACCTCCTCTCTAAGATCTGCACTTTTATATTTTTCTGTCCACTCAACTACCACAGTTTGGAGTTTTCTACTTTTTCGTACCAGTTTATTTGAAAAATATTTATCATCTGTTGATGAAGGTCTGTACTTTTTTTGTTTCTGCTTCAGTTGTTTTCCATGTTTCAGAACCATACAATAGGACCACCTTGACATTAGAGATAAAGATTATTTTTTAGTCTTGTTTGAGATGTGAGGAGATCTCAAAGTTAGTTTTAGGTGTGTAAATGTCTGATGCGCTAGATTTATATGACGTTTAATGTCATGTTCCAACTGATACACTGACTACACTCCCAAGGTATATAAAATTATATCCTTTATCTATGGTCTGAGAATCCAGTTCTATGTCTCAAATTTGTTTACTTTAAATACTTTTTTTGTTGGTTTATATTGAGGCCTACTCTTTTTCTTATCTGGCTTAAAGCTGTGACCGTTCTTGCATATCCTGTAGTCTGTGTGATAATAAGGCTATGTCATAAGCGAATTCCGATCTTTCAGCTTTTTTTTTATGAAAGTTCATTGGATTTCTATCCCTAAATTAGAGTAGGCTTTTTTGTGACCCGAAAAATAGGACATCTTTGTTTGACTCCTTGTTTGACTCCTGTTGTGATTGTTGTGAAAATTCATTTTAAATCCCATTGTGGGATACTTGACAGCTGAAACCATCATAAAGCTAGTTAATTACCTATTGGTAATTATTTTGTTAGGTATCTTAAACAACTGTGAAATATAATACGTGAATGAAATGGTGGTATAAGCTGAATTAGTCCACTTTATTATTTCGTCGTCTGATTCTTAGCGAAAACAACAAAACAAAATAGGATGAGACCATAGAAAAAGAAAAGTATACACTCTTGCATGTTTCTAAGCTCTTAACCGTGTTAGATTGAAAGGCCTGAGAAGACTTGAGCTATGAGTTTAAATCAAGTCGTTGCCACGTTTTTTTTTTATATAAATGCTCCTTTTTAATTTTTAGTGTAGATCTATTATACATGTAATTACATGAATGATTCCAACTAAATGATAATTGATACAACTATTTTCAATATAAGCTTTGTTTTTTTTTTTAGTATTTGTGTATTTTCTTGTGTGTTCTGTCAGTTGTTCTGTAAGAACATCTCCGCCTGTAACTGCAAAGACTTCAACAAGATCTTCTTCATGTGTGACGAGTGCTCCAAGAACACGGCGATAAAAAAGTACTTCAGGCTAAACATCTGGAACAGAATGGAATACAGTCAGAAATTTCTGAGACTCAGCTACGAGGATTCGCAGGTGTGTTTTCTGAATGAAGAGTATGTGTTCCAGCTACCTAGAGTGTTAGGTAGGTTTCAGATAGGATTACCTCAACTATATTGTAAGTAGGTTTGAACTCTTTCCATGCGCGTTACTGTCAAGGAGTAATGGGCCTCATTCACCAAATGTAAATAAACACACTTAGCCACGTCATATTGTTGATAAAATAATGAAAATTACGTATCACGTAACACCCTTACCTATTGCGTAATTTGTATAGAACATATAGAAAAAATGTGTGTTTACGTTTGGTGAATGAGGTCCATTTACTATTCTAATTCACTATCTTTTAATGTTTTTAATTTTTATTTCCCTCTTTGTTTTCTTGTTTTTTTTCTAGATGTGAGAGTTATTGTTCTTTGTTTGCTTTTAAAAAGACACTTTTATGTTACTGGTTCCTCTTTTTTTGTTTTTCGCGGACCTTGAAAAATGTAAATAATAGAATTTTGCGTACCATTTGTTCATCTTCTAAAAACTCCTATGACATTTAAAGTGGCAAATTGAATTTATATTTATTGAGTAAATGAATAATTTAAAAGGTTTAATCTTTCAGTAAATCGATATTTTTAAATCTAATATAAACTTATATTTTCTTACTTTCTGAATTTTTTTTCTTTTTTGTTAAATTACAATCCTTCTGAAACCATTTTTAAATAACCCGTTTTATCCATAAGGCATATTTCTTTGGGGAGTAACCAAATCCAGCTTCTTTTCGTGCGTTTCTGAAACAAATGGTCGTGGCGTAATTAAAAAGCAATGCCGTTTCTAATTATTAATATGCCCTGTACTATTTCATTATGTAGCGACCCATAAGAAATTGATCTCGAAATAAAATTTTAAAAAAAAAGTTAAGAAAAGAAGTAAAATAGCGATTTTTTTTACACTAACTTTCAACTTCAATAGTTCAAGTTTTACTTCCGGAACGGAAAAAAACTTTTCGCGTCATTCGTGACAAAGTTATAATTTAGAAAAGTATCAAATTTCTTGGGGTATTGTTTGCATGAACTGTTTTCTAGCGATAAAGTTTATCAAAGTAGTGACAATAGTCTATGTTCCGCCATGCTTTTCAAATCGTCACATCAGCATGCAACATGCAATAGGTCAATAAACATAACTTAACAAGTTCAAATTTCGTTTGCTTGAAATCAAATTTCGAGTAGAATTATATTACTTGTATTTATGAACGAAAATAATTGTACTGTTGGGGGTCGCCGCATAGTTGAGAATCGTAAAAATCGCTGAGCGAAAAAAAAGTTGAGAACCGCTGTTAAGTGCATAGAGTGGGTTTACCTGAGTCAGCCAGAAAAAACAATGATTAACATGCATGACTAGATTGACGTAGAGACATGCGTTAGACGTTATAAGTAACGTCTGAATTTTATAAGATAAGATTGATAAGATAAATTGCACGTCTTTTCTTTTCATTTATTTACGTTTTTCTATTATTCTATTGAATTATTTTTTTTTTAAATCAGGATCTCCCTTAGGTACTCTGGAGCTTGGCAGTGACCATGGCCTAGTCCTGAGCACTGTCAGTAACTGCTCACTTATTGTAAAACCAGGGAGGCAATACCGGCTGAAGGTGTGTGTCCACAACTTGTACAAACCTACAATAGAATTGAAAGTGGAAGGTCAGCTGACCGTCACCACTCAAGAAGACTGCATCACGGCTGCTGTCAATTTCGATTACCTCCAGCTGCCAACTTTTTTGTCAATTAAGTCCGAGGACAAGTGTGATGAGATCAAGAAATATTATTGCAGTATTGGCCGTAAGATATATTCCATGTGTTCTGTCAGGGGAAGTTAGGGTTAGCAAATGAATCTGTCTCATATTACAGCAGTAGATAAAATTAACGTGTTCTGACAGGGAAGATAGGGTTTACAAATAAATATGTTGGATATTATTGCAGTAGATAAAATTAACGTGTTCTGACAGGGAAGATAGGGTTTACAAATAAATATGTTGGATATTATTGCAGTAGATAAAATTAACGTGTTCTGACAGGGAAGATAGGGTTAACAAATAAATATGTCGGATATTATTGCAGTAGATATAACTGATGTGTTTGGCAGGGAAGATAGTGTTAACAAATAAATATGTCGGATATTATTGCAGTAGATATAACTGATGTGTTTGGCAGGGGAGATAGTGTTAACAAATAAATATGTGGGATATTATCGCAGTAGATATAATTGATGTTTTTTTACAGGAAGATAGTGTTAACAAATAAATATGTCGGATATTATCGCAGTAGATATAATTGATGTTTTTTTTACAATTTAAGATAGTGTTAACAAATAAATATGTCGGATATTATTGCAGTAGATATAATTGATGTGTTTGGCAGGAAAGTTAGGGTTAACAAATAAATATGTCGGATATTACTACAGTATTGGCCGTAAGATATATTTCATGCGTTCTGATAGGGAAGATAAGGTTAACAATTAAATATGTCGGATATTATTGCATCATTTGCAATTGGATATAATTCATGTGTTCTGACAGGGAACATAAAAGTTAGGAAATGAATTTGTCGAATGGCTAGGGATGGTAAGACATAAGTTTCATGAAGTCTTGCCTTATGAACAGTTTATGAAACATTATTGGAATTGCCGTTTGTGGTTCATAGCTTCTGACATCTACTAATATTTTATTTAAAGTATTCTTAACAAAGATGAAGGCTAAAATGTTTTTACTAATAATATCCAATACAATATTTCACTATTGGCTAACCAACCTTAACAGCATTGAAACCACCTGCAAAACGCATGTTCGTTGTACTAAAAATATTGAATCTACTTTTCACTTGCATATCTTGCCAAAAAACGGGCGCATTGCTTTTGTGCAAAAACAAATGCTCCATTGCAATATTATTTTATGAACAGTTAATTAAACATTGTTTGAACTTTGACTGATATTTTGTTTAGCTGAATATCATGCATGTGTGTTTTTGTTTTGTTTTTTTCAGTTGAACCAGATGTCTCGATTTATTACGACACTATGCCCATCACGATCACAGCTGAAAGTCGAACCTGTGTCTTCCATTTGCACAGGGACACCACAAACAGACTCAACGTTTGCGTAAAGAACTTTCCCGACTTCTACTTAAGCGTAGAGTTCGAATCCCGCAGAGTGATCATTGCACTAAACCCTTTCTCATGTTTGACTATTACTTTTATGAAGATTACTGCTTTGACAGGTTTGTTGATACATGTCAAGGATCGGGCAATGCAGGATGTTATTATCTACACCTGTCAGTACATCTTCTGCTAACACACAAATATATGAAATCATAAAAATAATAAATGAGCTTTAATAGGTGGTACTACCTCCCCCTGCTTGAGCACGCAATAAAGTAAAAAGTAAAGTCACCCTTTCAGACTTATTACGAGATAAATACATTTTTAAAATACCACTCAAAAAAATACCGGTCATTTTCATTAGCACTAGCCTACACATTGATTATTGTACTATTGTCGTTATTTATGAAAATAAAATAAAAAATATTTGTCGATTTTTATTTATTTACGTGACAATGTTTGAATGTTGGTAAAAATATATGTGGGGAAAAATTGATTATATTATCACTGTCATTTAAGCTTTGAATGAGTTCTTGATTGCATTGGTTTGAAATAAAACACTATGACTACTATTATAATCGTAAAAATTATATATAAATGTGCATCTATATAAATAGCAAAATTGTAGACTGATCACACTTGATTTATAAATAGAGATATAAGAACATTTCATCACTCTACTCGCAGATGACGAAGAAATTCTCTATTTCAGATCTGGGTTGTTGACATACTTAAACTCTGGGTAATAATTTGAAATGGCAAACATTATATTTTTTTATTGAGATGCTTACAATCATTTATACTTAATACATTAGTAAGTAAACTTTTGACATCTAAAGAAAAAAAAACAATAATGAAAAAGAAATTAAATTTAACCAATCACATAGCTTCACTCTTACTGGGGGTGTTAAGCCTAAAGAAGACCTAGTTCTGGTACGGTAGCTATGATTATCACTGGTACGGTAGCTATGATAATCACTGGTACGGTAGCTATGATTATCACTGGTACGGTAGCTATGATTATCATTGTTACGGTAGCTATGATTATCATTGGTACGGTAGCTATGATAATCACTGGTACGGTAGCTATGATAATCACTGGTACGGTAGCTATGATAATCACTGGTACGGTAGCTATGATTATCACTGGTACGGTAGCTATGATTATCACTGGTGCGGTAGCTATGATTATCACTGGTACGGTAGCTATGATTATCACTGGTACGGTAGCTATGATTATCACTGGTACGGTAGCTATGATTATCACTGACCCTTGATTTTAAACGAGACTTCTATTTTCACGTGAAACCTGCGATGAACTTTAACTACCTCATGTCACAGTGACTCTCAAACAATGCTGCGACAGGTCTAAGGTAGTATCGATTGGCACGACATATATCTAGAGATTAGATATATATATATATGGCGGGCAGGGGGACAAAATAATCACCCCCCCCAACGAAAAAATCTTGACTACGTCCATGTATATTTCAAACTATTTATTTCAAACTATTTACACATCGGATGGTAATGGTAAAAGGAACATTTTCTAAGTTAAAAAAAAAAACTCATATAATTATTCCACTACACAGTAGTAAGTACAACTGAAGAAGTTTTATTTTAGTAAAGTATACTAAAAAGAAAGAAACTAATCAGCAAAGCTAATTTCACTATAAAGTATACACAAGACTGTTTATTTTCTTTTTGTACAGCAAATCTTGAATGTTCAATAGGATTCATCTTAATAAGCAGTAGTTCCATCGTGTGAACCAAACAGAAAGAAACGTAGGCTCAAATCTTCTCATAGTAATGTTTATAAAGTTCCCTTTTCAAACCTTGTGGCAGATGATGTGAAGGTCATCTGATTCTGCGGCCTACGGTTAACGATGGTGTCATGTGGCCAGCACAACGACCAACTGCCTTTACTTTTCCTCAACTAATGTCAGGTACCCATTAGATCTGGGTGAACTAAAGGGCGCCCAAAAATCCCAGTCTTCAACAGGATTCGAACCCGGGACCTCCGGTACGGAAGCCAATCTCTTTACCACTCGGCCACCGCACCCTCAGTAATGTTTAATGGCGAACAAAAAAAAAGTTCCCCTTTCATGCGAGAGGTGATGTAAAGGTCATCTGTTTTGTGGGTCACTGTTAATGAGGGCGTCATGTGGCTAGCATTATGAATAACCGCATTTACTTTTTCCCATCTGTCAGTTACCCATTCGGGATGGGAGAAATAAAAACACAGTCTTCACCAGGATTAGAACCGGAAACTCTTTGTTTGGATGACTTAAGCTTTAACACTAAGCCAGCTTCTACTGAAGTACTGTAAAAAAAAGAGGTCGTCGAGGTAAAAATGTTGAGTACCGCTGATGTAGGATCAACTTTTATGAGTCATGTGGCCAGTAAAAAGATCACACACATTTACTATTCCCAACTAAAGCCAGGTGATATAAGGGCGCACTACAATTCTCGAAATTCAAAATCCAAATCTTCACCTTGACTTAAATCCGAGATCACTTGTTTCAAAGCTGTACACTATACTAATTAGCCTCTGCGCCTCCATAATAATAATAAAATACAATAAAAATAAAGTGTTATTTTATCTAAAATTTGATTATTAAAATATTTAAATAATATGATAGGTATATTTCAAATATTTTTATTACTAAGAGATATCATCCTGAACTAGGACTTATAAAAATGAAAAAGGACTATACAGGTAGTCCTCGATTTACGACGGTGTTCCGTTCCTACGCGGCGTCGTAAACCGAATTTCGTCGTAAGTCGGATCATACATTCATACAGAGTAGGCTACTGTAGCATAATTACAGTACTGTACTGTACTGCAAACACTTAGCCTATCCATACACCTATTCTATTACATAATTATCAATAAAAACAGTGAAATATTGTGCAGAAAAGTAATTTTAACAATGAAATACTATACTGTACTATACAGTACTGTAAGTGCTGTAATAGTACTAAACAGTGTACTGTAATAAACAAAAAAAAAAACAATACCATCCTGGAATGCAGGAGACTAGTTTTCCTCTTGTAGCGGTACAGTGCACAGTACTGGACTACACCACTGTATAAATTTATTCCTTCGCCACTACACTACACTACACTACAGCAATTCGACATACGTCGCAAAACCACGTAACTCGGACTGAGCCGTCGTAAACGTCGTAACCATGACAAGACGTAAATCGAGACTGTCGTAACCCGAGGACTAGCAGTATTTTATTTTAAATAAAAGAAAACAAATACATTAATTGACACAAAAATATACAATAAAGTTAAAGAAATAGTCGATACCGTAGCCTATCAAATAGCAAGATTAATTGAAAAACAAGCAATAAATAAAAAAATGATTTTTTATCTAATCTTATATAAAAAAAAAGAACCACTAATTACAGCGATTTATCTGAAAATTGCAGTCATTAGCTCCGTTTCTGCTATATAAAAAATAATTAATTTGTACTAATTGATTGTCTAATTGGTTAATTTTAGGATTTATTCGTGTATTATCATCGATCATAAATAACTATGCACAATTTCAACGTGAGCCGCGAATGAGAAATGGGAGAACGCACGTGTCAAAATGTAATCAGGGGATTAAATCCATATTTACACCCACATCTCTCTCATTATGCAGCTTTTATTCCCCTTATTTTTAAATAAATAAAAAAAATCAATGATTTATCAACTTTTTTATTGATACATGTCTCATCAGGTACAATGAAAAAAGGGCTAAGTTTCTACTTGATCCCAGAATGGGAAATGGGAGAAAGTTCCAACTTGTAACAGACAGACGGACAGACAAAGTGAGTTGATGTACAGTTGATATACAGTTATATTACTATATAAAGCTTTGTAATGACGGACACTGAACGCTAAGTTCCCCTTTCAGACCTAGTGGTCTATAGGGCAGATAATGTAAAGGTCATCTTGGGTACTAACTTAGACCTGTATGTATGTATGTATGAATTGTAGCCCTAAAACAAACTTAAAACCCTAAAAAAAATAAAGTTGCCCAACTCTATTACAGCTATACTATTTTATGGATCTAGGCTTTGTTTACAAATGTTGACATGAGAAAAAGATCGAAAGGATTTAGATCTAGATCTAATTTTAAGAAATACACTTTGCACTTATAGATTTTTACTTTGACGCATGAAAATACAAAATATAGTCTAATGATTTAATTATTTAACAAAATTAACCTTCGAATTTGTGTTTCAAAAGGATTTTTACATAAATTCGTTCTTTGTATCTGCGAACATAAAAATCCTGTTGAACATACTTTCATTAGACATTACCGAAAGGTTACACATCTCTCTATTCCTATATCTAGGTCTAGGTCTAAAACTAAAGATAATAGAACTTCTCTTCGCAAAGATAGTTTTAAGCTTTAACACATGAATATACTAATTATAGTCCATTCATTTCATATTTTAATCAAATTAACATTAAAATTTGTTTTCTAAAGCATTTTTACATGATTGCAACTATTATCCTAATATCCCGTAAATTAAGGTCAATTTATTATTCATTCATAATTTTTTTAACGTGAATTCACGCATTCGCTTTACTTACAACATTATTATTTTCTTAAATTGTTTCTAATGCACTATATCACTGACTACATCAGCAATACGCAAGTTAATACCCGCGGGCAGCGGGTAAAATCTGTCTAGTGCTTCATAAAAAAAGTCATCAAGAAATAAATTTTAAAATGGTATACATAGTAATGTTTATCTCACGCATATTTTTTTCCAACTGGTCGTTTTATAAATAAATACATCATTCAAATTCATTCTTCGTAAATTCAAAAAAAAGTTTGGAAGACATGTCTTCAATTTGTTTACTGGTATGTCGAGCATTTAGTCTTGTAGTCCAAAACAGTTTACTTTTATTGTTAAAGGGCCTTTCTATATCATTCATTTTCTTGAAAAATTCATGTATTCTTACAGACAATAGACAAGTATACAGCGAAGTTTCATTTATATCTTCAACATTAAGGTGTAGACCTTTGTGTAAGAAGAAATTACTTATTGATAAAGCTCTACCAACTGTATTGGTAATATCAGAAGCATCCATTAATCTAGCTGTTATAGTAGCACTCTTACTGGCTTTTACACCACTGATTGCTGCAGCGGTCGCAGCACTAGCCGCAGTATCAGATGCTCCGCTAAGCACACCATTAGCTATACCTATAGCTCCGGAAACTGCAGCAGTACCAAGTGTCACTATCCCTGTTACAGACTCAAGCACAACTCGGGCCTTTGTACTTTGACACGCGTTCTCTATTCTTTGTATTAAAACTTGCAACTCGTAAAAAATGTCTGGAAAACGTTCAGAAGATTTGTCTTCTATAAGTCTGTCTTCAAAACTGTTTGCCTCTTCAAGTAATCTCTTCGCATACTTCATACTGGTGTCCAAATCGGATATTGCATAAAATTTCTTCTTTAATTTTCTTAATTCTTGTATAACATTTTGCATTTGTACTATTCGATTTATTTTCTTATGCTCTTGAAAAATACTATTGAATAATATATTTATAGTCATTTCCGATGTCTGATCAATGTTAAATTCAGCAAAGTGATTTAAATATATTGACAATAGTTTTCTAGTTTTATCTTCAAGTTTTGATATTTGTTTTTCATCAAATTTTGTATATTTTTGTTTCTGTAATTTGGTATACAGTGCAGTACCTTTGGTTATAATGTCAATATAAGCCATTTTCAAATGTTTAAGCAACGAAGTTGAGACTTTTACTCTACGTTGACATATTTGTTCTGAAAAAAAAATATGATTAATAAAAAATTACTTAAAATTATTGTTAGTTAATTTTTAAAAAAAAATTAAAAAATGACTAAGTTAGTTATTCATATAGCAAAATAAAAAGTGGAATAAATCATATTAAGAAAAAAAAATTAAACTGAAATCCATAAGAAGAAAAACATTGTTATAATTTGTTTCCCTTGATCGATATCAAACAAAATTATTAGGCACCCATAGTTAACTAATTGGTTGTTTGTTTTTTATTGATCCTTGATTTTTTTCAGGTACAAGAAATAATTGTTTAAACTTTTGACTTGACCTGAGATCTGACATGTGAGAGACTAAACAAATAAAAGGGGGAGGGAGTTGTTCATTTGGAAATATACCTGGTTTGTTACTGGTTTCCTTGGTAGAGGCGTGGCTCTATTAGTCCACCCTACCCCCTAATTAAGATGAACTAATAAGTAAACAAACTAAATTCCCTCGAAAGGTGTGACCTTTAAAGATTGTCAATACTCTGACATGTAGCCTACGTTGTGTTCACCAGCTCAATGTAACGGACTATACAAATAAAAGGGGTGGGAGTTGTTTATCTCTGACAAAATGTACCAGCCATTGCTGCTCTGTATGTAAAACGTATTTATGATGTAAAGTTTCATTTCTATTTATATTAACACGCCTTGTCTTTATAATAAACGATGTTTGGTGCATATTCATAAAGGCTTTATTTTTAAGCACATTATTTTGTTTTAATATAAATATTAATATATTTTACAACAGAGACATGAATGGTACGAGGTTCACTTTATGCATATTAAATAGGTGTACATTTTACTATCCGGTCTACTATTCGTTAGTGATATTCGGCTGGAGCCGAATGTCGCCGGATAATGAAAAAATGCCGTTTATTCGGCAGAAGCCGGAGCCGGAGCGACTATCCGGTGCACTGCTATTTTATTTTATTTTATTTTTTTGGAAAAGAGATATTTTTTTTTTTACTGTAGAATTATGAATCACAGTATACGAAAAGTTGGGAAGACATATTTCTAATTACTGGAGGGAGATATTAACAAAGAAGCTATGGACCTCAGAACCTTTACCTATGTTGTTTGTCACCTTAGGTAATTGGACGCCCTAGGTGAAGTGAATCATTTTTCGCAATTTCCTGTGAAATGCCCCCGCCAATCAGAGGCCCTTGGAAGATACTTAATTTACCTATGCCTTACACTGGCCATGTATGTGGACAGGAATGTTTCTCTAGAAAGGAGCTCTACAGTCAATTAAAAAAGTTCTCCACAACTTAAACCGAGATAGTTCTACGACTGAAGGAATTATTCGAGGAATTGAGAGATGGCAAGATTGATTATTAGGGACAATGTTTTTATTAGAAACTTATATCAACGCATTCTGTCTATCTGAGAATAAATGTTATCGAAGACAAATGACAGAGAAGAACGGAGAAAGAAGGTTGACAGATCCGGTGTGGTGCCCCAGCGGTCCAGCAACCAAAGGATAGGTGAAAGTGAAGGTGAAGTTACATGTCAACCTGACCTAAATGATGTTTTAAAATGAACATTTAATTGATCTAATCGTTTTGTAAAATTTAATTGATCTAATCGTTTTGTAAAATTAAATTGATCTAATCGTTTTGTAAAATTAAATTGATCTAATCGTTTTGTAAAATTTAATTGATCTAATCGTTTTGTAAAATTTAATTGATCTAATCGTTTTGTAAAATTTAATTGATCTAATCGTTTTGTAAAATTTAATTGATCTAATCGTTTTGTAAAATTTAATTGATCTAATCGTTTTGTAAAATTTAATTGATCTAATTGTTTTGTAAAAGGTCAATCTCTATTTTTAATTCCTAGAGAAAAAAAAAACTTTCTCTAAAAGTAATCGTTTAGAAGCTATTAGTTTTGTGTGGAAAGTATTTCCGTCCGTCTGTACAAGACAAATGTAAAAAAAAAATAAAAAAATTCTAAAACCATTTGCTTAAATGTGTTCAAAATACTGCAATACGTTTGCTCCACTACTAAAGAGTCTACTATTGAATAGTTGCAAAAGTGGTGTATTTAAATGAAAAAAAACCCTGCTTAATAAGTTATTTATGAAATCTGATTTTTCGCTTTCAGAAAAGAAAAGTAGTCGTCGGATCAATGCTTTGAATGGGCTAAAATATTATGATGTCGGATTTTCATTATGTCTTCTAGTTTACGAGATCTAAACATTATCAGATGTGATCATTGTTTTTTTTTTTATTGTTTCAAAAGCCCTGGTACAGCTTTCATCCCAAATGAATTTAATTTTATCCTGTAGTAGATTGTAGAGTGCTTTAGCTATTCGTGCAATATTTTTGAGCCACTTATGATAATAGTTCACTATACCTGATAAAGATCTCAGTTGTTGTGTCATGAAACCCTTATGTAATCTTTTATTGAATCTAGTCTAAGAACCCTTGAATATTTGGCCACATTTAAGACTTTTAGTATTGATGATTAACGTATACAGTATTTTATAGTATACGTGTAACCCATTGTATGCTGTAAATAAATACTAATTTTAATTTTCTACTCCTTAATTGAGTGTATTTTATAATATTTTTGCCTTTTTTATGATCTACAGTTGCAGCATCAAATTACACCCCTCAAAGAACTAACATAAGTTTCTTGTATACTAGATTATTCTAATTACTACTATAATAATAATTACTATTAACTAATTTAACACATTGTTGAATGATGGCTTTATCAGAGGACGTGATGCCAACCCTCCACAGCGTTGTTCGTTTGCGATTTGGTCCCGATATTTATTCCGTATACTTGAAGAGAATAAAGCTGAATTAGAGCTGTCCCCCCGCGCTATCTGTGACTACGTACAATATAGGATAATGGAGGTGAGTTAGCTGAGTTGTTAAGCTCTCGGGTTCCGAACTTAGGATCCTGGGTTCAAATCTCGAAATCTCGGAGAAGACTGAGATATTGAATCTCGGGATTTTATAGGGCGCCCATGAGCCAATGGGTACATGACTTAAGTTGTGGAAAGTAATGACGATTGGTCGTTGTGCTGGCCACATGACTACTTACTTGTTAATTGTTGGCAACAGAACAGATGACCTGAACATCATTAACCTCATTGATTGCAAGGTCAGAAAGGGAAACTTTATTTTACTTCTCTGTGTAGAATAACTGCAGGCATCCGATTGTGTTGTGGCATGGAGTAAAAAAAAGCATTTGACGGCCTGAATGGTGACTGTGAGGACATAAGTTATTAGCGATAGGATCACAATTATTCTAATCATTCGTTTCGCTCAAAAAATATCCTCTACAATGACTCTACACTCTACATTCAATACACTTTGACGTTTTATAATAAGTTATCAGCGAAATGGTCGCAATTATTCTAATCATTGTCAAAAGATTTCCTCTACTTGTACCACAACTTGGCCTTTGATCATTACGCCATGCGGTATATTCATCTCAGGGTAATAGTAACATCCGCTAAATCAAATAGAAATAGAACTACATACACATCCAGCTTTACAATTTATCAACCTTTTTACAAATAGTATTGGATTTTGTCCGAAATGGATGAAAACAAGATAAATACGTGTCTAAACTTTCAACAAGCATTCTAAATAAACATATTTATGCATTAAATGAAATGAATGCTTAAATTCAAAGCCATAACAGCAACATTACACAAAGATGACTGGACATGACATGGAAGTGGCTGGAAATGAAATGATCGGTCATTGGGTTTTCATTCTGCCCCCACTTCATTATTATGTCGACGATTATTCTACCATGCTACTTATTAGCCTTTGTTTGTTACTACATATAAGTGTGTAAATGTCATCGTATAGTTATAGCTTGTACATTTACTTTACCAATAGAGCGTTATATAAAAGGTTCTGTATAATAAAGAAATGCAATAAAGCATTATATAGGTCTTCTTGTGGAATAGAAAAATGTATTCAAAAAAATATACACCTAATTTAGTAAGTATATATCGTTTTTACTTACTTTTTTTTTCTTTTATGCTAATATCAATTTCAGTCACTTTTAAAACGGGACAATATTGTCCTCAGGCAGGACGTGGCATTTATATACGATGATAACATAAATCTACGGGGTAAAATAAATTAAGCAAGCCAAAGTTTACAATCAACATTAAACTATTTTCAGTACACTATAAACTTGCCTAGCAAGTCATTTTCTTTGATATACAGTATCAATATTATCTCTTGATAAGACGGGGTTAAAATCTATTTTAATATTTCCTTGGAAATTAAATTGAAACTAGAATACGAACCAATAGTAAAATAAATTGTACTTTGACCACCTTATATAAAAGGACAAAACATCAGGGGGGTGAGTGAGTTACCCATAGATACCAGGCTACATTAGTAAAGATTAGTTCTTACTCTTGCAAATAAAGACTTATCAATATATAACTCTGTCCATGTTTCTCCGTTGTTATGGGCAGTGTTTTTTAAAAAAATATTTTAAACTGTTATCATGATAATGTTACCAAACAATTCATTCATAAAGTTATATTGAAAACTAAGAGTTCAAAGTACACACTTCATTGCATGACATACAAATCTCCGAATTCTGTTTTGCAAGTTTTGGTAAGTTGTTTATATTTTATATCGCAAATCGCAAGCTTAAATTTGTATCCGCATTAAAAGTAGCGAATGTTTAGTTTATTTATTCACCGTGTTAACTTTAGTTATAGTTAAAAATGTTACCATGGGCGTAGATGACTAGAGGGGATTCGTGGTTTAACCCAGCACCACACGAAATGCAATCCCTTATTTTGCAGACAGGAAGGGGTGTAATTTTGTGACTTGTTTTGCTTTATTTTTTTTTATTGGATGGAATATTTTAATATTAAACCATCTAAGTCACAGAGTTGTAAGAATAGGTTTAGGTCAGAGGTTGGCAAATTACGACCGGGTGTTTTATTCGGCCCGCAGTCACCTACAGAAACCAGCTCTGCAAAACAATAAAGCAAATATTGAAACTTTTATTCTTATCCCATATAACAGGTGAGATTGACCATATTTGTTTTCCATTAAAAAAGTTCCCATTTCAGACCTTGGGCAGATGACGTAAAGGTCATCTGATTCTGTTGCCTACGGTCTACGAGGGTGTCATGTGGCCAGCACAACAACAACCGCTTTTACTTTCCCCAATGTCAGGTACCCTTTAGAGCTGGATGGACTCAGAGGTGCCCAAGGGATTCAGAAATAAAAAATCCCAATCTTCACCAGGACTCGAACCTGGGACCCCCCCGGCTCAGAAGCCAAGCGCTTTACCGCTCAGCCACCACGCCTCCATTATAAAGTAGGACGAAAACTTTGGGTGTATTTTATTTTACTTTACCAACATCAACGCTATAGTGCATCAAACGATAAGTTATCATTTTGTTTTCTTTTCTTCTCGTGATAACTTTCAAGACATGGTTAGATGAGCGGCCTTGGAAAGAAAGAAAATATCTTGATAATAGACGCTCTTCATTATCAATTGTCTACCACACCAAAACACAAACGCATTGGTAATCAGAATAATATTATTAAAAATGAAACAAAATCATTAGCCGAAGATATTGGATGTTCGGTCTTATACTTCATGTGGGCGTGTTAGCCGAGTGATAAAGCGATTGCCTTCCGAACTGAGGTCTGCATATACTTTTTGACTGTGTGCAATTCTATTAGCACTATTGTTTTTTATTTATATTTTTTTTGGACAAAATAAGCCATTATTTTTTACTGTGCCAAATAACGCTGTTTATGTCTGACTTTAACCTCTGTGAAATTGCAAACTATTGTTACAGCGTTGAATGAACTATTAGAAGAGTTGGTAGTCAAATAGTCATTTTAGTGAGAAATTAAATCTCAAGTTTACAAATCTGACAGTCTCGAAAAATAAAACAACAAGTAAGTTATTATGCACTAGCCTTTTTCTTGTTTTATTTTTGGTTTGTTGCTATTGGGTCACGCTAATGTGTTGGATTAATTAAGCCCGCAAGTCAGTTCTTGCCTTTTTCTATCCAATACTTTCCTTGACCTATCACGTGATTGATCAGTCACATACCTTTCAGCCCAGACCTTATTTCCACCTGAGCAACAAGTAGGTTTCAAACTTCTTCAGTCAAGAGGATTCGATCTATTCTCTCTGGAACGTTAGGGGGGGTGTTTACGAATTATAATTATTATAATCTCTAATTTTTTCTATTTACTTGGACTTAAGACTCATCGCGGATTCAAATTCCAGCTTCTTAGGTTTTCGATATTGTTAAGGTAATATAAGATACAATAAGATAATTTTTATTGATCCAATCTAATGGAAATTCATTTTTAATAATAGTTGACAACCTCAACTACTGTACAAAAACAATACTAATGAAAAAATTCGAACAACATTCACATATGAACACACTTACACATTCACAACCAGCGCTTTATAAATATAACTATAATATAACAGTGAACCTCGTAACACTCTGACCGAAAGTGGGACAAAGAAGTTTTTAAATCTTTCAGTTTTAGTCTTGATGGAAAGGAGACGACCACTTCGTTCAGATCTCATGTTCCAGTCATCCCTGCTCCAAATAACTCTATTTCTACGACTTACAGAACTCCAGTAAAAACTAGCTGTGATCCTATGCTCTTGGCTCAAGTCCCATCACTAGATTGTAAAAAAACACTTCTCAAATCCTGGGCTGGATGAAGTAAGCATACATATGCGAGTATCATCTGAGAACCAAGTACCCAGGTTTACAACCCGAATCAATTCTCAGTGCCACAGCTGATTCTCCTCGTAGCGTCTGATTCCTGCCACATCTTGGCTTGATTTTACACTAAAGCAAACAAACAATATGGCACTTATATAAATGTATTCTGCAGTCATTTGACGATTTACTTCTTTCGCTTATCTATGTGAATATTTAGATTACTTAATATTTCATTGTTTCTCTACACCATTGTCATTCCTTCCTTTGTAAAGGTTTAAGCATAAAATAATTTATCTTAAATGTTTTTTAATGTTTTACATTTTTCGGATGTTACTTCAAAGTTGAAGATAATTAGGCCTACTTCCTAGTCCAAACCCCCCGCAGAACGACGGGGGATGGAAGCGGGCAGGGTTTGTACCCTGGACCATCGATAGATCTAAACTCTAAACGACAGTCCAGCATGCAAACCGCACGACCCAGCCATCTCTTTAACTATAATAACTCTACCTACTAAAATTGTAAGCCACTTGTGTGTCTGTTTCCCAACCTGTGTGGTTTTATGGTCGCGTTAGAAACACTTAGACTTATAACTTGAATTTATCATCAGAAGCGCATGATACAAGGGTTGGTCGATAAGGTCGGAGTAAAAAATGCTCCATTTTGTTAAAATAAGCATTTATTTGTTATTAAGAACAATGCGTGATCTCTTATAATTCATCATTATCTTCATAAAGGATGAATACTTTTAAGCCATAAAATACCGTAGATACGAAGAGATATAGGGACATTGTAATAGAACCTAAAGAAAAACGTACGAAAAATAAAGTGGAAAAGAAAACTAACAACGGAAAATTGGGTTTGATTTTTAAATAAATAACCAACTAAACAATTTATAAGAAAATTACTTCTGGGTCGTAATCGCCGCCACTGCGGCCACTACATTATACAAATGTATTTTATATCTAAAAAATGCCAATCACAAGAGTGCTACAGATAAGACATTATACAATTTAAAAAGTTTACGCTTAGTTATTGTGTTCTCCCTCTTCCTATTCTAGAGTCAATTTTAAATATTGCAGAATTATTCAAGGAAATAAACCCAGCCATTTTCAGAAAAAGGGCAGTAACTAGCGACTATTTCCCTTTGATAAGTAAAAAGTGATATTTTTATCATTTGCTTGTTATATCAAAATTGTTGTTTTTTTATTTTGTATTCTGCAGATTGATGGTGCTGTTGTAGTAGTTGTTTTCGCCAGCTGTTTTCAATGGTGCTAACTTTTAAAAAATGTATTATGTTTTAAAGAAAACAATGATTCCGAGCCTTTTAAAAATTATTTATTTTTAAATCACATTAAAATACATATAAATATACATAAAGATCACACTCACTACCAAATGTTAAAGTGACACTTGGATTAGGTTTCAACTTTTGCTCTATATCTTTAAAACGTCGAGTAAGACATTTCTCAATATGAACACAGCCGAAGTTGAAGAAGACGACATTTTAAGAATTGAACGTGAGTTGTCAAAACTAATATCCGTAGCTACTGCTTATCATTCTTTGATTCTTTGGAACCATGCAAAAGATATGTTAACAGATTTGAACAAAGAACAGGCTCATATAGAGGAACTATATCAAATGGAAAAGAAAAGAAAGGAATTAGAAGATGACTTGATCGAATCACGTGATGAGAGCAGCATTTCAAGACTAGACAATTTATTGGATGAACTAAAATTCTTAAAGTATTCCCGACATTTAAATAGCAATGATATTGTCTTTCTTCAACATATAGAAGATAAAAGTAATGATTTCAAAAGAGAAATGGTTCACATGATGGAGTTGGACCAGATGAACCAACAAAGAAAGGAACTAGAAGACAAAGTCTTAAACACTCGCATTCCAGTCTTATTGGATATACGCGCTTTTGACAAGTTGAGAGAGGAGGCAGCACAACTAGAGACAGAGTTACAGAATCATGGCGACAACTGCTGGGCTAGTGTCAATCTTCGTCACGCTCTGAAGGATATTAAAAACAAGATCGAACACCTGGCGGAAGACAATAAAATAACTTTGGGTTGGACAACCGCTACTTTGTCAGTGGCTGGAGCGAGTGTTGGAGTAGCATTTATACCTATTGTTGGTTTGCCAATATCCGCGCTTATGAATGCTGTTCCATATTTTGGTAGACTTACTCATAGGTTGGTTGTGTCTCATAAAAGAAAAAAGCTAGCTAAAAATTAATTCCGAAGTGTCTATTACATTGGCCTTCAAATTTATTCTTGCTATTTGTCTTTCCATTTCTGCGACACTTTTACGGTGAACATTTTCGCGATTATTTTTCGACATATATGCATTTTGACATTGTCAGTTGTTTTGTTTTTTTTTTTGTTGGGGGGGGGTAGTTTTTGTATTATTTTTTTTTTTTTGCTTGATGTCGTGCTGAATATTAGGCTTATATTTAAATTTTCAATTTAAGGTGAAAAAACAACAAACATTGATGAAAAAAAAAACAGCATTGTACATTTTCTGTCAATTAAATTCCATATTTATAACCAAACCCAAACTAAATTCATATTTTTTCTTAAATAAACAAGCATATTTATTCAATTAACGTTATTTTTCAATTTTTATTTTTACACATATTAGACAAAAAGTGCCCTAATAAAACATACAAGGCTGTGTCGGCATTTAGCTTAATTTGTATTAGAAAGAACAACATCTCTTGAAATTAATCATTGAACAGAATACCTTTGGAATCAACATGCTCTGGTAAGCAGAAAGAACCAGTGAGTGATTTTTTATCCAACAGTATTTTAATCCTTCGTAAGGTGCACGGATTTCATGGTTCATAGTCTCGTGTCTTAAGTTCAATTTTTGTTCTATTCCTGATCCAATAAAAACTTTGCAAGCTGATAAAAGGAATTGTAAAAAGAAAAATATTTTTAATGTTTTAAAATAAAAACAAAGCTTACATTGGGCGTAATTGTATCAATTAGCTTGGATCAGTCGTGTAATTTAATTTTTAATTGATCTAGACTAACAATAAAAAAGAATTTATAAAAAAAAAGGGGGGGGGGAACGACCTGAATTCGAACTCATGGTTCAAGACTTCTCAGACAAACGCCGTGGTTACTCTACTAGCGAAGAGTCTATGAACATGAAAGATTGTATAGTGATCTAGTGCTTCTATTTCATGTTTGTGTTCACTAAACCTCAGACCCTTAAAGGGAACTAATAGATCTTAACTAATCACTCCAAGTCAAGTACAATTTCTTTCCCTTTTTCGAGATACCATACAAAATAATTAATTACTGAAAGCTAATTAATTAATTAATTAATTAATTAATTATTTTTTTTATTGATTCTTGTGTTGTCAGGTAAAAGAAATAATTGTGGAAAATTTCAGCTTGATCCGAGAGAAAAAAAATGAAAAAAGCTTTTGGCCAGACATACACACAGACACACAAACAGATAGTTGAGTTGATAAAAGGTTAGCGAAAAATGGACCAGGTGAGGTGACATAAAGCAAACATCTACAGAATACGAGTTTTTTGTCTGTAAAAAGAGGTTAAAAACAAACTAAAATGTAAGTATAACTATATTGTGTGTATTGAGGGAGGAAATAAATATAAAGAACTCTTGGGTGAGAGAAATTTAAGGCACCATCGTGTAACACTAGGATTAGAGTGAAGAATCACAAGATGATTTCAGTACGCGTGAAACCGGGTACTTCACAGTGTTTTCACGGAGGTACCATTTTGATCACATAATCACAGAGAACCGCATGGGCTAGTCAGTCTACGCCATGTCTTAATAAGAGACGGAGGTGTCCCTGGTTTAAGTGAAATGTATTGAATATTATGCATATCTGAGAATTTTCAATGGATGTAGTCTGTATTCCATATAAAGAAATTTGTGATAATGTTTAATGGCTGAGATTTCCTACTTTGTGAACTATTATTTTATGTAATAAATATATGTCTGCCAGAAAGGAGTTCGTGATTTTATCCATAATGTGTACTGTGGTTTAATTAAGAATACAAGAACATTTCATCAAGGCCAGAAGAGGCCCTAATACAACATGCAGACAACATTCTCAAACCATTCAAGACTCGTGATACACAGTGATAACAAAAAGAAAGGTGGTTCGACCAGGGGCTTAGCTAGAAATTTTTCATTGTTTGGGGGCCCGGTGGGACTGACCTCTTTGGGGGCCCCTACATTTTGCGTAATACTTAATTAAAAAAAAAACACTCATTTGGGGGCCCCCTCAAGTGGGGGCCCGGGGGGATTTTCAAATTTTCCCCCCTCCTCCTTCCCCACCCTTGCTACGCCACTGGGTTCGACCAAAAACAACACGTGGCTTATGAAATACTTTAATATTGAATAGAAAGCCAAAGAAATGTCATTGTAAACTTAATTTTCTAGAATTGTTGACCTCAAGTAATTCTTCATTAGTTTAAGGAGCGAGAAGCTTCTTTCACCAGATTCCACATTTACGGGTATGGCATAATGCTGCTTTTATTGTTTATATCGTGCGTAGGATTGGCGTTTTCCATTTTGAATGATACTCAAAAATGACAATTTTTGTATCTATATATTTCCGGAAATAGCATTATTGGGTCCAAGAGTCCGGGTTCAGGTATCATCATGAATTACCTGATTTCCTTGCTCGATACATTTCGAAATCTTGAAGTTTTCTTGAACTCATCTCTATCCTACACACATGCAGTACGACGATATTTTACTAAAAGGTCAACAAAAAAGTTAAATGTGACAATGCCCTCTCCAACTACTACAATCGTGTGCTAGCAGGTGAACCTAGACTTGACGACATAGTCACCAAGCAGCAGTGAGTTCAGTACATTAGTTGCATAAAAGTCGAGACTCCGTTTCTCCTTTTTTTTCTGAGAGCAGTCAATTACAAAGTGGTCACACTTTGTCATCAATGCAGCTCTAATGATGACATGCATTTTAAGCTCCTTCTTTACTAGTGTCTTTAGAGCCAGGGAAACTAATGACATTGCTGAACCAATGTCCAATCCTGAATTTACCTATCGGCAACTTTTGTAAATTTGCTTCTTCGGATTGCCATCCCTTAGTGTTTGATTACGTTTGTTAGCCTGTGTACTGACCGTATTACGTATTTCGTATTTCGTGTTGTGATTTCTACTATGTGTGTAGTTGTTTTTCATTCAAAGAAATAAAGCTTAGAATGTAACATGGTTTGTTATTATTAAATACAACAGCAACATATTCTATAGCTTAGGGCCAAAATAAATTCCCATGGATATTTTTAATCATTGTGAAGAAGGAGCAATGAAAAATTGCCTAGTTAATATTGATCTCATGGGCCCATTATTTCAAATAACATAGACTGACTAAGAGCCTTTTTAAATAGAAATCCGGTCATGCTACAGTCTAAAACATGTATATGCAAAGGATGTGCTTATTTTCTTCTTTGAGTAAACGTCTGCAATTTATAAAATAAATCCTATATATATATACAAGAATTGCTCGCTTAAGAGTATAGGATTATAAGATTTAGAAAAATCATTCCATAGCATAATATTATATCCTATTTTTCGGATTCAATTTACAGTCGTAATAAAAATATATAAAAAAATATTTTGATTTGGAATTACGCCCTTCACCTTCAGCTTTCTTTACGATAACGTATAAGCATACAAAAACAACTTAAAGAGCGGATGAATAAAAGTTAATCTAAAGCCAAGGTAAACGAAGCGGAACTAGATAAAATAACATGCAGTGCAACTTATAGCTAGCAAGCACTGTGTGCCAAGACAATAAAATAAATAAATTTCTACCATTCAATAGCATAAAAAAATAGATATCAAAACATCTCATTAGATAGCATTTAAAAAAAAAAGATTTATATAATAATAATACGTGAACTATTATTTGTAGTATTTTTTTTTAACCACGCCCTGATTCATTGCGAACATAACGCTACGGGCCAAATGCCGCCTGGTACCAGACTATATAAGGACGTGAACATCAATATCCAGGCGTACTTACTTTCGTCGCTTACTTTCGACCTTCCTGATTTAAAAAGTAAAAACATAAACAGCCGAAATGAATCCATCATTGAACGGTAAGCCTAATCTGTTTTAACTAAACATGTATTGATTTCAAAAAGCGCTATTTAGAAAAAAGAGAATGCATTAATAAATGAATTAAAGTATCATATTATAGTAGCAAGGAAAAAAAAACAACTAGTTTTTTTTTTAAATATTGTAGGTTAGTCAAAGGCTAGGCTAGTCAAAAGATGAGGAACTATTTCATGCAAACTGAATATTTACATTGCCGTCGAGCCGAAAGATTAATAAGTTAAATTTAAGATGTAGGCCTACGTTGTTGTTTTTTTTCAACCAGTATCACTTTAACAGATTTAGCAAAGACCAAATCGTTTTTTACCGGTATCTATTTATGCCGCGAAATAAATAGGTAATACACATTTTGTTAAGAGGAAAGGAAATATACACAACAATAATTATCAGTAACTTATCAGTAACTTATGAGCTAGCTTTTTTCTGTTAGTTGGGTAATACATCTATCGATTGAAAAATTACAAGCATTGTGCAACGTATGGGAGTGGAGCACATTAGAACTGCTTCTAACTAGAAGGCTAATCGATTGTTTTGGGGTTGTTGTTTATTTGTTGTAGATTTATTGTTTTTTTTTACATTTCATGGATGTTCCTTCAGAAATAATGATTTTCACATCCTAGCCTAAACATCCTAGGTGAGATTATGGGATGGCGGTAGGTAGGATTCAAACCTTGGACCACACGGACGACAATCTAGAGTTAATCACACGACCAGGCAGCCAACTGTGCTTGGTAATAAATGTATTTTGAAATGAACAATACTTACACTTGATAAATGACAGAAATAACATTTAGAGCTAAATGTAGTTTTTTCCAAATACCAAAAGTGAAAACCAAGAGGACTACACAGAATATGTCAATATTACTTGGTAATTACTACATACAATTAGAATCCGAATGAAGAATCTCTTTATTTTCGCTATGGTATGTTGCTTTTTTTATCATCTATTGAATTATAAAACATAAGTGCAAGTACTCAATGAAAAAGCATACATAGTTTCTAGCTGATGTAAAAAGAAATGTAAGCTAGACAAAACGACTTATGAAAAAGATAAACTGAAGTGAGAAATTATTAATATGAAGTAAAAAAAATTTGTAAGTAAACAGTTTACTATGCCTTGTATTCAAGGACACACAAAAGTCCATAGGAATGGCATTTTTTTTAAAACTATTGTAAACAGTAAACATAATTGTACACTTTCCTGGACAAATTACCTTTTTTTCAAGACTAAAAATGCTTAGTTACATAATGCAATTGAATAGTGTCACGCCTGCTTGAATAATGTCACACTTGACAGCACACAACAACGGCTGACAAGTAGAAAGTCAACCGTCTGTAGTATTTACATCGTGAATGCGTGGTAAAATAATGCTTACAATTCTGGTTTGCAGAAACAAATGTAGGACTAAGGTAAAAGCTTGCTGACGTGAAGTATCCAGAAAAAATCTATATATGGTAATATTAAAGTAGCGTAGGTCGAGTCGCTAGTCATTGTTCACAGTAAGTTGGTGACTAGATTGTTAATAGTCGAAAGTCATCATTTCACATTCATTATTTTAGTTAAGTTTGAAAGCATTAAACTCAAAAGAATTATTTAGTACTTAGTTGCTGGTGTAGTGTGTTGAATAGTTTTCTAGGCACCTCCTAATTCATTTATGTAATATGATAGTAGATACAAATCAAATCTCCAAAATACAATTGTTGCAGATATATAAGTATATATGAAATCTTACTTCCTGCTAAAACATTTCAGTCGAATTCTTATTCTTAAAATTCATTCATTAATTAACTCCATTTGAGTGAGGGCCTGAGAGGCTTAAATCCTCTCTTGCAAAAGCCCTGGACAGAAACCCTGCTGTCTTGCGTAGTGCATTGGCGTCGCCATACAGGTCGAGAATTTTTGGTTTCCCAGACCTGTCGAGGCGGAGATCAGCAAGTCTGAGGCAGTTAAACAGAATATAAGGCACGGTTTCATCTTCTTCCCCGCAGCGGGGGCACCGTGAATCTAAATTTAGCCGTATCCGTGAAAAGTATGAGCCAATAGGACAGTGGCCTGTCCTGCACTGTGCTATAATAGCTTGCTAGACAGCCTGCACCAAGGAGAAGTGCGGTCAGGGTGCCTCATGCGCTCCCAGACTCCAAGGGCTTTATGGGACTAGTCCCAGCACTCAAACCACTTTTCCATACCAGTTTTTTTTAACTATAGCCAGGGCATGGTGAAAACTTACAGACTGTTTAATTGGTGAAAATTCTTTAATTTTTATTCTTAAAGTAACTATTGCTAAAATACGTCTTAGTTTTTTTTTTACTTGCTTTTTAAATCCAGTAGTATTTTATGTCTGCTACGAGCGTTTGTTTGTTTATAGATGATATTTTAAATGCTTACAAAAACATAAAATATATTTAGCTTATGTAGATAGTAATGTTGGGGGGGGGGGCGC
>JADKLZ010071522.1:10199408-10219402 GCA_021533235.1 Biomphalaria straminea | reverse complement strand
GAAGGCAAGGTATATGTTAAAAAATTTAATACTTAAAATTAATTTCAAGTTCCTTTTGTATCAAACATGCATATTGTGAATTGAAATACAGTTAATGTTCAGTTCTGTTCAATTTGTTTGTAGGCCTATTTGTTAAATTTGAACTTAAACCCTTAAAACCTAACTGTTCACTACCCATTGCCCTCTTTCTTACAGGTCTTCTAGCTCTAGATCTAATGATATTCAAGATTTTTTTAAAATCAAGCCAGCTCTCACAGTCTCTTAAGTGAAGCAAAACCATTCTTCTCAATAAATTCTGACACCTAAGAGTCTAATTCAACAAAAATTTTGATAAACTTAGGATTATTACAAGCCAAAACCTACTATTAACGTATCTGGTTCCTATTCATTGTAAAAAAATGTACAGCAGTCAGGTACAGTTAATTTAAGAGCCATACAGCTGCTTACTAAGCACAATAAAAAAAATTTCTGTGAAGTTTTGTAACAATTTTTGCTTGGATTTTTTTTTATTCAATAATTCACAATTTAAATAATCTAATTATTTAATCTAGAATTTTTTAAATTATTATACATTTCTTCATTGATTTCAACTTATTGCAAGTATGAGGGATTTCTAAAAAAGAAGGGGGGAGTATACTATCAATACAGTTTTCCTTACCACATCTGACACCACTTTCTCATGAAGTTTTTGTAAAGGTTTACTTTTGACAGTCTTCTCTCTGTTCTTCTGAATGCTGAAGATCTGTGCTAGCCCAGTATTGAAGATCATATCTGGGGAATGGAGGAAAGCAATTAATAAATAAGAATTCTTACTTATGAATTTACATGATAGCATTCGCAATGGCCCTGAAATCCCATTTAGTATATTTTATGATTCAATGAGACAAAAATATTTGTTTCAAATTTTTGTACAGTGGCAAAGAAAATAAAGGCTTTAGTTCATTAGTGCCAAGAAAAAAAGTATTGACTGCACTTAACATAAATAGCTGGTTTAAAAAAAAAATAAAATTGATAAGTTATGAGAATAGTTCAAAATCTTAGAGACACATATAATTTTTTTGATGGTCTTCATAAATATTTAAGCACAAACATTTTTTTTTTAAAAGAAGAGTTCGAACTTTGTCTTACCATCTAAGAATTTATTTTGATGATCAGTTTCAGCCCACAGTTTACCATGTTGAAACATCAATGTCACTAGGTAATCTAAGATGACAGCATCTGCCAGTTTGTCATTGGCTAGAAGATTTACCTAAATTGAAAAATGTATAAGCTTTTTATGTCTGCAACAAATTTTTAACCCATTTATTAATTCCATAATGACCCCCAGTCATATCAACAGAGTGGATGAGGGATAAGAGAATATGAGTTTCTCATAACCTAAGCTAATAAAATGAAAAGTTAAGATCTTTATTAACCTCAATTAGGAAACAAAAAGATGTAATTTCAAAAAGCCATAAATAGACCTTTAACCTATTTCAAGTATGACAAAGACTATAGTGAATCCAGTATTGTCTTATTAATTATTCAGTCATGATTTCTTATTGAGATAGACATGGAATAAAGTAGACCACCCTTACAAATGGATTAAATATATACAAACAATAGTTTATTCAGTAGATCAAAGGCATGGGTTGTTTTTTTTTTAAGATGATGATTCAACTGCTGGGGAAAAATCCAAGTGGGCTTTTATAATGATATATCTATGCTCTAACGTGAAAAATGGATTAAATATAATTATGAAACAAAAGTTGTACAATATAGCTTTTTTATTGAGAATCTTACCTCTTTAAATTGCCTTCTTAGAACTTTATCATCATAATACTGAATGGTTTCCCTGGCAACCACAATAGCTTCCTCTGTAACCTCAGGGGCAATAACTTGTGAGTTGATGAAATCTTCTGCTATAATATCAAATGTCACTTCCTCAAGCTGAGAAACACAAGATGTAAGAGACTTAAAACAACAATTTAATTAAATGCACTGGTTTTTGTGTTTTATTTTAAAAGTAGAATAATCAACACCTGAAGCAATGTTATTAATATATAGCTCTATAAAAATGTTTTTATTATGTTTTACAATTTCAAAATATGAACTAAAATCTTTTTACAGATGGTTTTTTTTTAAAAGCCAAAAGCATCAGTTTGGGGAAGAGGGTGCAAACATCTATTAGAGAGTGGCATGAATAAATGCCTCATTACAAAAGGAGCTTTTTTTTAAAGAATCAATAGTGGCTAGATATATAAACTTCTTTACCTTAAATACTTTTTTTCTTGCTACAAATAATAATGCTTGAAATTACATTAAATTGTATCAAACATTACACCATACTTTAAATTTTCAGCAAAGATTCAGTTAAAAAGTACCTTGAGCTAGGGAAACACACATTGATTTCAATATTGCTGTCATGCATAAAAACCTTTGCTTTCAGGGTTTTGTTTTATAGGCTATGCTAATTATTTCTCGTAATGATGTGGAGTTTTTAATAGAAATGAGCACATTTTACGGTAATTTAGAATTTGTTGAAAGAGGTGTTTTAACCACTTGTAAATTAGTTTAATAAAATAAGAACAAACAAGTTTTTTGAGGTGGGGGATGAGAGTATACTATTTATATAATTAAGGTAATATAACTTAATTATCTTTTTTAATGATTACATTCAAGATATACATACTAAGTCAGGGGCTATATCTCTGAGATAGTCAGACACAAGACTGTTAATAATGGTGGAAGCATATTCAGTCTGCAAGTGGTCCTCAGCCATGCCCATAATGGTCGACCGAACCACTTCTCTGGTGCCTTGCCTGACAACATCCTCAACAAGATCTGACAAGAAGTCCTCCAATGGATCTCTCTGTAGTAGCTTTTCATCCAGATAACTTGGAAGTAGATAAGAAATGATTTATTCATTTCAAAAATGATGGTAAGTGATAAGAGAGACTTCAAGAAATAAAAGAAAAAAAAATTATTTCTAAAACAAATATGGGAAGCATGGTTGAGAGGCTAAGTGAGCTTGAACTTGGCTTGGCTACCTAGAAGGGGGGCTCAAGGTTCGACTCGGGCAGAGTTGTGTTTACTGAGCTCCTAACGGCAGCACGGAAAGCCAACTCATAGATACCCCCCCCCCCCACCCATGGGTTCATTAATGAGATTGGACCAAAGCGCTCTGAGCATGTTATAAGCATGAATGCAGCGCTATATAAAAGCTATAATAATATAATAATAAATATGTCAAAAATTGTATATTCTCCAAGAAAAACTGTATCTGTGTATAGTATTCACTCTCAGTAATTATCAAAACATTTTGTTTGCTTTTTTATAAATGAAGTATCGTTAAAAATCTAAAGTAGCCTATAGAACAGTCATATGATGTAGAATATTGTTAAAAGTTAAAAAGACTTACTCATTTGCTAACTCAGAGACGGCCTCCCTGGCTATTTCAGTGGCCATCTCAGACACCTGGTCAGCCAGCAAGTCTTCACAAGTGTATAATGATGGGACATACAGAGGGTGATGGTAGGGCTGAAAATCAAGACAAATAAAATCTGTAAGAGCAAATTTTTTTTAATTTGTTTAAATGTCCATATAATTTTTGGAAAACAAACATGTGAACCAGAGAGTAAAAATACTTTTGTAGAGAGACTTCTTCTTTCTCATTGTTATGTTGGAGGGTTCAGATCACTACACCAATATATGAGATGAACTGCGCAGTGGTTTTCAAATCAGCTCTCCATATAGTTTTCTTTCTATTGGGGTGTTTTGGGGCCAGTGTCTTATACGGGCCTCTTGGTAAAGAGAGCAGTGTTGGAGGACGTGGTCGGCATTCTCTGGTGACACTCCACATAGGCAGATTTCACTGGTTCCAATTTTGAGCTTCCGGTACATGTGTTGTCGCATTCTGTCGTGTCCGGTCCTGAGTCGAAAGATTAGACGTTGATCTTGTTGGGATAGCTTATAGTAAGCATCATCTTTCTTGTGATTTGGATGTGAGCTCGTCCATTTCTCATTTATTTTATTTACAATTAATTTCTTCATTTCTTCCAGGTAGAGTGCACAGTTTATTTGTGAGTTAGTTCTCCCACTCGTGGTGAGTGTGTCAGCCTTCTCATTTCCTTCTAGTGTAGAGAGACAATCCTTTCCCTCCGCCAAACATCATGTGACTAAAGAAGACAATCAATCTTAGAACCAAATGTAAAGTCTAAATTTTTGCATTTTAAAGCATCAGTTGCTGCATTAGCCTTGTTCCTGTTCCTGGAGTGTGCCCTTTGATTGAAACTTCTCTTTAATACTTGCCAATGATTACAATGTAGCTATCCTGACACTCTGCTTTTGACAAGACTTTCTCATCTGTGATTTTATCTTGGCACTTCATTCTCAGGAGGAGAATTAAACTACAGAGGAGAAAATTGTTAATGGGGGATTTTTCTCCAAATATGAGTGAATGGTCCTTGTCTCACTACCATGTGGTTGAATGCACAGTAATAATACAGTAGTACATTAAATATTAAAATAAACAAAAAAAAAAAAAACTAGAATTATATTTGGTTACAAGTTTTGCTAAACACCAGCTCACCATGTGTTTGATCTCATTCAGTGTGTCGATAAGAAGGTCAGGTAAAATCTCTGTATTCAAACAATCCAGGATGAACCATTCACAATAGTCACTAGCAAACAGTGGATGTTTCTTCCAGTGATTCAATGCCTCCTGTACCTAGAAATATACAAAATAAAGTTAAATTTACAGTAAGTTTACTCTACAACTAAAACAGACTCATGTTTCTGAGGAAAAAATGTGACAAAATTCTGGAAAGCAATTGACTTATAAACAAAGGATTTCAATGAGAAATCACAAGATGTCAAGGTTTTCCTAATAATTTCCAAACTCCTAGATACCTCCTCCCCCCCCCCCCCACGGGTCCACAAATGAGATTAGACCAAAGCGCTCTGAGCATGCTACAAGCATGAAAGCAGCGCTATATAAAAGCTATAATTATAATAATAATTATTATAATTTTATCAATCTGTTAAAAATCAAATATGAAAGACTTCAATGCAATACAATATGAGGCTACCATCTCACTAACACATTGTAACTCCTGGTGAGAGTTATTCAAGTATTTGTTTCTATTCACTTTTGTTATAGTAGCTGAAGAATGGAGACCAACAACTAATTGAAATAATTGTCACAAAGAAGTAAAGAAACAAAAATTTTCTCTATTTGTGGAATTAAAATGTAATACAAACAAAAATAAATTGATCCAATTATAATAAAATATCTCAGAATTTTAAGCAGTTAACAAATATGAATATTTATGTTGCATGTTTCAGTTATGAATGTTACCATGCCACTAAATAAGAACTAACTAAGAAGTATGTCCAGACTTTTTAAAAACAATATTTGATGTCTCTTGCAATACAGCAGTGAACACTGGAAAGTAATATACTATGAGTAGTATAAAACCAATAATTTGATCCAGGGATAGTAAAAAACAAAGTTTACTATTTTTATAAAAATACCCCACATTCTTTTTTTTTATTGATATCTCATACTTCTTATAAAAAAATGTTGATATCAGCATTGATCATACATTATTTAATAAAATACCATTAAGAGCTTTCATATCGTTACTGATTAATTAATTAATCTATATAAGTTACCATTTCATCCACTTCTGTTTCTTCTTCTTCATCATCCTCAGTGGGGACCTGGGGATACACCAATGGGACAGCTGGCATCATGGGATATGAAGCTGCATATACAGGAACCTGAGATTTGCTTCTTTTATGAACTCTAGAATTTTTTGGTGGAGGTTCATGGAATCTCTGTTTTCTAACAACAACAAAAAAATAATTTAAACTAAAAAAAAATTCTTAGAAATCACAAATATTTTTACAAAATTAAAATTGATTTTTACTTGTTAAGTTCAAAACTTTGGCCCTAAATCTTTTTTTCAAAGAATACTGTAGTTTAAAATATAAATTGTTGAGATAAAACCAACAAAAAAGACAGTTACAAAAATTAATTTGGTAAATGTCTAAATTTCAGTTGCAGGCTAGACTGTTCAAGCACTGAAAAACATTAATCATATGAATAGTAACCAAAAAATATTTACAGAAATCTCATAAGATCAAACAAAAAAAATTATGTTTCCTATATTTATCTATTTTTTAATTAATTGTTAAACAAAAACTCTCTTTTAAATGTTGACCAGTTTAAAGCATTGGTTCAGGGTTCTTACATTCCATGCACCTATTTTGGTCTATTTCATTGCATTCAAGGACTTGCCATGTAACAAGCTTTGGACCTCATGCTATATTTGGTCCAACACTGTCATCACGGGTTGGCCATCCTCACCGTGTGTAAAATTTTAATGCTAAAAGTTTGCTGTTTATGTAGCAAACCCGTAAGACCTTGAAAGCTTCATAAGTGTATATGTAAAAAGAAAAAAATCATAGATTTTGTCAAACTTAGATACCAACTTATTTCAGCATGTCTGGATATCTTCTGTAATAAATAATTAGGACAGTGGAAGATTAAATTTAAAATTACAAAAAAAAAAAAAGGTCTTACTTTTCTGATCTATTGTCTCGTAACCGTTTCACTTTTCTGGCATCTTTAGGCGGAGGTGGATAATAGACAGGAAATGGTGCACCGTAGACTATCTGTGGAGGAAAGTAAGGCTGGGACGGGTTAGGGTAGGGATGGGATAGGCTGGGATAAGGCTGCGGCTTAACTTTCCTAGCTGAGTTCAATGGAGGTTTCTTTTTTCTTTTCGTGTGCTTCCTGACATCTTCCTCCTCAACGCTCTCCACGTCAATGTAATCTTCAGAGTCATTGCTGTCATCCCCCCAGCTGTCATAGTCATCTGTTGACCTGACCAGGAATAGATCGGCAAAACAAATTATAGATGAGAGCCAAATGTGTTAGACAGTAAAAGAACTTTTTTTATAAGTCCATGTTGCATTATAGAGAAGAGTATTTATCTGTGAATCCAAAGTGAAATTATATTAAATTAATAGCATAATTGCATTGCACCAGGCTAAATGCTATAAACCTTAAATCACATAAAGAAACTTTTTTTCTCCATTACTTATTTATTTTTTTCAAAACTCATTTAAGTGTAAAAAAAAATTCTACAAAAAAATAAAATTAAAAAAATGTAGTGTTCAACTTTTATAACACAATGTCTGACATTTTGTTCTATATAAAAATTAGCTTAAATTTTTTCTTTATTGCTGCACTTTACAAAAATAGAGAAGAAACAATAAAAGCACCTTTTAAGGAACAATACAAATCAAAAAGGTGTTTGAAATTTGTTGTCTTATTTGAATAAAAAAAAATTACCTGGGTTCAAAGGCCAACTTTGGTTTCAATGGTGGAACTTTTTCTTTCAAGATCTTTTTTGGTTTTAATAAAGGAACAGAATGATTTAAAGTCTTTTTGGGTTTCTTTGGTGATAAAGTTTCTTGAGGGGCTTCCCTCTTTGGCTTAAGTGGAGGAACAACTTCATATTTCTTAGGATATGTTACATCTTTAGGTGGCAATCTGATATCTGGTTCTGGTGTAAGCCTGCAAACAACATTAATTATATCATATGAACAACAATTTTTTTTTTAATAACGAATATTAAAAGTTATGTGAGAGATTAAGCGCCTTTAAAAAAATTTCTTCATAATAAATGTTGCTATATAATCATATTTCATGAATTAACCTGAATCATGAATTTCATGAACTTTATTTAGATAATTACAAGATAATTTAATGCTATTTTTTATATTTTAGGCACATCGGCACAATTTAGGCCAATCAGGCCTGTAATCCTACAAGGATCACTCTCCTAAGAAGGGCTAAATTCTATACAGTTAAATCATTAGAAAAATAGGTCTATTCACAGTTGAAATAGTAAAGGTAGTAAAAATTTTAATAATTTGGTAAAAATCTAATGTTCACAAATTCATAAATCAGATCTTTGTAGACAACCCCACTTCCCTATATCCAAATAAATCTTGTAATACATCCCAACCACTTGTTCTAACCTTTCTATATTTTGCATGTTTTGTTTACATACTTGGGTAAATATGGTGACGGAGTCCTTCTGTACTTGCCAAAAAGAGGATGTGAGGTTGCTCTCTGTCCTGAGAAACCATTGGGTGTTCTTCTTTTCACTCCTACCACTGGACTTGGTCTTCTCTTCCTGCCAGAAAGCAGATCATGTCTAATCTTCAGCAACCTGAAATATTCACATCAAATTTTACTCTACACATTGGCAGACTGATAAAAGTGTTCAACTAATTATTACCTCAAGTCTTAGGCTTAAGTTAATCTGCCTCGTTCGTGATATTTGCACTAACTTCATGATAGTTCAAAATTGAACAAAATTCCTGAGCTATTCTGGTAAGATCTAGCTAAAAGTTAGTGAAATGGTACTAATATATATTATATGTTAAAAATCTCCAATTCTAGAAGTAAGAGTAGGCTAATTAATTGGTTGGACTTATAAATACTTAGTTAAGTTAAATGACTTTAAAATTTAACCTTAATTGTTACTGAATTATGTGAATATTAATATTAGATCTAGAATCTTTGACTTTTAGTTTAGTTCTACATCATGGAAGTTGGAACTAGTACTAGTCACAACTAGTGTAGTAGTCTAAGTTCTGTGGTATAGATAGTGACTCATCTCAAGTGAGTAACAGAACAGGACAGTGAGTAATGTCACACTCAAGTAGTCTGTGGTAGTAATATTCTATAAATATAACATAAATAATATTATATAATAATATAATATACTTTATATTATATATTATAATTAGATCTATATTTAATTATATTGTAAATATTGAATTTAATGAATTTAATTATATTTAATTTTAATATTATAATCATTTTATAGTAGTTCTAATTTAGATTTAGACATTCGTCTAAATATTTTAAAAAATTAATTAGACATACGAATCTTGATGTTCTTTCCAAAATGACTCTTTTTCGATTTGTTGAATATCGCCTGTCATATTTTCTTCGATAAATCACTTTGGCATCCTAAAGTATTTGTTTTGAGACACCATGTTGTTTACATATATAGAAACGGGCCGGAAACTATTTGCGCCATCTGTATTGCCAGAGGGAGTTAATTCTTCTAAAAACTCTTCTATCAGTTTCACAGACCTATATATATTTATGTCTGTCTTCCACTTATTAGCGGCCCCCGAAAGGGGAAAAGACGCTATTAGTTTTGTGTTGCCTGTCTGTCCGTCTGTCTGTCTGTCTGTCCGTCCGTCCCGTTTAGTGCTCAGAAAGTAGAAGAGATAATGAAAATCTGAAAATCTGACATCACGATAATATAGATCATTAAAAGTTCTGATGCAACGGCTACTTTTTTTTTTCTAAAAGCTCAAAATCTAATTTTTAAAAATATTTTATGCAAGCAGTATTTAAAGAGAAAAAACCTAATTAGTATGCAATATAAATGAAACCTAATTTAAGACAATAAAAAATCTAATATATAGCAATAGGTTTCAAGTTTTTGTTCCAACCTTAGAGCATTTACTTTCTAAGTAATTAACTCATATAAGAGGTGTTGCAGTGCCTTGAACAGGGCTAACGTTGAGAGATCAAAGCACGGAAGATGTATATTTCTGTTGTTTATCTTTGATACAATTTTTTTAAAATGAACTTTTAGCAGCGACAAAGAGAGTTTGTGTGATACACAAACTCAGAGGCGGCCCCCGTTGAGAGATCAAAACACGGAAGATGTATATTTCTGTCGTTTATCTTTGATATAATTTTTTTTAAATGAACTTTTAGCAGCAACAAAGAGAGTTTGTGTGATACACAAACTCAGAGGCGGCCCCCGTTGAGAGATCAAAGCACGGAAGATGTATATTTCCGTCGATTATCTTTTATATAATTTTTTTTTAAATGAACTTTTAGCAGCGACAAAGAGAAATAATGTGATGCACAAACTCAGAGGCGGCCCCCGTTGAGAGATCAAAGCACGGAAGATGTATATTTCTGTCGTTTATCTTTGATATATATTTTTTTAAATGAACTTTTTGATATAATATTTTTTTAAATGAACTTTTAGCAGCGACAAAGAGAGTTTGTGTGATACACAAACTCAGAGGCGGCCCCCGTTGAGAGATCAAAGCACGGAAGATGTATATTTCTGTTGTTTATCTTTGATACAATTTTTTTAAAATGAACTTTTAGCAGCGACAAAGAGAGAGAGTTTGTGTGATACACAAACTCAGAGGCGGCCCCCGTTGAGAGATTTTATTAGTATTAAAATTATTCGGTCGGAAAAAAAAATGTCTTTTTGTGCAAAAGTTATGATAATGTATACAGTTTCCATATTTCTGTGGACCACAGTTTGAGAACCAGTGCTTTAGAGGATTCTGAAAATTGTTTGGTTTGGTTTTGGTTTTAGGCACATCGGCGCAATTTAGGCCATCACAGGGCAAAAAAGAGTGTGTACCACAGCATCTTTATAATCCTCAGATAACGCTGCGCTGGTTAGGTCATGGATGGAGGACGGATATATCCCAGAAGTCATCCTTTATGGACAACTTCCGACAGGCCATTAAATCCCCACCATAGATTATGTGGATCAAGACTCTAATCCAGTGATTGGGAAAAGGGGGGGGGTGAAGAGAAAGAAAGGTCAATCTTGGTGAATCTTCTTTATTGTAATCGCTTTCTTATCTTATCTTATATAATACAGAAGTTACTTCAAAAAAAGATGATTACGTCCTAAGCGGCATGCAATCAGTCTTGCATATTTACCAGTGACTTAAATTTTAAAAGCATTCATTTAAAAAAGGAAAACGACCTAAATTCGAACTCATATGGCCCAAGCCTCATCAAGTCGACACACTAGCCACTCTGCTAGTGAAGTAATTATGAAAATAGAAGATTTGTTTAAAACTTGCTTTAAAGAGGCGACCTAAAGGGGACTAATTCAGCTTTAACCACCGCTTCAAGTGCAATTTCTTTCCCTTGTTTGAGATACCAAATAAAACAATTAATTGCCAATTGTTAATTAACCAATTTAATTATTTTTTTTATTATTACATTTTTTGTCAGGTAAAATAAATATTTGTGCAAAATTTCAGCTTAATCCGAGATTAGGTGTGGGGGAAATAAAGTGTACAGACTTTTTACCAAAAAGACAGACAGAGTGAGTTGGCATAAGCTGTGTAAAAAAAAAGTAGTCCCTCAAATACAAATGTAGGCCTTTTGTACACATTTGAGTTTACCTAGCAATTCGACCATTTTTTAGTTATTTTTTTATCGGTTTGTTTGTTGTCTTTTTTTTTTTTTTAACCTTATGTAGGCCTCGTTGTTCCAACGTCCTTACAAAGTTTTATGTGTGTATATTTATTGCATTTTGCCTACATAGGGTTTCATTTCGAAACTTCGTCACAACACATACCCAAACAACACACACACACACACACAAACATACACACACAAACACACATTTACAAAGAAAAAGGAATGAATTTTAATTAACATTTCATTTTATTTTTTTTTATATATTTTTATGTCTTTATATAAGTTTCACGTAATATAGTATCTTTTGTGATGTAGTGTTAATGGTCAATTAAAATAATACATGTTTTGTTGTTGCTATGTTAGTTGTATGAGAAACATTCAGAGACTATTTCGATACAATTAAGTCGAGGCATGCATTGTATGGGCTTGAATTATTTATCTCTTAACTAAGACAAAAACGTCTCGTTGTTATTTTGGGGATTTCCCGAACCACAATACAGATCTTGGGTCTGAATGGCTATGGAGTTTACAATGTGGACAGTTTAAAATTTAATATTTTAACATCCGGGAATTCCTACAACTGGTTCAAGATCAGCCGTCTTGGCTTCAGTGGCGTAGCTAGGGTGAGGGCAGGAGGGGGAGAATTTGAAAATCCCCCCCCCCCCCCAAATGAGTGTTTTTTTAGATTTAATATTAAATATTACTCAAAATGCAGGGGCCCCAAAAAGGTCAAGCCCCCCCCAGGCCCCCAAATGATGAAAAATTCCTAGCTACCCCCCCTGTTTGGTTTGGAACAATGTCTAGACAATTTTTTTATTTTTTTAAAAAAAAAAAAAAAAAAAAACACGGCCATAGAATATAAGATTGAAAATAATCACTAGCTTTGGTAACTTTTAACTCTTTCTCTCCTAACCAACGATACTAACGTTGATTTGAGCTCATTGAACTAAATTAATTTTTAATTTTATACACTTGACTTAATTTCATATAAAAAGAGCATGCATTTTCCTTTAATTCTTTACCAAATACAACATTCTCTAATAACAAACAACTGAAGCCTATTCATAACAGGGTAGTGAAATGGTAATGAGCAAAATGAAGAATTCGTTCGAAATTGGGAGAGGTAATAACGGAGATGTAGTGTTTAATATCTCAATTGTAGAACAAATTGTACTAAGAATAATTATTTTATGTTTAATTCTAGGGGAAACTGTTCATCCTTAGTTGCTTTACATTTTGTGAATATTAACTTAGACACCACACTAGCAACCAATTTGTTTTAAATGTATCAATGTAGAGTATAGACTTTGGTGTGTCTTAACTCAATGTCGTAATCTAATGCTAATTTTAACAAGATTGATTTTGACTCCACGTTACGACATCCAATGTTAATTTTAACAAGATTGATCTTGACTCCACATTACGACATCCAATGTTACTTTTAACAAGATTGATCTTGACTCCACGTTACGACATCGTCGTCAGAGTGCATGGAGCAAAGTTCCATAACTTCTTGGGAAGGATCCTTGTAGCTGCCCGCGACATTGACATCCGCTTCCTCTGTGGCCCTGGATTCGCTTGCTATCTTTACCTCCTTTACGCTGTGTCCACTGGACTGAGTGGACAGCTCAATGGTGTGTGTGCTTTGAGGCACTGCAAGTGGGGACCTTTCGTCTTGCAACGTTTGCTTTGCGGAACTTTCTAACTGGTCAGTCATGGTAAGAAAGTCCTGCACATAGTGAGCACCGCCACTCTTTTGCGCATGAGATTTATTGTATGTGGTGTTGTTGTACCACATTGGATTTAGAGTGTTTTCAATGGCTGAAATGAAAAAAATAATTATTATTTTTAATCATCGAAAAATAGGCTAACTACACTAAACAATTTGTGCTGGGTTTTTTTTTTTTTACACCTCATAAATTTATTGTACGAAGGTTTCAAACAAATTGAGAACAAAACAAAATATAAAAATCATCTTTAAACTCATCTAAGGAATAAAAGTCCGCATTTACATCAATATATCGATCAACAGCACAATGATAAACCACCTTTACTTCTCCCCAACTAATGTCAGCAGGGCATGTGTTAGGCCACTGCAGCCTATGCGGTAGCAGTGGACCCCGCGCTTTCATTGACCCCGCGCTAAGTCTATGTATAAAATGCAAATGAATTTGCAAAATTTAGCCTATATGAAAAAATCCTGGAAATCTTCTGAATTTATTAAAATCTCCTCAAAACTCATAAAAATATCCTAAAAAATAGACAAAATTGTCATTTTTGGGTGTCATTCATTGCGGAAAACCGAAAACGCCAATCCTACGCGAGATAAAAGAAAAAAAAAGGCATTATCAGCTTTCATGTAAAATGTAATAATCGGGCGAATTTTCACCTTAATAGGAAGTTCCAATACTTTATTGACTTTTATAATCACTGGCATAAAATGTCATACGTTGCAAGGTTCATAAAGTAAAGTTAATTTTATTTTATAAGTAAAGTTAATTTTATTTTATAAGTAAAGTTAATTTTACCGCAATTTTGTACTTAGTAAGGAATTAAAACAATTCAAAGTCGAATTTTTTTTTCTAATACATATTCTTAATTTTCACGTATTATCCTTATTCCCACACAGACTAGGCCGCGCGAAATCAGTTTCGCATTGGGCCCCGCAATAGCTAGGACCGGCCCTGAATGTCAGGTACCCATTAGAACTGGGTGGACTGATAGGCGACCTAAAATTTCGAAGTTCAAAATCCCAGTCTTCACTAGGATTCGAACCCGGAAGCCTCGGTTCGTAAGCCGATGACTTTACCACACAGCCACCGCGGCTCTACTGAACTGGGTAAGACTCCTATATCACAAAGGTGATTTGGTTACAATTATCTGAGTATTATGTTATTGCTATGTTATTGTTATTGTATACCATATTATGTATCCTTTTTTCCCTACTTACAATACTTAAGCCCATTCTTACATTAGCATGTCCAGCTTTTCATTACCTGAACTATACGCTTGTTCCTCTCTTTTCCTATACTTCCATCTCTCAGACATCGAGACCTCATCCATGTACTCTGTGACGTAGTGAAACAGAACTCTGTGCAAAAAGTCGTACTCTTCCTAGACAGGAGCAGACGACACAAGAACGCCATGTTATGATTGTGTAAATATGTTTCTTCACTATTGTCAAATACTTTTTAAAAAATTCTTTCAAACTAAAGAAAGAATGTCACTGATTGACAAGCAAGACTAGATAGACATAGGCACACGCGTAGGACGTAATCATCTTCACTTTTCAAGTTAAGTCTGTAAAGTATAAGTATCTGATTAGAGAATGACACACGTTCCTCTTTGAACTAGTATAGTAAAACCTTCGTTATACATACATATACATATACATATATATATATATAATAAGTAACCTATAATTCACCATGTTTATATTATGCTGTTAGAAAAACAGAGTAGGCTTAAGGTGCAATGAGAGGATAACAGAAGCAAAAGGTGACGTGTACTCAGGGCCGATTTAGGTCTGTAGGCCTGGGTCAAGGATGGAGCGGAGGCGGCAGACCCCTAATTATTTTCCGAATAAAACATGTTTATATTATGCTGTAAGAACAAGAGAAAAAGAACGAACTATAAATGGATCTAAAGCTTTAAAAGGGAGACCAGTATTGGATGCGTAAGGCTAACAAGTGCCAGTAGTTTCAAAATACCTCGGGGCGATCGTCTCAGATGAACGAACTAAACCTGGACTACTGTCCACGATAGCACTTGCAGAACTCAAAATAATATGGAATGACAAAGCACAGCACTCGACACTAAAATCAGACTAATGGTCAAGGCCACAATCTTATATGCCTGGACACTGACTGCAGAATACAGAGGAGTAACCTAGCAATGGAATTGAGCTGCGACAGAAAGATCCAAGGTATCATATACAAAGACCGCATCACAAACCAAGAAATTAGAGACAGAATTAGTTCAGCGATCGGACCTCACTATGATCTGCTAATTATTGTCGATAAACTCAAACTAGAGCTCATGACCATATCACAATGTCCTCTGGGGTCGCAAACAACTTTCTTCAGGGAACAGTACCAGGAAAAAGAAGAGGTAGACAGAGAAAGAGATAGGAAGACAACATAAAAGACTGGGCGGGACTATCATTGAAAGAGATTCTATCAAAAAAGACAGAAGAGTGGAGAAAGAGGGTCGACAGATCTTGTGTGGTGCCCCATCAGGTAACGGACTAAGGGATATGTGAAGATGAACTACAAAGCAAAAATAAATTGTTATTAAAATTCAGTTTGAAACTACTCACAAAGCTTCCAAGAGCTGTTGGGTATTTTCGTCTCAAGTATTTTATCACGTGGTACACGTCCACTTCCTGTTCTTCTTGGACTTGTTCGCACACCAACGCGCAGGCGCAAAGGAGGCTGGCTTCTCGACTTCCGGCAGGACTATGGATGAGGATGGGTCCAGCGTCTGGGTTTTGCCTGATGTTTCCTCGAGGAAGGTTTTGCCATCTCCATATGAGCTCATGTAGATCGAGAAGCTGGTTCGGACTCAACGCATCCCTACACCTGGAAATAAAATTGTTGGAGTTCGTAAACATATGGTCTTACTGTTACCCAAGATAAACCAGGAAATTAACATTGCTTTTAAAAAATTAATAAGAAAAGCATTTAAAAAAAAGAAAAACATTTTTAAAAATACTTTCTAAAAAAGCTTGATGAAGGGTAATTATATTAATTAGTTTGGATCAGTCATGTAATTAAATTTGTAATAGATCTAAACCAATACCAACGAATCTGTTCAATTAGAAATATTTGTAGGCCTATCAATTATTTTTTTAGAGCTATTTCATGCTATTAGCTTTCTCAATGCACTACGATCGAGGTTCCACCCAGGTTCCTCCATGAAGACTTGACTGTCATTGTAAAAGCCAAATCCATAAATAATTTTTACAAAGTATCTTCTGAATAGTTATATCTATATGATAGCATCTTCTGAATAGTAATATCTATATGACAGGTACTAAAACCTAATAATTAATTTTTATATTTTGTTGTTTGTTTTAATAAAATGTTGCAGTATTTTTAGGCGGGAACAACGGTGCAAGGAAATCGGCATCATTTATAGTTAACTGTACTGGCAAAAGTGCAAGAAGTTGGAGTCAAGAGTTGTTTGATTTTTAGATTTGATTTGATTTGAAAAAAACACTAAAGGCTTTTGAAAATATGATTTAACCTTTACTGTTCTTTCAGAAATATTGCGATAGTTTAAGGATGGGAGCATACAGGAATTGAGCCAGGGACTTAGAAGGAACATCCGAAACATCTTGCGAATAGGCGGATCTGACAGGGATCCGACTTCGACGGTAGCCGCCTCTGAGTTTGTGTATCACACAAACTCTCTTTGTAATCTTGTTAGATTTGATTTGATTTGATTTTGACGTTGTGATCTATAAGGCATGTGTCTGTTTCTTTGGACGAAGGCTAAGGTGGTTTAGGAACTACTGAAGCAATATAAACACAACAATGTTAATACTTACACTCCGTCTGATTCCCCAAACGCCTCACTCTTTCTTTTCTTTCTTCGCTTTCTTTCTCGATCCAACTTTGAGGACATTTTTCTAGCACTTTCATTGTGGTCTTTACGGATGCTCGACGTGCTTTGACTCTCGCTAGAATTCGTCAGGAGGTTTATTTGTACACGACTTCTGGGTGACATTGACCTGACGATTGAGTCATCCTCGGCTAAAGTTGAACTGCTTGAAGCCAAAGCTGTTTTCTTCCTCTTGGACAGTGTTCGCTGAATTAAATCTTTATTTTGGCTTTCATTCCTAAATGTGTTATTCGCAGATTTGGTAGATGATGCTGAAAACGTTTCGCTCTGTTTTTGAAATAGATATTTGTTAGATGCCTTCTGAGCTAAAGACTTATCGATGTTTAAAGGCGTCAACATTTCAGAAGATGCTCCATGTTTATCTGGTGATTGTAGCACAGTTATTAAGGCAGAGTTAGAAGAATCTTTAATCTTGGTTTCAAAGCAAGTATCGTTATTTTCTTCTAATGTTGGTCGTGTATTTATATGAGCAGAGTTAGTAGCATTCGTCCCATTTGATTGATTACTTGTTTCTGCCTTCAAAATATAAAAGTCTCGATTCTCTGCCAATTTTGCGCTGAGATCTTGTTCAACAGCGCTTGAAAACATCAACTTAGATTGTTTCGGATCTTTTAGGTGCAAAAAATTTCTAATTTTACTCAAGCTTGGTAAATAGCGTCTTTTACTGTTGCTGGATGAATTCGACCTATTTTTCTGAAGTTTAATTTTTCCCAGAAAATCTGCAGGTTTTGTCTGCTTTAGAGAGAAATGTCTCGAATTCGACTTATTTTTCTGAAGCAGTTGTATGTTTCCTAGATAATCTGCAGGTTTTGTCTGCTTTGGAGATGAATGTCTTGAGTGAGCTTCCAACTTTGTGCTACGTGATCTTTTGTGCCGTGCATGTCTCTGGCGTCTTTCGTTGCTTAGAAATGAAAACGATCTGGACGCTCTCCTCTTCCTGGAGGCGTGTTTTTTAGCTGACTTCTCGCCACTTTTCAATAAGACTTTGTTGCACTTTGATTGCTTTGGAGGCGATGTTTTGTTGCCGAGCTCCGAAAAATGTGGAGCTTCTTTAGGCAACTGTATTCTTGGAATTGGTGTGTGATGATGGCGATCTTTAACCCGATACTGCGCTAAGCTACGCCTTTCGGAGACGGGCTTTTCATGGTGGTAGCTGGGCTTGCTTTGGTGTTCTTTAGCATTTAGCCTGCTGAAAGTAGAACCATTATAATACGATTTGTTATCGTTACGACAACTTTTTACCAGTCGCCCATCTCTAAGCACCAGAAACGTTGAGTCATCGTTTTTACTTATCCCAGAACAACATGAGTCTTTATAATCTCGACACTGTCTAACTCTCGTTGTATCATCTCGTATTCGATTCGCGCGGTATTTGTTATCCTCCATTTCGTGATAACGATAGTATGGCGCAGTAGGCTCAGTTTGAAAGCCAGTTTTTACCGGATAACAAAAACTATTAGCGTCAACGTAGCTAACGCGTTTACCTCTGACCTTAGAGGGAGATAATCTACACATCTCGCCTGCACACTCCAAGTCGTCGTTAATCCCCGTGGCTTCCATAGTGCTCCGTCTCTTGCTGTACGAAATCTTTCTCTGCTTGCTTTTACGATCGGTCTTTCTCTTCGAGTGTTTACTTTTGTGATCGCATACAATATGACGAAAGGGGATAGAAAAATGTCTTATCTTTCTCTTGATAACTTTTCCTAAGTTGGTCGTCTCTTCTAATAGTATGTCTCTCAATAATGTAACATCTTGTTTATTCACCGACACAGACTCCGCGACGTATTTCCCAACAAATTTGGACATCTTTGGCGCGCCGATTTCATCGCGTTTGCCAGATTTCTTCTGTCGTACCGCAGAAATATCTTTGCCAAATTGCACGATAGTGACTATGTTATGTTGGCAAACGAAATGCCAAAAGTCTGTAATTTCTTCATCTGTTGGTGAATTCATTAAAACAAACTGGTTTTGGTTTCTGAGCCCGTCAATAAATATAGGGTTCAGTGAGTTGATATTACTTGTAAATGGAGATATCTGTGAAGAAGAAAATATTTTTTATGTATTTTAAAACCATTTAATCATGCACGAATTAATACGTTTGAATTAGAAACATATTAGCAGACCACAGCCAGGGATCACGGAGGTCATGAGCAGACGCCTGGCAACTAACAGAAGAAGTGGGGAAACAATTAAACAGTTAAACATGTTTAATTAAAATAAGCTAGTGCAGAATAATATACTGATTTGATATGCGGACACAATAGGCCATATAGAGTGTGTACATTGTATTGATCCTATAAGACACGCCCCACACTCTGTTCAAAACAACTCAGGCATAACAAACTGAACAATACCCAAACGTTCCCATGATTCCTATCTAATCGGATTTAAAAGCAAAAAGGATTCCTATCGTCACAAATGAACAAACAAGCAAAAAAAAAAGGTAGCTTATCTAATGTGAATAACTCCATTTTTACAGCTATAATTCTTGATAATGTAGACGTTTTTTTTCCTTTTTGGTATCAAATAAAATTATTAATTACAAATATTTATTAACTAATTGGTTAGTTTTTAATTGATTAATGTTTTTGTTGGAGAAATAACGCATTCAAACTTTTTATTAAACATACAAGCAGACAGACAGAGTGAGTTGATTTAAGTTTTATAAAATTGGACTCTGCTGTCATCTTCATTTCATAGGAAGACTGGAAGACTGTTATCATTATCATATTCAAAACTATTCACTCGTCATGTTCAGTTTTTTAATGTGTGAATATATAGTACTTACCTGAGAATATTGATTGTCCAGCAAACGGCTAAACATATACTATTTTTTTACTACCTACCTGAGAATATCGATTGTCCAGCAAACGGGCAAACATATAGTACCTACCTGAAAATATCGATTGTCCAGCAAACGGGCAAACATTTAGTACCTACCTGAGAATATCGATTGTCCCTCAAACGGGCAAACATTTAGTACCTACCTGAGAATATCGATTGTCGAGCAAACGGGCAAACATTTAGTACCTACCTGAGAATATCGACTATCCAGCAAACGGGCAAACATTTAGTACCTACCTGAGAATATCGATTG
>JADKLZ010071522.1:10157391-10171380 GCA_021533235.1 Biomphalaria straminea | reverse complement strand
TCCTGTAATGAAAAGTATAGCTCCTGCAATGAAGATCTTAGCTCCTGTAATGAAAAACTTAGCTCCTGCAATGAAAAGCTTTGTCCAACACTGAAAAGCTTAACTCCTGCACTGATAAGCTTAGCTCCTATAATGAAAAGCTTAGCTCCTGCAATGAAAAAGTTTAGGCCCAAGCAAAACTAGAAGAGGTCGGCCAACAATGAAACGAAGGACTCTAGAATGACATAGGTGCAAATGAAGAAAGCTGCTCAGTACCGAGTTCAGTGGAGAGATGTGATTGCGCCATTTGGTTCCCTGGGAGATCACATAGCCTATTAAAAAGAAACTGAATAGAGCAAACAAGTTTATGTAAAAAGTGTGTACCCAATCTGAAACGTAGCCTACCCCGCACAAATAAACATCATCAACGAAAACCATGGTTACGAAACCTAAAGCAGTAAATATCATAGTTACCAATGAATAGACAAAAGAACATGTATACAACAACGGGGAACAACTGTCACGTGATAGCCATTATGTATTAAAAATATTGATCGTAATTTGTATAGAAGAGATAGAGAATCACGTGGCTAAATGTTGCTTGCTGACAACTGGTGAATAGGAGAATCAACACTTTTTGTGAACTAAATTAAGAAAGAAAAAATCATTGGCCTCTTTATTATTTAGTAGGTAACTATGCTAATCTCAGTGTGCCTTTTTTTTAGCTTAATACAATTGCTTTACGTTTATTCGATTTCAGATGTTGGCTGAGTGTGGACAACGGATCTGTGTGGGCTTTTGTCGGACCTGTTTGTTTCATTTGTTCGGTAATGGCTATTTTTCTTTATTATCTGCATAGGCCTAATTAAAACAAACATATGCTGCCGTCTCGAACTTCGTAAAGGCTTCGGGAGACAACCATGGGAAAAAAATTGGGGGCCGTTAACTCTTATGCAGCTTCTAGTACACAGTGCACACAGTGCTACACCCTGACTGAACTGCTGGATAGTCTAAGAGCTGAGCCGAAGGCTCTTCGAGCTCTGAGTTTGAAAAAAAAAACCAACCTGTCTGAATCCATCCGAGAACAAATATCAAACAGTAAAAAAAAAACTGTCTGACCAAAGGTCTGACTGGGAGTGACCCGAGTCAATGCCTATAGGACATTGCTGTTTCGGAGTGTTTCCAATACCACTGGCACTCCGGACGCACGGACTAGACATCATGGCCGAAAGCCAAGTAATACCGGGGGCCATCGCCATGTTCCTTCGTTATACCACGCTAACCGTGTAGGATACGCCATTATTGTAACGCTCCCTTGAGGAACGGCGCATGGATTCGTGAAAGGGTCGTGGGAGCTTTCTTTCTACCCCGCTCACCGTGCAAGGTGTAGACTCTTGTCCACCCGCGGGCACCCCAACGGGAGTTATGTTAGCTACCTTTTAGCCTAGCCACTTCCTCTGGTAGCCGTTTCCACGCGTCCGCCACGTTGATGCTGAGCCTGCGACGCCGATGGCTCCAAATTGTATCAGTACTTGCTATTAATTTAAAAATATCAGCTGCGTGGCAAGGAGCGAATACTGCTGTGCTACTACATTCCAATCATTGATGGACCATATAAGCTTTGTGACTGAAAGTGGCATTAGAATTGTGCTTATTTGTAAAGGGAAAAATCCAATAATTGTTTTGATTAATAAATCTAGCAAATAGGCTAAAAATGTAACGAAAATGTCCGCAATGAGAATTTAGTGTGTAATATGATCATAATCTTCTCTCTCCAGGTCAACTTGCTGGTGTTATTTCTTGTCTTATTGGTACAGTACAGACATGACAGTAAAAAAGCGTTGCCTCCCATTACAAGGCTTGGGTATGTGTTTAAATGTGTAGTCTTACAACTTATTCTTATTTTTTAGCGGCCCCCGAAAGGGGAAAAGACGCTATTAGTTTTGTGTGGCCTGTCTGTCCGTCTGTCTGTCTGTCTGTCTGTCTGTCTGTCTGTCTGTCTGTCCGTCTGTCCGTCCGTCCCGTTTAGTGCTCAGAAAGTAGAAGAGAAAATGAAAATCTGACATCACGATAATATAGAGCATTCAAAGTTCTGATGCAACGGCTACTTTTTTTTTTTCTAAAAGCTCAAAATCTAATTTTTAAAAATATTTTATGCAAACAGTATTTAAAGAGAAAAAACCTAATTAGTATGCAATATAAATGAAACCTACTTTAAGACAATTAATAATCTAATATACTGCATATGTTTTCACATTTTTTTTGTTCCAACATACGAATAACATACCAGTATTTACTCGTAAAGTAATCAACTCATAAAACAAATGTGGCAATTGCCTTGAACATCGGCTTTACAAGGCTAACGTTGAGAGATCAAAGCACGGAAGATGTATATTAGTTTTGTGTGGCCTGTCTGTCCGTCTGTCTGTCTGTCTGTCCGTCCGTTGAGAGATCAAAGCGGATCTGACAGGGATCCGACTCCGACGGGGGCCGCCTCTGAGTTTGTGTATCACACAAACTCTCTTTGTAATCTTGTTTTATATTGTATCCACCTACACTACCAACGCTATGACAATGATTTATAAACTCATGGTTTCACAACTTGCTCAGCCTTCTCTTGGGAAGGGGAAAGAAAATATAGAGATCAGAAAAAAAAGGACCGAAAACAATAACCACGAATCTGGTACCCAAAGTTTAAATAGTCTACTAGCTGGTAAATTAAGATCATCTTAAAAGTACTACAATTTGATACTATGTGAGTGAAGTAGTTAACATTACAACAAGTTGACTACACTATAAAGTATCTAATTCAAGGTCATTGACTACACTATAAAGTATCTAATTCAAGGTCATTGACTACACTATAAAGTATCTAATTCAAGGTCATTGACTACACTATAAACTATAAAGTATCTAATTCAAGGTCATTGACTACACTATAAAGTATTTAATTCAAGGTCATTGACTACATTATAAAGTATCTAATTCAAGGTCATTGACTACACTATAAAGTATCTAATTCAAGGTCATTGACTACACTATAAAGTAAGAAATTCAAGGTTATTGACTACACTATAAAGTATCCAATTCAAGGTCATTGACTATGTAACGATTTTAATTATGTCCCTTTAGTGTAGTTTCTAGAAACCAGGTCAAGTCAGTGCGCTGTCCAGCGTAAACAAGTTTATTTTTAGTATCCAATCGGGGAAAGAGGTTAAGGAAAAAAATTATACACGTCATATTCCAGAAGGTCAAAGTTACTCAAATAGTGATCTAAGAAACTTCTAGGTTCTGGAAGATACGATTAGAAAGGTATAAATTGGGGGAAAGAATGTTATTCGGGGTCCTCGCTTAGTAATGTTTATTGTGAAAGAAAAGTCCTTGTATTTGATAGAGCGATGGTCCTATATTTAATCTTCTTTTAAAAGTCTTTCTTAAGTGAAGTGATATGAACGAAGTGTTACAGAAGTTATTTATAAGTGAAGTTTTATTTGAATTCAAGTTATAGTTTGAGTTATTTGTTCAAGAAAATGATATTGTTATTAAAGTTTGTTGAAGAAACTACAGACGTAGTTCTGTCTTCATTTATTAAGTTTATCAAGTTATTATTAACAATCCTCGGCGTGTGACGAGAGAGAAAGAAACGTCACAGACTACATTATAAAGTATCCAATTCAAGGTCACTGGCTACACTATAAAGTATTCAATTCAAGGTCACTGACTACACTATAAAGTATTCAATTCAAGGTCACTGACTGCACAATAAAGTATTCAATTCAAGGTCATGACTACATTATAAAGTATCCAATTCAAGGTCATTGACTACACTATAAAGTATCCAATTCAAGGTCATTGACTACACTATAAAGTATCCAATTCAAGGTCACTGACTACACAATAAAGTATCCAATTCAAGGTCACTGACTACACTATAAAGTATTCAATTCAAGGTCATTGACTACATTATAAAGTATCCAATTCAAGGCCATTGACTACACTATAAAGTATCCAATTCAAGGTTATTGGCCACACCATAATGTATACAATTTAAGATCATTGACTACACTATTAAGTATCCAATTCAAGGTCATTGACTACACTATAAAGTTTACAATTTAAGGTCATTAACTACGCAATAAAGTATCCAATTGAAGGTCATTGACTACAACACAAAGTATTCAATTCAAGTCATTGACTACATTATAAAACATCTAATTCAAGGTCATTAACTACACTATAAAACAATTCTTTACGATCTGCTATGTTATTATGCTTATAAGTAGCCTGAAGAATGTTGATTAAAATCTAAGTGAACATTACTGTAGATACAATTAGGATTTTTTACTTTCAGGAATCTTTTAACAACCATCATAACACAGCTACCAGTCACCAATATCACCTGGCTATTCGGTGTGGTTCCGGCAAAGTACATTGCTTTCCAATATTTGTTTGTCATGCTAAATGCTTCACAGGTAAGTCAATCCTAAAAAAATAACAACTAATGTACCAGTTTTTAGATTTTGCATTGTATATGGTAGATGATGTAAATCTCATCTGCTTGCATTACCAACATTTAATGAGGGTGTCATGTAGCCATCACCATGTCAACTGCTTTCTCCAACCATTGTCAGGTATACTTAACTCAGGAGCACTAGTGGATCCAGAACTTTGAAGTGGGGGGGGCGATTTTTTTCCAAACCCTATCCCAAACGCCCAGTTAAATCCTAACCCTTATGCATAAACGTGCATTAGTAAAATTTGTAGAATATGAGAATCTAAAAAAACAGTGTTTCTCAACCTTCGGCGAAAACAAAACAAGTCATGTTGAGGTCTTTCTCTTGCTAGCTTGGGCGTCTAGTGGATTGCTGTAAGCTTTACCAGTGAGTTTCGGGGCAAAGCCCCGACGCCAAAAGCGTTTTCTTGCATTTTTCGGTGCAGAAACGCATTCTCCAGACATCTACAGTTCATTATCCATCAGTGGAGTTCGGGGCGAAGCCCCGACGCCAAGAGCGTTTTCTTTGCATTTTTCGAAAAAAAAAATATTTGATAAATAATATTCAATAAATTGCAAGTATAATTTGTGAATTATAGTCCCAAATTTATTTAACTAGAATAGTATTAGATGCAGTAAAGGTTGGAAATAGGCCACTAGGAAAACATTATATAGGTTTAGCACTCATCTCAATCGTGACTCTTTACTGAAAAATTTTGTTTGAATGCTAACTTTTCCAAAGTAAAGTCTTTCTTAAAATAATTATGATAAATTTATGCGAAAGTACATAAACTCTGTATGGAAAGGGGAGGGGTGGTAGAGAGAAAACGATTAATCTTCGATCCTTTCTATAACTTCTGCTAATAATTGCATTTGGCATTAAAGAATTGGGGTGGTGCGACTCGATAAAGAATTCAATTTATAGCATATATAAATTATATTAGTGACAGATTTGTAATTTCTTAACTATAATACAAAAAGAAAAAGTATTGGTTTGTCCGATGGGGGAAGGCGATGGCATGTATCGCCCATCCCACCTGGTACAACTTTTTTCTCATTTTATATTTACTAATTATAAAATTTGAGATTAGAGTGTGGTGCGACATAATATACAATGGCTTCACGATTCAATACGTGGTTTTGCATTATATAGATATTCAACTAATTTTGTTCACAAACTATGATTTTTCCATAAAAATGGAACCGCCAGCCACACCCAGAGGGCTGGAACCAGAAGGGGATAGACATAAAATAAAATGTATATATTAATTCAACTAACTTTGGCACACACTATGATTTCTCCATAAATCTAGGACCGCCCCCCCCCCCCATTTCAAAGGGTTTAGGTGGGAAGGGCTGTAGAGGTATATTCGCCCGCCCCTACCGACCAACAATAGAACGACATAATATAAAGATCAATTAAAATATCAATAACAATCTTTAATCATATAGATATTTAAGTGATTCTGTTTTCAAGCTCTGATTTCTACACATAATAGATTGATGCCATCACCCCCTACAGACCCCATAAAAACGTCAGCATGCTAGATGGGGGGGGCGAAGAAATAATTTTAAAATAGGTTGAAATTTTGAGTGCTCAGTAGTGTTTTAAAAAATAAAGAAATTGAAAAGCCATGATTTTAGATTTAAACCAGAGAACTCTCAGTTTGGAAGCCTAGTGCTTTACCACTGAACCACCAAGTCAATAAATAGAATATGAAAATAATAACCTAAAATGAGTCAAAAAAGATTTTAACAACAATAATAATAATTTAATGTATGCAGCACTGCTAAAAAACATATTATGTTGGCTCAAGACAGTTTTAGAACATCATAGACATTTAAAAATGACATAAAAAAAAACTAAGTTAAAAAGGCAATCTTATCTCAGGGGCGGCCCTAGCAGTGCGCGGGGCCCTGGGCGAGCGTCATGTGCGGGGCCCCTAACCGTAAAGGTACACTATATATATATATATATATATATCGTACCACATCTCGCTAACGGTCTAATCCTTCTCTAATGCTGTAACAATAAAAATACAGTATGTTCGCCTCAAAGCTGTGGGCCTTATTTTTGTAACAAAACATAGAACATTACGTAGGGTACTGCTGGTTTACTATTGGCCGCTAAAGTACATTATATACTGTATTTTAATTGTTCTGCATCAACAGATGCAAATAAAAAACACTCGCCACTACTAATAGTATGTCGCCTCTCCCACTCTGCTAATTGAAGCCAATAGGATGTTCTTTAAGAATAAAGTGTTCTATAGGAGTTACAGTGGTCCATTCACTTTCGAAGACCCGACTTTTTCGGAAAGGCTGTGGAAACACAAACTCAAAATCTGCCCCTGAAGTGGTCCACCCAGACAGGTAAAAACGGAGGTTTCAATATTTTCAGAAAGAACATCAGAATGAAATTCTATCAATGACAAATAAATGACAGAGTAGAATGGAGAAAGAAGGTTGACAGATCTTGTGTAGTGCCCCAGTGACGTTTACCGGTTACTTTACCACATTATGACACGTGATATGAAAAACCTTATTAATTGTTGTTTTAAATTATGTCCAATTTATATGCATAGGCTTACTAAATAGATTTTTTCTGTGTAAATGTAGTATAAAAAAACTTACTTAACTTAGCAATACTAGTGTAAAAAAAAAATGAGAAAAAAAAACATTTTCATATAAACCTGTTTAAAAAGGGTAATCAATTATCCCTTATATCACAGAGCTTTCGGTGTTTGTTACCATTAGTAATCCATAGTTGTAAAAGTGATGTATTTTCCTGAAAGAAACTGCTTGCATAAGTGATTTAAAAATTAGATTTTTCGGTTTTAGAGAAAAAAAAGTAATCGTTGCATCAGAATTTTGAATGGTCTTAAATATTATGATGTCGGATTTTCACTAACTTTTCTAGTTTACGAGATCTAAACGCAACAGATGGACGGACAGACATTCCACACAAAACTAATAGCGTCTTTTCCCCTTTCTGGGACCGTTTTTGTTTTGTTTTTTCAACACGTTCACACAGTAGCCAATTGGAAAAAGAAAACTTAATATGTCATGCTGGAAGCTGATTTGCCGAAATAACTGTATAAGCACACCAACTGGTGATACTGTTTATATCCGAAAAATATTATACGTTTATGAAATTAAACAGCTCACTGCGAAAAGCTGACCTTTGCGTGCGGTCTTAGAACGTATCACCAGCGACAGTCGAGAATACACCGTACAATTGTTTAGTTATTTTCAGTGCTTTTTTATTTAAAAAAATGGATTGCCTAATTTTTTAACTATTACTAAATTAATAATAAACGCTAAAATTCAAGAAAATTAATAATTTTTCGCCACATTGTAAAAAGTGAAGTACGCCGTACGACGTGACGCTAAAAAAAAGCACTGATTATTTTCATTAAATAATCAATTGGTCAAAAGTTCCATTATTGTTACTACAAATGTATTTTTCATATACAATTTTTCATACTGCAAATAGTAGTATAAACTTTATCACTACGCATTTTCCAAATAAAATCCGATTAGACGTCGAAACGATTAGGAATGGTTGCTTCTACTTATGTGTTTTTATTGTGAACGTTAAACGATGATAGTCTCTAAGACTCGGCTGTCTTTACCGAAACAAAACGGTATTTCGAAATAAAAAATGTAATCTTAAATAGAAATTGGTATATTTGGTATACTGGGAAAATATTGAGTAACAAGTCCTTGTTTATGACCACTCATTTAGTTTTCGAAGTTGGTAACAGTAAAATCTCCCAGCGCGGGCCCCTCTCAGGCGCGGGGCCTGGGGCGGTTGCCCCAGTTGCCACCCCCTAGGACCGCTACTGCTTATCTAAATACGTTTTGAACAGATTAGTCTTCAAATTTTCTTTCTAATTCTAGAAATGTCAATATTGATAGGAAAAAAAAATTGACTTAGCTGAGGATCACACCAAATAATTTTTTTAAAAAAGTTTAACAGCATAATAAATTGAAATTGTGTGAAAATTTTCCTTATTCTACAAAATGAATAGCTTGGACCTTTGAACCTTAAGAGATTAAAATTTCTTTTTTACATGCTCAGCTAAAGCCTTTTTGTTAATACCAATGTAGGCCTACTGATATTATTATTATAGCTTTTATATAGCGCTACTTTCATGCTTATAGCATGCTCAGAGCGCTTTGGTCCAATCTCATTTGTGGACCAGTGGGGGGGGGGAGGGGGTATCTAGGAGTTGGTTTCCCGTGCTGCCTTTGGGCGCTCAGTAAACACAACTCTGCCCGAGTCGGGTGTCGAACCTCGAGCCCCCTTCTAGGTAGCCAAGCAAGCCAAGCTCAAGCCGCACTTGGCCTCTCGACCACGCTTCCCAACACTGTAGAGCTAAGGCTAAACACAGCATCCAAATTTGTAGAAATGAAAAGTAATTTCCTTTTTTTCCTCCACAGGGGATGATTATTTTCACTTGCCACATGATGTGCAGTAGCCAGATAAGAAATCTCCTGAAGACACGTTTCCATGGAGTTCCGCCACCTGACGGAGCCAAAAATGAAGAGCTTACCAAGAGTGATTCCACTGGCAACACACAGTCACTGGAAATGGATATAGTGGGGGCAGAGGGGCTCAGGGCTATTGCTATGTCCAAGAAGAGAGATTCCTAGCTCACTAACACTATTACAGAAAAAAATGTAGCCTACCCTTAAATACAATGTATTCATTCACATCTAATGATTTTATATAGTTGAACAAAATGAAACCCTAAACAAAGGAATAAAAAGAATGATTTTTTAAAAATATTTTCATACCACAGGATTTTGCAATCGCATCTTAAGTCACCCCATAAAAACATTTTTCAGAGTTTTTAAATAAACAATATAGTTCATTTCAAAATGGTAATATTTATTTTCACTTTTAGTTAACATATTTGCAGAAAAAAAAGAATATTTTAATGTACTGCAAATTCTACTTAAGGGCATGATGGTTAAAAGAAAACTAAGTTTTTAATTGCACAATTTTGCTTAATTTTAAGAGGAAAATGGGCTTCCTATATTTTCAATGTGGCAGTTAGCTAATATGTTATGGCAAAATCAAGATCATGGTAGTAAGGTTGCGTGTCCAAATCAATGATCACTATAGAAATGGGGTTGTCCAAGTGAAAAAAATGTGCGCAATTTGAGTGAAAAGAACATATTTTAAAAAATTCTTTAACAATGGAATACACAAGTCATTCCAAATTAATAACAGTAACTATATTGATATCTTGTTCTTTTATGTGTTATTAAAGTTTTTAACCTGATATTCAATATGTTCATAGAAATGTACAATTTGTCAATAAACGGCTGTGGGATTTTTAAAGTATTATAGATTACATTTATTTATATTTATATTATATTTATTTATATTATGGTACAAATAGGAAGCTCTTGCAGTTTGCGTAATAATTAATTTAATGAATTAAAAACACTAAAAAAAAAACACTAATTTGGAGCCCCCCTCTCTAGTGGGGGGAGGTCTGGGGGGATTTAAAAATTCTAACCCTCTCCTCCCCCACCCTAGCTCCTCTACTGTGTGCCTCCTATGTTTACATTCCTTTTTACTGTGGGAAGCGTGGTCGAGAGGCTAAGTGCGGCTTGAGCTTGGCTTGCTTGGCTACCTAGAAAAGGGCTCGAGGTTCGACACCCGACGCGGGTAGAGTTGTGTTTACTGAGCGCCTAAAGGCAGCACAGAAAACCAACTCCTAGATACCCCCTCCCTCCACTGGTCCACAAATGAGCTTGGACCAAAGCGCTCTGAGCATGCTATAAGCATGAAAGTAGCGCTATATAAAAGCTATAATAATAAAATAATAATACTGTGGACATAATTTTGTAAATCTATTTTTTCCTGCTACTCAATTTGAAATCAGTTACAGATATTTAATTATTGTCATTTATATTTATTTTATTTCTGTATTTTAGAAGCGAATCGTATTTTCTTTATAGAGCATTGTTATGTGAATTGCATAGATATCGATGTCCATAGTCTGTTATACATTTTCAACTAACAGGTTATGTGAGATTGTTAAACTCTTTAAAATAGATTTAATATCTCGATAAAAGAACAAAAATGATATCTTAAACGTTTATGCGCGCAAGATATAAGGACACTAGAGTAACACCTTTAGTAAAATCACTAAATTTAAAAAGCCTTCAGGACTCAAAAGTAAAGTAGCAATTATGCATAAATAACTGAACCATAATCTTTAAATTCAAAAACGAAATTTAATAAAATACTCAGAAAGACATGAAGAAAAACACATGTTCATAGTCCCAAATGCAAATTTGTACAAAAGCTCCTTCTACCCTAGTGCTATTATAATACAGCTAGATGTCTTTGACGCTAAACTATATCTCAATATTGCAAACTCAATATAGAGAATTTCAGCTAAAATTATAAGTGTAATCTTGTTATTCAATGTACTAGCCCAACATTTTTTAATGCAAAATTACATCAGAGTGTTGAACGTTGATTGCAATTCTTTCTCTCTTAACTGACGATACCGACGTTGATTTGACCACATTAATTAAATTAATTTTTGGTTTTATCAACTTTAATTTTTGTTACATTACAAGAGCACGCATTCTCCTATAATTCTATAACTAAAATAACATTTCTTGATAAAAAAAAAAACAAAATGGTTGTAGACGTTTAACCCTAACAAGGCTGTGAAACACTACTGAGCAAAATGAAAAGTTCCACCGGAACGTGAAAAATAGGTATGAGGAGAAAGAGTTACAAATAATTTTAAAGTTACAACACTGTGGTCGAATGGTTAAGCGCTCGGCTTCCAAACCTGAGGTCCTGGGTTCGAATCCCGATGAAGACTGGAATTTTGAATTTCGGGATTTTTAGGGCGCCCCTGAGTCCACCCAACTCTAATGGGTACCTGACTTCAGTTGGGGAAAGTAAAGGCGGTTGGTCGTTGTGCTGGCCACATAACACCCTGCTCGTTAACCGTTGGCCAAAGAAACAGATGACCTTAACATCATCTGCCCCATAGATCGCAAGGTCTGAAGGGGACACTTTACATTTTTTTATTTTACTGTCATGAAGAGAAGTCTCCGCTTCCTTCATAAAGAGATTTTTTTTTTGTGCTACAATCACAAGCGTTTAAAAATATTCCTGCTATTGTGGTTATAATTCTTTTCCGACTTAGAGAAACCTTGAGTTAGATGGTAGGTATTCTTTAATTACTTATTGGAGTTTTTAATTTTTCTTGTCGGGAGAGCTCTATAAATAGCTAGTTTTGTTGATTTATACGTTGAACAAAATAAAGAAATTGCTGATAAAGCATGTTTCTTAATACCATTTTTTAGCACGACAGACTAAAGTGTATATACATTACGACTAAGGGCCCCGCATATAACCCTCGCCAAGGGCGCCGCGCACCTCTAAGGCCGCCCCTGCATGGAGAACAACTGAAGCGACAACAAAAAAGAAGTACAAACCTTCATCAACAGATGCCTGAAAAATATCCTAAAAATAAATGGTACGACAAAGTAGAAAACACCAAACTGTGGGAAATGAGTGCGCAGAAAAATATAGAGATGCAGATCTTGGAGAGGAAGTGGGGATGGATTGGTCACACCCTTTGAAAAGATACCTGCAACAGAGCTAGGCAGGCCTTAGAGTGGAACCCCCAGACTTAGAGGAAGATCAAATCTAACATGGCGACGCAGTATACTGGAGGAAGCCGAGACGACAGGAAAAAGTTGGGAAGCCATCAAAAAACTTGCAAGAGACCGTGGAGAAAGATGTTTTTTTGTCGACGCCCTATGTTCCAAAAGGAACGATGATGATGATGATGATAGATTAGCCTGCTACTAATCCGATAAAAAATATTCAAAAACTAAATCTGCTATTCACTAAAGTCCAGCCCTTACCTTACCTATCCCTTAGTCTGGGGGACCGTTGAGCACCAAGCAAAACTTGTAGTTCAGCCGCTGGTAGAAAATGGTAAAACGCTTTCCTTTTTACATTGGTGAGAGGATAACCACAAAACCGCTTTTGACTATGCTCATAAAATTTGATTGTAGCTTGCTTTAACTCTTTCTCTCCTAACTGACGATACCAACGTTGATTCCATTAGAACTTGTTAAATATTTTGCTGCTTTGGGGCAGTAAGTAGGATACAGTTTCCCTTTCAGATAATGAGGTCTGAGGCAAGTGATGGTTCGAACCCCTCCCCTGCCGGCTAAGATCATGTGTCATATTATAGATGTATGCCTAATTCCTTCAAAATATATAAAGTTTGAAAACGCATCGAAAACTGGATGTAAGCATGCGTAGGATTACATAATGCATACTATTTATAAATGTTTGTAAACAATGCAATAGCAGCCTCAATGAGTTTGAAGGTTTTAGGTATTACTTACAGATTACAGACGTTTCTTCAAACAATAAGATAGCTACATCCTACGCATTTAATGTGTCAATCTAGTCATGCATGTTGATCTGTGACTTAAAATATGCTACGTCATTGTTTTTTCTGGCTGACTCAGGCAACCCATTCCATTAAAAGATAAGAGAAAACAGAACGGTTAGAGAAGCATTTACATAATGTCCTAGTACATTCTCAAAAACGCGATTCGTATATGAATATAACATGAACCATAATGATCCGCCTATTCGCAAGATGTTTCGGATGTTCCTTCTAAGTTGAAAATAATTAACTTCTCGCTGGACGACGGAGGATGGCGAGCAGGGTATAAACCTGCATTATCTTGATGTTTGCGCACTAGACTGTAGTTCGGATTTATCGTTGGTCCCTGGCTCAATTCCTAAGTGCTCCCATCCTTAAACTATCGCAATATTTCTGAAAGAACAGTAAAGGTTAAATCATATTTTCAAAAGTGTTTATTTTATCTAACCGTGACGGACAGACCAACCAATAGACAAAACGCACACAAATATGCTTCTTTCATTCTAATGGGGGGCACTAAACAATTTTTTTTTAAATCTGATTTTTTTAAATTTTAAGAAATTAGTTTAGAATTATGTCATGGCAGGGCTTTACGCTAGTACACGAAGCCGCTGCTATAAGTTCATTTAAAAAAATGTGCGTGATATCTACATGCATAGAGCATTTCTTATAGTAACATTTCCTCCCTTACATTTACGTAATTCTTTTAGAATTGGTGTTTTGTTATTAAAAAATCGCTTGCATAATTAATTTTATAAATTAAACGGTTTGCTTTTAGAAAACTATAAGTAGCCGTTGCACCTAAACTTTTCAAGCCGCATTTAATGGTAAAATAATATTTTTTGTATCTCTTGGAGCTGTTTTATTCTAAGCTTACGAAACACTGAAGGTGCGAATCAATAGAGAATGAAAATAATTGTGTAATGAAGAGTAACTATTAATAAGTGACTTACGAAGGATTCAAAAGTAACTAAATTATAAATAACAATATAAAACACGAGGCATTAGTAGAATTTGAAAATAGGAATCCAAAACAAGAGAATATGAAAAAATACAAAT
>JADKLZ010071522.1:10104039-10123868 GCA_021533235.1 Biomphalaria straminea | reverse complement strand
AAAAAAAAGAAAGAAAATATTATTGAACTCTGGACTTGACTACCATAACAGCTTAAAAATTATATATTGTATTTTTTTCATTTGCATCACAAAATGTCTTATTTGTAATATACGTTTAAAGCTATTATTGCGATGCAGTGCGAAAAAAATGGCATTTTAAATTGGAATATTTATTTATAGGTAGGAACAATATCAGTCTTTATTTAATCTAACACCAAAGCTGAGCTTGTACCATATTGATTACAGTATCATTGTCCTAGAGAAAAAGAATTATATGAATGTTTAATAACTGCATCATTCTACAACTTCTTCCCATATAAACCTTGTGTGTGCATTTTATATTGCGGAGTACTGGTGCCATATTGGTTGGCACCATCTGCAAACTTCCTGTTGTGTTGAAATGAAGATCTGCTGAATTTTGGATCAAATCCCTTTCCTGAAATAAATGCTTCTTCTTCTGTAAAGTCTGCAAAAAGATTTGGCTGTTCTCTGAAAATGAAAAAAAAATATTTGAACAACCAGTACTGAATGTTAGCTTGCAGAACAGATGTTATAAAATATTTTTTAACTGGAAAAGGAGGGAGGGGATAATATGTATTTCCTTTAACAGGATTTAGTCTAGTATTACTATAGCATACAATTTAAAGAAATTATTTTCACCTAATTATGAATTTAATATTATTTGCAGATTTGAAGTAGATTGCCTCCCTTACACTAAGATTATTAAAGCAAAAGTAGTTTACAATTTTTGTTTACATAAAAAAAACTTACCTCATATATGACATGCTGTTACCAGGTACAAATAAATCTTCTTGTCTATGCTCTAAAAAATTAAATTAAATATTGATTTTACTTACAACTGTAAAATTAGTAGCTTGTTAAAAGAAATATATTACTACATTAAATGTAGCAGTTTTATTTTTTCCACATTGGTATGAAGGATTCTCTAAACATTATAATAATTGTTGGTAGGTCTCTTCTTGTTTCTAAATAAATAGGTTTCGACTAATTCTTTAAAATAAGAATTTCAATATAATTACCTCTACTAAGTCCATGCTTAAGTGTATTACTTGCATACTGTGAAAAAAAAAACGACAAGAATTTTTTTTTGAAAGGTATATATTCATATTTAATTTAAAAAATAAACATATTAAAGGAAGACATTCATTTTAAAAAGGACAATCATCTCGGCTGTAAAATATTAAACTTTAAAATTCCATACCTCTTTCATTCTGTCTCTCACTGCTCCAGTGTCTTGAGTTTTTTTCTTGCCAAAAGCTTCATACAGTAACTCACTTTCACTGATTCTTTTATTCTGACTATCTTTCTTTAATGAGCTTCTTCTACTCATGGGGATACCATATTTCTGAACATATTCTTTACACCAAGGTATGTGTTTGCTGGCACTCATGTAATTGAATTGGCGTTCACAGTAAGGACATTTGATTAGACCTAAAGTATTGATTGGGAAACAATTTAGATTTATCAACAGTGAAATAAGTGTTTATTTTACTGTTTAACAATTTACATACAATAAAAAAAAACTTTCATGACACAAAGGTTTAACAAACATGTTTGATCAGTGACAAGAATTATTTTGGGTTTGTACGCCTGCATTTGATTGTCAAAAAAAAATAAACCAAAGACTTTGATTTGATTGGAGGTGCAGTGCTTTCAAATCAGGGGTCTCAAGTTTGAATCTTGGTGAAGACTGTGACTCTCACCCCCCCCCCCCCCGGGGCGCGCCCCCGTCCATGAGTCCATCCTTCTCTAATAGGTAACTGACATAAGTTAGAAAAAAGTAAAGGCAGCTGGTCATTGTGCTGGCTACTGGATACCCTAGTTAACTGTGGAACATAGAAATATTATGTAATAAATAAAATCTATGGTGATATTGGTATGAGTATCTCTGAATATATTAATAAACCAAATGCATATGACATGGAAAAAGACTCAAAGGAAATACTAGAAATATAAGAGTATATCCTATAAGAAGAAATACAGATAGCCTAAAGTATGAAAATATTTGGCTTTTCAACATTCTTTACTGCAATGGCAAAAAAAAAAAAATAGACAGCACCCTTTGAAGAATTCCAGTACTCTTGCTAGATTTTTTAAAATACATTACTTTCGATGATCTATTTTCATTACACACAGTACCTAAAGAGGTGTTAATGTTAAGGATGTAAATTGCTTGCATTTGCAATTTAAAATTTTTTGCAGGACACAAAGAAAGTTTTTTTGTTAAGCTTCTTCATAAAAAGTGCTGTTCTAATGAAACTTGTTGCTCAGGGCTCCTCAAACTTTGTAAATATTTCCTTTGCATTCCAGGGTATAATGCCAACATTGAGAAAGTATTTTTGAACAGTGGACTCTGAAGAGTGATCTTCTCACAAAGTACAATTGAAAGGAAATTTCGTGCATGAAGCTGCAAGCCTGTATATGTTAGTGCGAGTGATGGAAAAGTAATTTCTTCTGAGAAATATGATATCTAATAAAGTTTCATTACATCTGATGATTTACTATATGTTTAATCAATGAAAAATGTGTCCAATTTTTTGAAGTTTACAATCTTTTTTTTTCCTCCTGTGTAATGCTTTGTCCTCCTTTTGGTTCTCTTATGGCTATGTAGGTGTCTGGTGACCCTGAGTGAAATAGGTCTTCTCATTTTACAAAAGTAGTCAGAATGATTCTCTTGTTTAAATAAACATGTTTTAAGACCAACCAGATAGATGAAATAATTTCAACACATTTAGAATGACTTGTAAAATCTAAGGTACACATTTAATTTAGATATTCATTTAGTCTACAATTAACCTTCATTTTTGTTGTCATGACTAGCCAAGTGCTCTCTGTAAAGAGATTTGTCCCTTCTTATTTGATCTCTCAATTCATCCTGCTGTTGTTGCCAGACTGGCTTCCAAGAGCATATAGGCTTGCTGAGTGTAGTTATGTAGTCTAGGTCTGCATCCTCTTCATCTTCAGATTCTTCATCTGCACTCAGGCCAAACTTTCCACACTTTTCTTCATGCTGACTCTATTAAAATAGCCAAATATATGTATGCAGAAATAAAAAAAGATACATTGTAATATTTCTTCCCTTTAAACTTTTAATTTCTGTTTGTATGTAAAATTATAAATACAATAAGTCTGAAAAAAACGTGGTAATAGTAAACTAGACACAAAGATAAAGGCACATTCCTTGTTCCATATGCTAGGACAAAGTTGTACAAATACTTCTTCTTCCCTAGTGATATTACGAATGGAATGGGTTGCCTGAGTCAGCCAGAAAAACCAGTGACTTCGCAGAGTTTAATTCATTGTTTAACATACATGACTAGATTGACCTAAGAACACGAGTAGGAAGAAATCATCTTCTTTTTTCTGAAGTAACATTTGTATTTTATAAGAAATATAAAGAACTAGCTTTGACTAGCACAATGTGCACAGAGACTTATCTAGAAAACATACATGTATATGTACTCACTGCTCAACTAATACTAACAATGTACTTTTGAATAAAAGCTTTTTTTAAAATAAGTTAACAGAGTGACTATATTTTACTAGTTTTAATAGAAAAGCTGAATCTTGAATATTAGTATGTCAGTAAAAATATTATTACAATAATTTTTTCAAATCCACGTTGTACAATTTAAATTTTTATAACTATGAAACAACAATTGTAACAACAATTTCTATGAACAGAATAAATATTTTTACAATCTCTTTTAACCAATTGTTTGTACTAGTTAATCATTAGTTAAGAGTTATGGCTATGGGAATGTAGGCCGCTACTTACCAATTTTCCTCTGGTAAAAGCCTGATTACACCATGGACAAGAAAGTTTCTCTTCATATTCATCTGTAAAATTTAATCATCTTGAAAATTTTTTTTAAAAATAAATCTAAACAAACGATTACCGGTATCCATTAATTGGCATTTAAAGATTAAAAATGTCTAAATCTGAGCAATTAATAGAATTTAAGTTTGCCTTAATTTAGGTTGCCTATTTAAAAGCTATTAGAATTTGAACACATTGTTTTACAGTGTGCCAGCCTTCACAACAACATTGTAGTTAAGTGTTCTTCTCTAGGTACAAGGGTTGATAATTGTCGCAATCTCCTCTTCCTAGTGGTTGATGTCACAATCTGTTTTTGTGATGTTGTTAGATGTCACTAGCTGCTAGGAGAGAAGTCTTGTGTTGCCGGGGATTGTATTTTGAAATATAATATTGAACAATGACGATCTAGGATTCAATAGAGTAAATGCCTTCATAAAACAACTCAGGAACCTTTATTAAAACTCAACATAAGTACAGCTATGTACAAATATATTTCAATGAAACAAGAAGCTGAACAAAGACATATTTCTTTAAATTCTAGAACTACAAAATTACATGCGACTGAACTCAACAAAATATAGGCTCCAACTGAACTGAGCTAGCTCTCTGGGCAGAAGTTGCTAGCAGACTCGTTCTGAATTCATCCCTCTCAACCAACCACATAGACGTCTCTATGTCATGTGACTGATGTTCCAACAAGCTAAAAATAACTCTTGGTTTTTTTTTTGTTGACCTTGCCTTTTGCAAAACAACATGTTTACGTGTATGTGACAATAATGAATAATATTTGTAAGCATGTAATATGTATAACATCATTTTTTTTATTTACATGGATTTTTTTTATGAAGAGTGGTAGATTCATACCATTGAGTGTTTAAATCACAAAATTTTAATACCCAATGAGAAATTTTCTGGTACTGGTAATCTAGTAATCTGATTAATAAAATTCTAATTCTCAAAAAGCTGGAAACTACTGGGGACATATAATATGAAGCTCATTTATTTTTCTGTGGTCAGCATCATCAGGAATACTTTAGATGCCATTGATAGAGTAGTGAAATGCAAGTCATGAAGGTGAGGAACTTCCAAACAAAAGGTTGATGAGAGGATTAAAGAATTGACACTTCGACCAGTAATGACCCTATGAACTACCTACTGTTTTAAAAGCAATGAAATTTCTAGAAGATTACACCCTGTAGAGGGCAATACTATATTCATAAGTACAAAACATATGTACAAGCTAATTCAATAAGAAATATAATTAAAAAAAAACAACTTATGTAAGCTGTTTTTTCTTTGGATTGGTAGGCCTATTTCTAAAAATAAGCCACTTTTTTTTTTTTTAAAAGAAGAAATGAATTTGTTTTTAACTAAATAAGAATATTAAGCAAATTATAATTCTAACCTTGATTCTTATGCCTTGGAGTAAACAGATATTCTTCATCTAAACCTGTTGGTGAACCTCTTTCAGGTGCAACATGCCTAGGTTTAGGCTTTTTTTTCTTCTTAGTGTTCCTTGAACTGCCTGTGAGACTTTCAGAGACTAAAAATCATAAAAATTTTATTCCACAGTTATTTCTAATTTTAAAAAAAAAATTAAATAATTTTTTACAACTTTTATTTGTTTCATTTTTCAATTGTATGCAATGACTATACCAAAAAATCGCTTTTTAATGATAAAAAGAATGATTTCAAAAAGGAATTTTTGTTTTCTATTGCTTTAATTATGGAACCCTTAAAAGCCAGAAATTCTTCAGAATTTAAATAAAATAAAAGCTGTCTTGTCATCAATTTTAGTTGTTAACTATTGTAAATATAGATAGATGAAAAAAACAACAACATAGAAAATAGTTTTAGTTAAAAAATCTTAAAATTTTTTATAAATAATAATATCTTATTTGCCTTTTAATCTTAATGCAGATTAATTTGTAAACTATTTGCTTTAAGCTTTAAAAAATACTATTTAACTGTATTTTCTTTTTTTTTCAATGCATTAAAATGAAACATATAAGAATATGATAACAGGAAAGGATTTCTTTTGCATTAAAAAGTTTGTCAGAGAAAAAAAGCTGTTTATAAATAAATTTAAAGCATTATGTAACAAACTACCTGCAAATCCTCTAGGATTTAGTAAATCTCCAAACAGTTCATCAAACAGGTTTTCTGTTTCTGACTCTGGACTTGGTGTCCTATAATCTTTAAAGTCTGTGAACTTAAAATTGTAATTGTTGTTCTCACCAGATCCAGTTTTTGATTTCTCGTTCGCAGCATTTTGCTTGGCCTTTTGACTTCTATAATTCTTTGTAAAGCTCTCAGACCAAGAAGCAGCATTAGGTTTCTTGGTTTTTGACTGTGAAGAGCTTTCTTGTGGATGCGATGCAGTTGGTTTGAAAGAGCTTGCTGGTTGTGCTTGTTTTTCCTGTGACTGAGTTTTTGAGCGCTGAAGATCTCTCTCAAGTATCTCACGCCTGTCCTTACTCGACAAATATTCATAAGCAGCTGCAATCTCCTGAAATTTTTCCTTTGCTCCAGGATTACTATTTTTATCAGGATGCCATTTTTTAGCTAAAGTCCTGTATGCCTTTTTAATCTGGTTTTCATCTGCTCCAATGCTTATTTCTAAAATCTCAAAATAATTTTTTGGAGCCATGTCACTTGATGTAGAATATCTTTATTGAAATAAAATGTACCTAAATTTAGAAAATATAGATCCATAATAATTTAAAAGGACATAATAAAAATAAAATAAAAAGATTTTTTAATAAACAAAGCTAAAATATAATAATAATAGTAATAATAATAATCTTTATTGTCCGTAAGGAAATTTGTCTTACAATTTGTGCATTATACCAAACAAAGCATTATAACCTAAAAAAAAAAATGTACATTCACACCAGAACCAGACTCACTCACAATTTACATGTGAAAATTTTACATTAGATTGTTTCTATTTAATGATTTAATTAACTAATTATAAATAAAAACTGTATTCTTCACTAGTGGTCTAGTACTCCTATATGGTTGTGAAAGTTGTGACACTGATCCCTGAAGCTGAAAGAAGTATCCAAGCCTTTGAGAGTAAATGCTTCAGAAAAATGCTGGTATCAGATACCAGGAAAAGAAGACAAATGAGTTTGTACTTTTACAAGTCAACATTCTAGCTGGCAAAAAGAACTTGATACTGTGAAAAGACAAAAGTTGGGCTGGTTTGGTCATGTTGTAAGACAAGATTCACTATCAAAAGTCATTCCTCAATGTATAGTAGAGGGAGCATGAAGAAAGGATCTTCCGAGGAAAAGCTAGATGGATAACGTAAAGGAATTGAGTAAAAATGGAGGAATTTGGTCACAGAAACCCTTTGTTGAAAGTCAAGAGACAGATTATGAGATGATAAATAAAATGCTTAGGTAATATTGTAATTTTTCTTGATATTTTAAAAACCATATAGACACTCCTATTTATTATTAGCTTATTGCATGGTTTTATTATTCTATTTTATAGTGCTGCTAGTACACTGTAAGCTCAGGGCTGGTCCTAACAATTGCATGGCCCTATGGGAAACTGATTGTGCGGGGCCTAGTCTGTGTGGGAATAAGGATAATAAGTGAAAATTAAAATTTTGTATTACAAAAAAAAAATCTGATTTTGAATTGTATTCATGCATTCTTTACTAAGTACAAAATTGCAATGAAATTAACCTTATTATATGAACCTTGCAACCTATGACATATTTATATGCCAGTGACTATATAAAACTAAATAAAGTTTTGGAGCTTCCGATTAACGTGAAAATTTGCCTGCTTATTATATTTTATAACATTAAATCTGACAATGCCTTATATCTTTTATTTTTCAAGAGATTTTATGAGTTTTCAGATAATTTTAATATATAGCCTACAGAAGATTTCCAGGATTTTTTCGTATAGGTTTTGCAAATTAATAATTACACAAAGAATTAGTGCAGGGCTTATGAAAGCATGGGGTCCACTGCGACTGCGTAGGTTGCAGTGGCCTAAGACCGGCCCTCTGTAAGCTAACATCAGCAGTGTACAATTTCATGAATTCTTGCATCAAAAGTTGTGCCCATAACATGTTTGAGACTGTTACATTAATTTAAACAATAATAATAATCTTTATTGTCCATAAGGAAATTTGTGTAACAATTTGTGAATTACACCAAACAAAACATTGTAACTATAAAAAAAAACAAAATGTACATTCACACATATGACTCACTGATAATTTACATGTGAAAAGTTTATATCTGATTGTTTCTATTTAAAAATTTGCTTGCCAGAGGAACAAAAAAGTGTTTGTGTCTGTTTTTCTTTGCTATCTGTGTCTTGTATCACTTTTGTAATGGTAAAATTAAAAATTCTGATCCAATAATAGGCCTTGATATTGTGTTAAAAAGCCATGGTAAAAAATACACATCTGGTTATCAATGTATAGAAAATACGAAAAAACATGCATATATGTAACCCTGCCTGACCAAGTAAACAATAAAGGACGTTTGGACCACAAGGCCTTAATCAGCTATAAAAAAAACAAAAAAGACTAAACAATTAACACAAAACAGTCTTAAGTTAACGTATCTGTCTGATGTTATTCTCTATCGAGGCACAACATTAGACAGATATAAGTTAAATTTTTAAGCTTCATTTTTTTAATCATCATCTAAGATTTATTGGAGACTTAAGGCAGTAATTTCATTTTCCTATTAAACTATAGCTGCTAATTACATTTCCATTTTCCTTGATATCAATGAATTTTGCTTTAAGATGATTATTTTCATTACAAAAACTGTCAAATAAATAATCATGAATATGTTATATGTTACAAAAAAATTTTTAAAATCATTTTGTTTTTATCATCATATATCATATATGCATTTTATATGATATTATTGAATCATCTACAGTGCTATACTTCTTTCATATGAGATTTTGAAAGTAATTTGCTAAAATCTTCAAGATGTGTTGCTTTTAAGTTAAGTTTTATGCATGGACTTAAGCAAGAGAAAAAGAATAAAACACCAGTATAACAATGAAACCATGCTGCAAAAAAGTTAACTCTCAGCTGAGATATAAATTTGTATGACTCAAGTAATCACTGTCATCTAATTAATTTAATGTTTCTGCAAATCAAAATAGAGATACATTAACTTTGTAGACCTTTATATTCTTTGTGAAATAAGTACAATGGCATGTTAGCCATGTTCATGTTTAATGTTATGACTTATGTCATGATCATAATCACATAATCATATAATTTAATGATCATGACATGATGATGATGAGATGCTTAATTGTTGTTGTTTAATTTTTTTTTTACTTTTTTAACAATAAATAAATCTATATATTAATATTAATTAATTTAATAAGCCAGAGTCTAACTCTCACAGGCGCATCTATCTATAGTTAATAAAATTTAGATCTATTGTTATTAACTGTTTGATAAAACAGTTACAGCTGAAAGTAACATTGCTTACATTAGTTACGGCGGCCATTAAGGTAAATAACTCTATGACTGGTACTGCTGCATTGACTTCAGCATTTTGATGATTTTTGAGAGACTACATTTTGTTGCTGCTGATTTGAGTTTTCATTGTCAGGGAAATGGCGTTCTTCTTTGATAAAAAGATTCGTTGACAAATTCATGTAAAATCATTAAAAATGGTTTAGATTTAAGTTGTTTACTCTTTAAAAGTAAGTAGCGCTTGCAATTTTGAATAATTAATAAACCTAGGTATAATTTTAAATTTAATCTAGATCTAGATAAAATCTAAGACTGAAACTCTTTTCATCACACTGAGTGACTGACTGAGACGACTGAGTCAGTGTGACAGTGAGTTGAGTGAGTGTCACTGAGTCTGAGACGACTGAACTGTGAGTGTGAGTGAACTGAGTCTGACAGTGACTGAGTGTCACTGAGAGTACTGAGACACGACTGAGTGAGACTGAGACTCACAGTCACACTGACTAGTCAGACAGTCTGAGACTTAGACTGACTTGGCTGAGTCATGACAACCATTCAGTTAGTGAGTTACCATTGAATCGTGATTGATCTGACTCTCTGACTCGTCTTCTGTTCTGAGACTGAGTATTCACTGTTGATTACATGAATGATCTGTCTGATGTGTTGTGTCTGAGTTGTGATGAATCTCACAAGTCAAACAATGAATGGTTATAAACTATTTATTATTATTATTTATTTATTATTATTAATTTTTATGACAGATCTAGAAATGTCTAGATCTAGGCTAGTCTACCTAGCCTGACCTAGGTAGATCTAGAATAAATTTAATCTAGATCTAGATTTTAATAGATTCTCAGTGACTCATTCTTCATTCAATGCCGAATCTATGTATAAGTTATATAAGTATTAGATTTAATTAGATCTAGGACTAGATCTAGATCTATATAATATTATATAATATATATATTCTCTAGCTTATAAATGAAAGTTACACTTAGTCTTAGTTACACTTACACTAGAATTGACTGGAATGACTAGCTATACTTACAAAGAATAAGATGATTTATGACAATTCAAAATTGATACCTCACACAAAATAGTTTTCTTTAATTAGACAATGATTGTCTCTGTCGATGACAACTATGTCCTGTATAGAAATGCATTTCGTGTGTCTCTGTCAGTCTTATCTTGACATGCATGATGCATGTTAAGGATGTTAATAAAATCATCTTCAAATCTGAAGCAACATCCATAACAATAGCAAATGGTTACATTGAACTGAGCATAAAACAAAGTTTTAAAATACTTAATATAGAAAACATCAAAGCTTATCTAAGGGAAAGCTTAACAAGGAGGGAAAGAAGTTACAACTACACTTACAACTAGGCTATATCTCTCAATAATGTTATTATTATAATGTTAGTTATTTTTCTTTTTGATATCAAGCAAAAAAGTTAATTACTAATATTTATTGTTAAAATTATTTGTATTTATTTTCTATGGGTATGGGAGAAATGTGTACAATTATCGAAGGAGAAACCCCCCTAAATATTTAGCCATATCTATGAATACTCTAGGATTATTTTCCCTTGTTAATATAAAACAAAATATATATAATTACCAGTAATTAATTGACCAGTTAGTTAATTGTTTTTATTGATTCATGTATTCTTACCAATGAATAATTGTGCAAAGTTTCAACTTGATCCGAGAATGAGTGTAAAAATATATCATATATTTTCTAAAAAAAAATAGTTTTCAGTTCATCAGACAGTTAGATGCTCCAATAATTTTCACCATTTGTTTTTCCTATCTCAGCTTCATTTTTTGATAGCAATGCTTCCATTTTTATTTTACCATACTTTTGTACTGATGTAGGTTAACCCACCTTTTCAATACATTTCCTCTTTAGCTCAGCAGCTGTTCATGGGCTGAGGACTGCATAAGCATCTTTTGCTGTGCTTTTGCCTTCACGCTCTATTTTACATGTACACCGTACTGCATTTTAATGGTGTCATGTTTAAGTGAAATAAACTTGGTGTTTCCCATTCATAACATGTAAGCTTAATATACATTACGAGAATGAACATTTATGAGCATAAATTACAAAATCTCAAAGAAGATTGATGATTTAAAATATCATGACATATTTTGAACTTTGAACCCTTTATGCTTAGCCTTCCCGACATTAAAAATAAAGGGAACCAGAAAAATCTAAAATTAAATTTATGCAAATTGTCAATAGGTGCAATGTTGGACAGAACATTAAAAATAAAGAGATGACAATAATATGGTAGGTAGACATCTGAAGTCTGGATCTACATTATTCTACAGCCTAGACTAGAAATCTATGCTCTAGAATCCAAAATACTTTATCAATTGGTTTGACATATCCAATAAATCATAATGTAGTATATATATTCATTTTGGTGTTTAAAAGAGGTGAAATTGTACACCCCTCACATTTATTTTACTTAAGTTCACTGGACAGCATAGGCATTGAAACAAGTCTCATTAGTATAGAAACCTAATATCCAAGTCTCATTTGGTTAATGCAGTCTCATTTAGCTGATGCCTCCTCATTTGGCTAAAAAAAAATGTCATTTAGCCTGACCTACTTTTATTCTTCCAGGCTAGGTAAAAGAAAAAAAAGGAGTTCCACCATCTAACTTTCTTTGTCTACATCTAGATACTAAATTTTATTCTATATGGAGTTGTTGAAAAGTCTAAGAAAATTTCATATCAATAATCCTGAAACCAAAATGAAACATACTTCTAGATTTTAAATCTTGTCTAATTGTTATGAGTCATTAACTAATGACTAAGACATTGACTAAGTATTGGCAATAGTTACATCTTGTTATTAGTTTAAGCACCAGTGATGCTCAAGATTTTTTTGGCCAGGGAGGAATATAACTTTCCAAAATACACATGACATCAGGAGCTGGTGCAATTTTTTTTCCTTTTTAATTTCTTAATGCCGATTTACTGCACTGTATGCAGAAGCTGGAAGGGCTTACTAGCAATGCATCATGGGCCAGATATGGACAGTATCATTGAGTGGAAATCACTGGTTGAGATCATAAATGTGAGGATTAAGTTGTGTAATAAAAGTTATTTGTTTGGAAGTGGAAACTTAGTTTTAAAAACTCAGAATTTTTTAAAATGTTTAAGTGGAGTCTGAGTAAAGTATTTCCAGTCGCACAGATTTATTTTTGTTAGTCTTGATCTATTACAAATTGATTACATGACTGATCCAAATTAATTGATCCAATTTTACTTATAATCTTTTTTTTTTTTTTTGTGTGTGTGTTATTTGTTTTTTTTAAGTATTTTTTTTTTATGTTCAGGTTCTTGGATTCAGGGCCAAGACTATTCTGAAAGTGAGACTACAAACATGGAATGGAAACTGTATGTTTAGACCTACCATAATCATTTGTTATTCAGAACCCTGAGGGGTCAGACATGCTAAGACGAAGTCAAAAGTAAGTTTTGTTTCATTTATTTCTTTCTCTTTTTCTAGTTTTACACTTCATTTTTCTTGCAACTTGTCCCAACCTTTTTGTCTTTAAAGTGCCCTTTGAGTAATGTATTCACACGCATGCCTACACTCTGCATGCACACACATGTATGTACATAAACATGCATAGTAATAACTTCCTCACTATGAATGTTCGTCTGCAATTGATTGCTTATGTCATGATAGTACTTAGTCTAGATCTAGGTCTGTGTTTTTCACAAGATTTATGATACAGAGGAGAAGTAAAACTGTGAATTCAAATTTCTGTTTCTTTGTGGCTATACTGAAACACAAGAAAGGCCTTCCTTTGGACACATTTGCATGGAGAGGTGGGGTAATTGCTGTGTGAGGAACGTCCATCCAACCAAAGCTATTGCCCAGGCTTTCATCTCATTTTTATGAGAAGGGGCAAAGTCTCTTAACAATTGAAAGAGGCCATGCCATTCATTACAGTTATTTTGCGTACCTTTAACTGATGGTCTGATTACCCTTAAGTGAACAATATTCTTGGTATAGAAAATAAATGTATAAAATGTTAGCTCTTGGAGGCAATAAATTTATTGGGGTGAAGTAAAGAGAAGGAATAATTGGGTTGTTTAAAACAGCACATATTTTATGTATATTTCTCTCTCTCTTTCTTTCTCTTCTCATTAGTCTAATATGCCTTGCTTGTGACCTACAATATGGGCAATAGTTAGTGGCATTACAATGTTTCTAATTTCTAATATTTTTTTTTTGGAACATCTTTCCATTTATGTTTTGTTGTTCAAGAAGTGTACAGTTGTATGTTTATTTACACAGGGCATATTTTTTGGTGAAATTTTACCCAAAGCTAGATGGGTTAGTAACTTAGCGAAGAAAGTTTTAGGTAACTTTCCTAACAGTAAAAAATATGCCCTGAGATATTGGATGTGTTGCTTGATTGGTTTTGTGAAATAATGTGCATCACTGTTATAAGAGTTTTAGCTTACAGAATGTATGCATGTACAGAATTAAAGTAATTTTATCAAGAACAGTTTTACACAAAGCTTATAGCAACTCACTCTGTCTGTCTGGCATAAAGTGTGTATACACTATATCTCTCACACCCAAACTGGACGAAGCTGTAACTTTGCAGAATTATTTTTTGATGTAGACATGAATCAGTAAAAACAAAAGTAACCAATACAACAATTAATCACTGGTAATTCATTATTTGTCTAATAGCAACAAGGGAAACTAATACGTCACTATTCACATATATGACTAAATTTGTTGGGTTTATTTCTCCCACATACATTCTACAATCAAGTTGATACTTCAAACAAGTATTTATTGTACCCAAACAATACATGAATCAATAAACAAAAATACTGAATTAGTCAAGTAATTACTGGTACTTTTTTTTTTTTTGGATATTGAGTCAGGGAAATAACTTCTACATTATTGGTTGATATTGTTTTGAGGACAGAGTTCTTCCCGTTTAGATAAGCTTTGCTTTTTTTTAAAAATAGGATTTTTTATATTTTGCTTGTTTTTCACTTTTACTAATCAAAATTTATATGTAATGATAAGTTAGTCATTTTTTTTGCTATAAACTGTCTTTGAATTACAATACACAGACTTAATCCATGGCATACTATGTAGTGATTTGAAATATCCACACATCCAATTTTCACATCCAATTTTTTGGTTGAATACCTAAAAACAATAGAAAGCTTATAAACTGTAATATTTAAAATATCTCTGTATAGGTTTTACAAATCTTATATCAACTCACTCGGTCTTTCTGTCTGGCACAAATTTTGAACATGTTATTTATCTCACTTCCCATTCTCAGATTGAGCAGAAACTTTGCACATTTAAACATTGCTCCTAACAATATCGAAAAAGTAAATGAATCTTACAGTATTTTGAAATGCGGCTGTAAATGTGAAGCTCTTTCCCCTTTGACAAGCCTTTTTTTTTTTGCTTGTTATAACGTATTTGTGAGCTTGCCAAGACTTGACAACCTAGCCTGTTTCTGTTCAGATTGTTGTTTTGGTTAAAGGCGATAGTCCAAAGCTCAGTTCATGTCTGCCAGCCCATGGTTTCTCTCTTTTGTTTTTATCGCTTTACAAAATTCCCTGTCTTGAAGTGATAGGCCAATTACTTTGCCTGGCTCATGAGCGTACATTGCTTTGTTACTAAGCCAACCTGCCTTGGTCTAGACCATGACCTTTCTACTCAAATTTGATGTCGCTCCTGGATTCACATAGTTTCCAAATGGGAGGCGGTGGGGGGGGGGGTGTTACTTGACCATCTGTTTGGAAAAAAAAGAAAAGGAGGTTGTTTGTTGTGGTGGTTAATTAACACCTTTGTAAAGCTTGGCGCCCGGAAACTCGACTTACTACACGATCTGCACTGAAACCTATGCATTTATATTTTGTAGTGCGATTTATTAGTTTTGAAATATTTTTTTTTAATTAGCACCAGAAAACCAAAACTGGTGCAAAACCATTATTACAACAACAAAATTAAATTTATTTTCAGTCTGGTCATACTTTCTATAAAGTAAAAAACTAAAAGGAAAAAGTGGTTTGAGTGCTGGGACAAGTCCCCAAAAGCCTGTGGAGTCTGGGAGCGCATAAGGCGCCCTGACCGCACTTCCCCGTGGTGGAGACTGTCCAGGTCTGAGCAAGCTATTATAGCACAGTGCAGGACAGGCCACTGTCCTGTTGGCTCATACTTTTCACGGCTATGGCCAAATTTCGATTCAAAGTGCCCCCGCTGCGTGGAAGAAAAGGAAACCGTGCCTCATATTCTGTTTGTTTGCCCCAGACTTGCTGATCTCCGCCTCGACAGGTCTGGGAAACCAAAAATTTCCACCTGTATGGCGACGCCTATGCACTACGCAAGACAGCAGAGTTTCTGTCCAGGGCTTTTGCAAGAGAGGATGTAAGCCTCTCACGCCTTCACTCAAATGGAGTTTAATGAATGAATAAAGTCAAATCGTAAAATAGGTCAAATAATTTCAAAAATAAGCATGTTTTTTGATGTTCCATTTGCAACCACACAAACATTCCATTGCTTGTTGCCATTCGTTTTAAGGTCTATAGTCCTCATCTTTCTCTTGCTAGAGAGCGCCCGTTAGTATAATACTATATCTTCATCGAGCACTCCACGCCGTCCCTGGGCTAGACCCGTGTTTCCCAAACTGTGTTCCGTGGATTCCTATCTCTCTTTTAAAACAAAAGTAAGCAAAGTGTTTCCGCTAAATACTCAAAATGTGCGAAGTGTTCCGTTAAGGAACAAGTTTGAGAAACAATGGGTTAGAACTATTCAAATAAAACGTTCAGTAGCTGGAAATGGTGATAAGTACGCAAGACAATCTCACCATCTATTACTTTGCATTTTACCTAATAGATTATACGCGAGGGCATTTCGGTTCATTGGTTTGGTAGTAAAATACATGCAGTTTATTTCAACTATGGGAAGCGTGGTCGAGAGGTGAAGTGCGCTTGAGCTTGGCTTGGCTACCTAGAAGGGGGCTCGAGGTTCGACACCCGACTCGGGCAGAGTTGTGTTTTCTGAGCGCCTAAAGGCAGGCCGCAGCACTGAACACCAACTCCTAGATACCCCTCCCCCCACTGGTCCGCAAATGAGATTGGACCAAAGCGCTCTGAGCATGCTATAAGCATGAAAGTAGCATTATATAAAAGCTATAATAATAATAATAATAATAACTATCACGACATTATCCGTAGCATTTAAAAAAAACCATGAAAACTTTATTTATTGCTATCTTTCCGCTGCCAAGGACAGACGTAGTCGGCGAATAGAAAATCTAAATCGACCACCGGCGAACAATGGTTATGCCTGCGATGGATGTGGCAAAATATGTAGGTCGCAGCTGGGGCTGTGTAGCCACGAGAAACACTGCAGTCCTCATTAATCCACGAACTCGAAGACAAGCTTTATTATTATAACTATCTTAATTTAATTGAAGTAACACCTTTAGTAAAATCACTAAATTTAGAAACCTTTCAGGAAAGAAGAGTTAAAAGTAAAGTCGCAACCACCAAATCACCAAAAATGTAGCTGCGGGATACGATTTAAGGGCTTAACGAATACGCAATAGTATTCTATTTCAAACAAATCCGCGCCACTATCGCACTCAAGGCACCCCCCGTTTTTTTTTTTTTTGATAGCTCAAAATTATAAAATTTTTTATTTCTTGTTTTTAGTGTATTTTTGACAAGATCTAAGTTATCTGTGTTCACAGCTGGTCCATGTCGGCGTTGAGTTGTTCACACAGTTAGATCAGTGTCAACGGCGCTGTCCATGTAGCTAGTGTTTGTACAAACCCTTCACTGCAATTGTGTTAGAAGCTTTATACGTCGACTTGAACCATTCAGTCAGCCATTCTTTTGGAACTCGTGTTTGCAAGCTAAGACACTGACTTGGAAGAGAGGGGGAAAAAAGAGAAAGAGTCTCTTCGTAGTCATTTACGTAGCACTGTTCCGACAGATAACATTTGTGTCAGGTCGGACGTATTACAAAGGACTACGGTAATTTGTAAAAACTCATGGAAATCGCTGTTAACACATACACACAATTTAAGATTTACCAACAGCTCAGTAATTGTTATTATTTATTTACTATCCCGTTTAGTTTGTGTTCTCAACTGATGGCGATTATTTAGTTCCGGATAGGATATAATGCGTTTTTATTGGGTTTTATCTGCACCGTTTGAGTATTCGATATGCATTTCCAATGTGGTTTAATGGAGTACTAAGGTCTTACACTATGAATCATTATTGACTTAACAAAAAACGGTGATTTATCAGTATCGTAAGGGCCTACATTTTTCTAACACTATATACTCGTGTCAATCCTTGTTGCAAATTCCACTTTAAATCATGGGCCATTCTTGCGCATCTTTTACGACATAACAACTGAAATGCGTTAAGTTCCAGGTGTATTGACCTCCCTTGACTTTCGTCTTAATTTTTTTTTTATTATTATCTCCCTTGCGTATTAGTTTTACCTGCACAACTGATCACGTGCTTCATCTTTTCCCTAAATCACTTCTTTCTATATTTAGACTCCTCAGTGCTCAATTTTTACATTTCAAAGACACAAGCCGTCAAGTGTTTGCGTGCGAGATTTAATCCCAAGACGTTTGAGCAGCGGCGTTAGGCGCTAATCCAGTAGGCTCGGGATAGAGGTATTTCCTCTAAATAAAGAGCTTGACATTCAAGTCAATATTTCTTTTAGCGGGTGATGCTTACATCAATATGATTCTAGAATATAATTATAAGGATAATAATAGTAATAATAAACATTCGTTGTTCAATGTTTGAACTCAGTTTTAAAAGATCGATTTATTGCTCTGCCTACAGTGTTTGACCCCGCCCCCTCAACTATTCTCCGTGCTCGTAGAGGCACCCTTGGTTGGACGCAGGGCCCTGGGCGAATGTAGTTTGCGGGCCAGATACTGGCTCGGCATTAATCCTTTATGTTAAACTTGGTATTGGATGGGTAACAATTCATATTTTGTGAGAGCTGTTTCCAAAGAAATCCGACTTACTGTCTTTTAGTTTATATTGAATAAGTATGGTATATTAGGTTTTGATCGAACTTATTGGGGAAAAAATGTCTTTTTCCCATGCCCCCCCCCCCTTGGGCGCCGTGCCTTGGGGTGATCTCCCTTGTTCGCCACCTTCTATGACCGCCTCTGGTGCTCCTCATTTTCTCCCTTCCCTTTTTGTCATCCATGTCAGTTATACACCTTTTTATCTTAGGTACTATGTACTTAAAACATCTGCGCCCCAACCCCCTCTCGTCTGCCAACGTTTAAAGATTAGCATTAAAAGACCATCTCAACATTCCTCATCTATTTAGACAAAGTGATGTTTTAGTTTGGCTTGTGTCGTTTCTCTAGAGGTGCCGACGCTGGGTTCGCTCGCCCCCTTTCCTCCCCTGACCCTCTCTATTTGTTGACTCTCTTGTGGCATTACTTCAACAATCTTGGTACTTCCTGTGAACCTCTCTTGTAGTTTAACAGACCGGGGGTGGGGTAGAGAATGGGGGGAACACTTTTCTCTTGGACCGTAGACCAAAGTTGTTGGGTTTTTTTTTTAGAGTGGGAGGGGGGGTGCAAGCTAAATATCCCTGAGGCGTAATTGGGTGAGCACAGCCCTAATTTCAACACGCGTAACACACCCTCTTCCGTTGGCACGCACCGGGCGCCACCAGTGATCAGGCCGCTCTCACAGGGTGCGTCGTCGCCCTGTCTGCCAAGCGAGTGAGTAAACTCCTAGGTGGAGGGAACCGAGTACCTACATCCTACCTAGTCTTTAAAGGGGAAATAAGCGGAGAGTATACACAAAGGTTGAGGAACTTTTGTAAGGACTTGGAAAGTTGGTTTTTATGGATACTCCAACCTCCTTTGAAGTTTTCTTAGTGTGAATCCAGTGGATTATCTTGTAGAGATATATTTCGTTTCGTTGTCAAATCACGTGTGATATTTTTGTGTATTTTCTTCGATTAAAAAGAATGTTGAACTCAATTCATTGATTAGCAACGTTGACACCTGGAAGTGGATGTAAAATGATTCCAAATTAGTTCTTTTTGAGTTCACAGTAGAACAGGGTTAGGCTGTATTTAACTACTGTTGAGTGTTCTTGTTTCTAAGGTATAATGGTTTGTTTCGTTTAAGAGTGTATAAATCGATGCATGAGTTGTTGTTTTTTTAAATTCGAGTAAAAAACAAGCCTAAATGTTGTAATGAATTATCATTGTCCAATGAGGTCCTAAGTAATATTTATGATGGTCAATTGACGTGTCAATCACAATGTCAAGCGTGTGTGTGTGTGTTGTGCCATACAATACTGACCATCAATAGCCTTACAAACAAGAACATATCAACTGTAAGTAATCTTTATGATGGTCAAATGACGTGTCAATCACAATGTCAAGCGTGTGTGTGTGTTGTGCCACACAATACTGACCATCAATAGCCTTACA
>JADKLZ010071522.1:10082689-10102642 GCA_021533235.1 Biomphalaria straminea | reverse complement strand
TCCCCCCCCTTTTATTAATCCTTTTTTCCTAGCGTGGTCGGTCACCTATTAAAACAGACCACACATCAGGCATGACTAAAACACGATGGCTGGGTAATCAGGCTATTGTATGCTAATGGTTCATAAGGATCTTTAACAAGGACAGTAGAGTCTAGTTCATTTCTGAACAATGATTCACATCGGTCTAGAACAGTGATGCCCAAAGTACGGCCCGCGGGCTAGATCCGGCCCGCGACGTGATTCCATCCGGCCTTTGTCGGTACAAAGTGTAGAAATTCCTCCCTTTTTCAAAAAAAAAAAAAATTAAAATGTGTCTTTACTTACGTTAAGGCACTCAATTTTTGTCCTGCTTTTAACATTTGTGCGTTTAAGGATTACATATCTGAATGTAGAATGTACGTTTGCTACCAGGACACGTGAACGGTTCTTTACTTTGTGTGGAAAGTGTGCCTGTTTTAATAAACAAAAACATAGAAACGGCATTATAAAACAAATATGACGGCATTCTGGGTTTAAGCAGCGAATAAAAGATTGTAAACTAAGCCTTGAGATAGGAGGGTTGGTAAGAATGTTTACCAAAAAGATACAGGAAAATGACTAGGTTGTAAAGCTAGCTACAATGTTGTTCATATTCCAAGTACAGGAATGAAAACCAATGTTGCTGATATTTTAAGTTGAGAAATGAAGCCTTCTGACTCGGGTAAAAAAAAAAAGATAAATTTCAAATATCCCATTAATTCATCAAGCGCAGGATCTACAGGTTTCAGGTCAATATCGTTATTGTAGGCCTACGTATTTGTTCATGTGGCCCGCGACACGAGTGTCGGAAATAAATGGCCCGCATGTCGAATTAGGTTGGGCATCACTGGTCTAGAATGACGAACCTTTCTCTTCACATTTTTGACTTGAGACAATAGATACAGCAAAACCAAAATACAAATTCTCGAAGGTCTTTCATCAAACAACTTTCAGTTTCAACATTTATTACATATGTACCTTAATTCCGTTAAAAGTACTAACATGGTAATCGTACCTATCCAACTAGATTAATTGCAATTAGAAAGCTTTAGACTCTCTACTCATTATCACAGGTTGAAACGGGGATGTCACTAGAAGCTACTTCCATGGTGATCAACATTTTTGTTTGATTCTTAACGAAATCGACCGGAAGCCTGGCGACATTGGCTGGGTTGTTTCGTTAGAATGTTTTATCAAGTGAAAGAATCGTTGCACTATGCTTCCTCCCTTTAAAATTGTCTATACTCTCGCCTCTCCCAAGGCCCAGGAAGTCAATGTGATTAGTTGGAAGACTTAACTAAGAGACATGCATTTCTATTCTCCTGTGCATTGTCTATGCCAATCCCATGACGTATGTAAGATAATAAATAGCGTAATGGAAGTTAATGTCCATTCGTTTAGTTGGTCTTTTTTTTTTCCCACGGTGCACACACACACACACACCAACTGGAAGCACACACACCTTTCCATCCATCATTCACTTGAAACTTATTTCTGTTTCGATGTATTCCTAGGTAGCACACCTGTCTTACTGCTCTGTGTGTGTGTGTTTGCACGCGCCCCGCTCCAGGCTCACCTTTTAATTGAGCTCACACTCGGTAGACCACGAAATGTGTGGCACGAAGTCACATACCCCTCCCCCCTCCCCACCCCCAATACAGGTCTACCTCATCCTCATTTGACATGTTTTCTAATTTCTCTGAAGTTTTTTTTTTTTTTTTCCTCTTACTTTCTAATTATGTATATTTTAACAAAAAAATCATTCCTCGGCGCAGTATTGAGGTCAGACGTGGGGGTCAAAATTTTGTGAGAGGTGGAGGGGGGGAAGAAAGTTGTAGAAGTTTACTTCCTGTGTGTGGGGTTTTTTTTTAACCGCATTACTTGACAGCCAGTCTAGGTCATGTCTCCATTTATGGTGAGCTTTCTTGACAGACATGGCCTGTTAAGATTTAGAGCTAGAGTTTTAACTTGGGTAAAAAATGTCCATTGATTACAGTACAAGTAAGTCAATATGGCTTAGAACTTTGGTAGGTCTATGCAAAGTGTGCACCTAATGTCATATCAGGGACATTTTCAGTTAAGTGACCCAAGCTGCCAAGCATTGACGACTGCTACTGGCTGCTGGCCATCTTTAATGCATAAACTCCTCCCCCCATACACACACTCACCCACTAAGATATTTTCTCCCGTATAAATAAAACCACGTTCTAAAGAAATAAATGCGTCTGGTAAACAAGAGAGAGAGAGAAAGTACCCATCCCATCTCTCCTGATATTTATTAAGTCAAATGTTTATCACGGAACTTTTTGTATGGCTTACAATATTATAGGAAAACTTGAGTCCTGGAACTGTTGTGGCATGGGTTTGTTTGATAAACGTATCTGCGCACACGCTTTGAAACATGATCACGTGCTCATTAACCCATTGGATCATACTATTTTTTCCCTTTCTGGTTTACTTTTGACTTAACTCTTTCACTCCTAACTGACGATACCAACGTTGATTTGACCGTATTGAATCAAATACAAATTTTTGACTTTATAAACTTTAATGTGTGTTATATAAAAGAGTATGCGTTCTTCTATAATTATATACTTACTATAACATTTCCTGATTACATACATACAAATTATTGAAGTTTAATCATAACGGGGTGGTGAAACACAAATGAGTAAAATGAATAATCCCATCGGAACAAGGAAGATAATTACAGAGAGAAAGAGTTAATTCTTTTTCTGTCTCTCTTTTTTCTCTAACGTTTCTCTTTCCATCTCTCTGTTTTACACACACACACACATCTTCCTGATTGTCTCTCTAATGATAACGTAGATGTTCAATCGTTGCTCTCCCATGTGTTAATAGTTTGCTGTTGACTTGAACAAGGCTTGTCCTGTTCAATGCAGCGTTCTACCACGGCCCACTTTTGATCAGGGTAATGTTCCTTTATCTCTTCAGCTCCCACAGTTTCGTCATACCTGCGCGTACCTTTGTGTTGGATGCTCCGTGATGGAGAAGTCTAATATCTTATTTGATCTGGGTCAGAAGTAGTATTCGAAAGAGCCCAATGGACAGTCTTAAAACAATGCTTTCTTGGGGGAGGGGGATGAAGAAGTGCCCTGGAGAAGCCTCACATACAATTTCATTCAAGAGATGTGTTATTAATTACTACAATATAATCAGTGGTTGCAAATATGATGTTATGGAAAAATAAAACTTTCAAATATTGTGAAGTTTTGAACCCAGTAATATATCTAGAAGCAATGTGGATAGGGTCTGTAGCCTACACTCGATTTATGTCCTATTTAGAAACGAGCAAAATAAACTAACGATAGCAACAGACTGCTCTTTAATTAAATTTACGTCATATCCACCGCTTCCATAGAACTAAATCGATGTCGAATCTTTGCCTTTCAGCCTCCGAGTGTTACTGGTAGGCCTACATTTTGTGGACAATGTGAGATTCCTACCCCCCGACCTTTTTTCCCCAACTAATGAACATCTGAAGGAAAAGGTTGCCGTCTTTATTGGCGGTCTTAACCCTTAAAGCGCTGAGCTGTTTTACAATGAGTTCATCTAAAATGGAATTACAATTCTGAAGTTTAGAGTCTAAACTACCACACGCGTTTTAAGGGTTAAGTAAGTGTTCAGTTGAATCCAGTGGTCATTGTGTTCACGAAAGTTCGGACCCGGCATCCGTCTCTTGATCCAGATACACCGAGAGATATTTCTAACGAAGCCAGTTTTTTTCTTTCTAAGTTCTGGAGTACCAGAAAATGGGCCGAAAGAAATGTATAACTTCAGATGCCTTCCTTTTTCCAGGACACTTGACAAATCATCGACACCGATTACAGTTTTTTTCCCATCTGATTACAGTTTTTTTCTAATTTTGACTGACTCCATAATGGAAAGTAAAAAAATCAACGTGCCATTGCAGCATTAGTTTCCCCTACACACGTCACTAGGTTGATGTTTATGTTGCATCTCTGTTGAGAGTAGTGTTTTCATAACAAGAATCAAGTCGACAGTAAACAGTGTAAGACTAGTGGGATTTGTCCTGTCCTATATCTGATTACCGACACTGACAGGATTGACTCGTGAACGTGTTTGAGTTTAGGGTAACATCTCGAGCCGCAACTTCTGTTTGCCTATCACTTTTGATCGCTTGGTATATTACCTATAGTACTTTTATAGAGTCAAGGGCTTTTTGGCTTATTTAGGGGCTGGTTGGTATACCAGGTACTTTCGCAAAGAGGAAAGAAACAAAGACTAAACTATTATACTCTTTCTTTCTCACACACACACACAGAGCCCACCTTTTCCCAGCCCCCCTCTCTCTCTGTATATCTATCTATATCTATCTATATAGTATCTTCCTCGCTCGTTTCTTTTTCCCATTTTCCACGTTTATTTAATCTGAGCTCTAAAGGCCGTTTCACTTTTATACTAACATTATGCAGACTATGCTTGATTTTTCCTAAAGATAGAAATATTCTGTTTTTTTTAATGCTCCACTCTCTTGGCATCTAAATATTTTATGTGATGTTGTTTAATAGTTACGAAATAGTCCATCTCTCTCTCTCTCTCTCTCTCTCTCTCTCTTGCTTCAAATGCACACAGGCAGCTTATGAAACACTGGAAACTAAAAATCTGTCTAAGCTGGAGAGTTTCCAGACTTTTGTGTGTGTGTCTCTCTCTCTCTCTCTCTCTCTCTCTCTCTCTCGACGATCGTACTTTGTACGCCCACTATTGTGGTAAACTAGTAGAAACACCTAGGGCTATGCTTTTAATGACTTTCTGACATTCAATCCAGTTTTACTATTAGTGTATTGTATTCTTCCTCTCTCTCTCTCTTTCTTATTTTTTTCATAATCTCTTTTTCCTCTTTCTCTCTTTTGGGGTCATTCTATATTTGCCTCTATATCTTTCATTAAGTATAGACCTATGTCTTTTTGGGGGAGTATTTATGATTTTTTTTCCCATAAAGTTTGCATTCTCAGCGTCACTTCCTCAAAGTGTCAGTCTGGCAAAAAAAAAAAAAAAAAAGACGGACTTTTATTTTGAATCGCTCCTAAGCCAATAGTCTACCTTGAGAGAAATGTTGATAATGCCTACGCGTTTGTCTGGGAGATGTAAAAGTCTTCTAGAATGTTTAATATTTACCAGGAAAACTAAAGCTTATCTATCTACCTTTATCAAAAAAAAAGAGCAATAATAATTGTCACAAGGTCAATTCAATGTTGAATGATGTAATGTCCTTGTGATGCCGGGGATTCAAATCTTCTATTACAACAATTGAATTAATGTCGAACTAGAATTCACTGTAAAAGATTCTTTGTAGAAAACGAAACTGTGGAACTTTATTTGAATAAAACGTAAGTACAGCTTATGTACAATAGTAGATCAACAAGATGAGAATAATAACATATCAAAGGCTTCTTTCTTAATAAAACTTAGAGATGTTAGAATAGTTCAGTAAGACATTCAAGCACCGACTGAAAATCTCACGCAATTACAGTCTCTGGGCGGAAGTTGTCATGTGACTGATGCATCCGACTGATGCAACTTCTAGCCAATAGATTTTAATTTCTATCAAGACAAAGAAAAGCTAAAAATAACTCTCGTGTAATACCAATATAGAAATCAACCCAGAATGGCATATGTAACAATAATAATAATAAAAAAAAAAAAAAAAAAAAAAACAGAGATGCGGTGAATAGTGGTAAATCGCTTGGCTTCAGAAGCGAGAGGTCGTGAGTTTGAATTCTGGTGAAGACTGGGATTTTTTTAAATTTCGGGATTTGAAGGGTATCTCGAGTCAACGCAGCTTTAATTGGGTACCTGACATCAGAGGTTGTTCATTGTGCTGGCCACGTGGTACCCTCGTTAACCGTTGCACACAGAAACAGATGATCTTAACAATATCTGCCCCCATAGATAGCAAGGTCTGAAAGGGGGAACTGCTCAATCAATAATAACAATAATAAGACAAAATATTTTCTCCTCTACTTTGTTAATGGGTAACGAGAGAAATCATGTTTGTTAAATAAACTGCTTTATTAGTGTATGTAATCACAACACTGTGTTGATTCTGAGCGTGGGAATGACGTCATGTGCTCTTAAATTACGTCACTCCTACAATTGTGTTGGTGTGTAGAGCGTGTCATTCCGGTTTTACCAGTATGTGTTGTTTATTTGACTAACGATTCATCCATTACTATCAATGAGTCAGCGAATTAAAAAAACAAACAAACAACTTTAAGAATCTCTATAGACATATTCGACTGTATCTTACTGAAAAACGTCTTCACTTTAAAAAAAAACAAAAAAAAAAACAAGTTGTTCTACTTCCCTCTCACCAGACACTTGACAGCTCTGATGACAGCTCTGACATTGTTTGAAGTTCATAAAGATGGTATGGATAGTTTGAATGGGCACTTACATCATTGTTACTTTGAATTGATTCGTCTTTCTGTACAATGAACATTTCGCACTGCAGTCTTTAAGTACTCATGACATTAGTAACATCTTCGACTTCCTTTGTAAACATATTGGTCGAGCCAGCATTGTATCCTTCGCCCGTTAGGTTCATGCAGTGCGGACGTTACAAAATATAGCAGGTCATGGCAACCTTCCCCGACTTTTCCTGTGAGTGGCATAAAGCTCATCCTTGATTGATAGGAGTGGAGAAATCTGTTTGGAGTCAAGGTAAACTTGTTTCTCTTTGGCTGAGATTTACTTGGATACGGTTGTACATGCAAGTGATTTGTGAACGTATCGTGGCTGAATCAATGAGCCTCTCTTCTAGTTACTACTTAATGATAAATGTTCTAATCATGCTCAATATGATATTATGTTTCTAAACTAAAGACTCCTTGTACTCCTGTTTAATGAGGTGTATATTGATAATATTGATAATACTTTGCCTCATTTTTTATCATGAGGGTATGCTCAAATTGTGTGTTGACAATACTTCTATATGATATGCGTTTCAAATAGCCGTGGTACAGCACTTGACCTGTTCGTGTGGCTTTAATGTTACTCCCTGCGAAATTGGTTCTCTTAACAGATGAAGAGATGAAGCCGCCTTTATAGCACGAGGTATCGAGCAGATGGATCTCGTCAGCTAGTAGGACAATTCAGCTATGACAGGCGAACTCCAATTTTTTAAACCTCCGCTGCCTTGCGATCTTATTCTGACCTAAGTTGGGGAAAAGTAAAGCCACGACAGCCTCGCTAACTGTGGGCCACAGAAACAGATGACTTTAACATCATCTGCTCTATAGATTGCAAGGTCTGAAAGGGAAACTTTACTTTTACTGCTTTGTGATGCTAATACTTCAGAGTTCAAACACCGTGAAAAAATCAGAAGTGTTGCCCTTCAGGCGTTGTATCAACTTCTGTATTTCCTCCGCTTTCTCCGGCAAATGAGTGCCAAACGTCACGCATAGACTTCTTTGGCATCAATCCCCCAACCAAGGTCGATATGTAAAGTATGGGCGTCCAATGATTCCTTTATCTACGCACCAGGGAGATGTCTTTAAGAGAAAACTCTTATGCTGTTGCAGATGGCTTGGGTCAGTCTGGGATGTTGGAGCACCCAATGTTTTATGTTTATATTTGTTTATTATGTGTTCCCTTTTTTTTGATGATTGTGGAGATAAAGATAGAGATACATTGTCAACAATACAATACATCAATATCTATCTTACAATGCGTCTGTCTCTTTTTTATCTTTTCTCCATAACCCCTCTTCCTCCAGCCTTCCTCCTTTACATACATTGCTTCCCTCATCATGTCAACACTATCTTTTCTCTATCTATCTGACTATCTAGTTGTCAGTCTAACTAGCTGGCTAGCATACGCGCGATCCAGTTATTCGCCTAAAGTCAAATTTACAGTAACTCCTGCACATAAAAACTTGCAACAGAAACTCCTCGCAAGTTTGCGACACTTTAAAATAAAAAAATGTATTTTGTTAGATACTGTTCAGTGTTAGCTTTTTTACCTTGCACCAGTTCGCATCTTCAAGAGATAAATATGTGATAGGATTCAGTGTGCTATCATTGGAAGCCCGACGCCAGACTTTATAAAAGCAGCGGAAACTTTGCTGTGCATTGTAATGACAAAAACGGTCATGACAGACAACTCTGAATGCCACGTAAACAGGTAGAGATGCCAGGTGCCAGAGTTCGTATTATCTACTGAGATCCCGCAAGCAGGTGAAAAACAAAACTAAAACCCCCTTCCTTTTCCCTGTTTCCCTACATGATTGAGGTCCCGTCTCTCTCTCTCTCTCTTTCTCGCTCTCCTCTCTCTCTCTCTCTCCCCCCTGTGCTATCATGTGTTAAAACTTGGAAGAAACAAATTGCGTTTGAACTATTTGTTAAGACCAATACACAGACCGTTTGGATTGTCTACAAATGTCATACTTTAAATAAATGTACAGCCGTTTCATTGCCCTTTACACTCATTCCGAAACAGGGTTGTTGTTTTCAAATTACTTGCTGTTAGTTCTATCTGCATCTTGGAGTCACAGTAGGGAAAATCTTAAAGTCTCGTTTAGCAGACTTCCGCGACCTGGTATCCACTTAAGTAAGATGTAGTCAGAGCAATATTATAAAAAAGTTTAAATGGCATCGAAAACGTGTTTTGTTTTGTTGTTTTTAACGAAAAATTTTCATAGTGTAATAATTAGTCCATTTCAACAAATCCATCGAATCTTATTCTTAGGGGAACCCCCTGCGAATGTGGTGATCACTTTGAATCTTAGAATTTATCAAACTACAACGGTTCACGATTTAGTCCACGAAATATAGATCTAACAATGGATAGGAAGAGAAGTTACACACATTTTCACAGAGCTAACGTAAATAGGAGTTTAGTATGCGCTAAGCAGGCAGACATTAAAAAGTAACATTGGTTACAACAGTTACAACAGTTTCAGGGAACTTGAGGTACCACACAAGACCGTCTTTCTCCATTTCTCTCTGTCTATTGCTTTGGATAGAATCTCTTTCAATGACATGCCCGTCCATTCTTATTTGTTGTCTTCCCATCGCTTTTTTGTCTACCTCTTCTTTTTCCTGGTACTGTTCTCTGAAGGAAGGTCTTTGCGAGACCTGAGGAACTTGTTTGTTTTTTTAAGTTCTGCGTTAGCACAGTAAGTAGTTAGCAAGTCATCGTGAGGTCTAATTGCAGTATTAATCCTGTTTCTAATCTGTAATCATATTTTTTTGGGGTCTTTTTAAATTTTGCCCTCTATGTCACGACTCTTCCCCCCTTTTTTTTTTTAAAGAAGAGATACCGGTAATTAAAAGAAAAATGTTGGTCACTGTAATATGCTAACTCCGCCTGACCTGTCCCACGAACTAGTAGGCCTAAAAAAAAAAGGAACTATTCCCTGTCTATAAATAGACTTTTATTTTGAAAGCGTTGCGTGAGTACACTGTTTAAGCAAGGGCAGACAAGTCATGCAACTGTTGACAGTTTTGACACAGTTGTGTCCGCCTGAATGATCATCTTGGAGTTATCATCCTTATCTGATTAAGCCTGGTGAAACTTCTTCTTTTTATTTTATATGCATCTCATACAGTTTATATAAAACAGTTTCTATAAGTATAGGACAGTTTTAAGTTTTAAACTAATGAGCATATTACTATTATATTACCCTTAGTCAAACAAAGGTTTCTTAATTAAAATATAACTTGTTTAATTCTTCAATCTATTTACAATATCCGGGATATATATATAAACCAGCAAACAAGCTTAGACGGATATACGGCTGACCTTGACCTTTCCCCCAGAGCGTCACTTCCACAGCTGTAATTCAGTGAAACAAAAGGCAATTATCTTTTCTAAAATAGCATACTAAGTCCCACTGCAGTAGTAAATGCAGTCATCACGGAGCTTGCCTAATCCATTATATAGATTACGCCTTGTTTCAGGATAAATGCATAGGCGAAGCGCACGTTTACATCGGGGAGGTTCAATATTTTGTTTAAAATGCTCTTTACAAATAAAATCATGATATCTGGGACACAAGCTAAAATAAATTGTCCTCGCCTCAGTCTTCATGATCTTACATTCACAGCTCCCTCTGTCCATCTTTGCCCCCAGACTTAATGACTTACATTCACAGCTCCCTCTGTCCATCTTTGCCCCCAGACTTAATGACTCTAGTGACACTCTAGTCGATGAACACTATCAACACCTAATGGACAACAATCGATACTGTACTTAATGCTAGCCTCAGAAACACTGGCGCCACGGCTCCTTCGGGTACACAACGACGCCCCGAACTGGGTTGCAAGGAGAAATCCTCGGCTCGGGTGAATTCGATTTTTATCGTACAGACGTGCGCTCGTCTTTTTCCGGAAGCGTTTTTTTTTTTTTGTTCGGGTTCCGAGCGCCACCGTCGTCGTGTGTCATAGCTTCCGCTCACCTTTCGGTTCCACTGGCGCTCTTTTTTTTTTTTTAATGACTTGTATTGTTCGTGAGAGAACAAGGCACATCTGGCCAACAAACACGTTCCGCTGAGACACACCAAGCCTGGGAGTGTGCGTGTAGTGCCGCAGACTGTGTCTGTGTGTGAGTGAGCGGCCTGGTGTCTTGGAGTTCTTGTGGAGTTTATGAAATCGTGGACCAGTCCGTTTCTCTTGTGTCTTCGCAACTTTTGTATTTATGTATTTATTGATTTCACTGTTGGACTCTATTGAATGGGATGTTACACACTGTGTTGTTCTGTTGCGGAGAGTTTGTACAGGTGACGTACTTAGACATCTGATTTGTCAGTGTGACTCATTTTGCAAACACTTGTTACGTATGTGACTGTGGTGGTTTCTTTGTAGCGTTTTGTTCTCTCTCTCGTTGTAACACACGCTCGCTGTGTCTTTAAATACTTGCGCTCGTCATTGTTAAGTTGATTGAGCTCTATAGATCTAGCCTTCGCGCTCAATTACAAAGATTCAATATAGGTCTAAATCACATATGTGTCAACTGTACAGGGGCGTAGCTTGGAATTTTTCATCGTTTTGGGGGCCCGGGGCTTTATCTTTTTGGGGGCTCCTGCATTTTGCGTAATATTTAATTTTTTATGTAAAAAACACTCATTTGGGAGTCCCCGGGGGGGGGGTTCAATTTCTCCCCCTCCTTCCCCCACCCTAGCCACGCCACTGAAACTGTAGAAATATAAACATAACACGGTAGCTTTGTGTCGGTATGACATGAGGAATAGTTCCCAAGATTACATCATCAACTCCATTGAATCTCCAATGAACTGTAGCTATTTGTGTTGTGTAGTTGTTTGTTGTTTTTTTTTCTTTAGACGTATCTAGAAACTGATTCTTGACTGTTCCTCAAAATATTCTCTGGAAATTTATTTTTTGCTGTCCAATGAGTTGGTTAATCAAAAACAAAAATCTATTCATGATTCAAAGTTGTTGTTTTTTTCGCCTATTCTGATCTACTTAACGGTCTTGACTAGTCGACTATGCAGTCAAGTGTGACTGTTGCTGTGAAACCATTTGCTGTCTCCCTTTACAATCTCTACCCTCTCTCCCCCCTCCCATTCTTTTTGTTTATAATTGGTCTTGTTGCATTTAGATTTGATTCCAGACTACCGAGTCAACAGTAGGAGATGTTGATACAGTGACTTGGACTCTCCCCCACCCCTTTTTTTTTTATACTTAGGAGCGTTGGACAGTCATAAAATGGATTGTTTCAGTCATAAAATGGATTGTTTCAATCATAAAATGGATTGTTTCAGTCATAAAATGGATTGTTTCAGTCATAAAATGGATTGTTTCTTGCTGATCTATCTCTGTACGTGTGTTATTGAAGTAATAAAAACAAGTCAGTCAATTCATTGGCGACTTAATTGTGCGTCATGTGACCCCCCTTGACCTCTCCCCCTCTCCTTTGCAAGGTTTAAACTTTCACCCTCACTGCCTTTGAAACAGCAGACTCCACCGGTGACATGGGCGCACGTGCGCTGCGGTATTGATCGTCTGCTGTTTGGCTTGGGGGGGGGGGTATACTCTCCCTTTGCTTCCCTTTCTTAGGGCTTTCCCGCTACCCGTGTGTCTTTAAGACCTTTTCCCCGCCACTCTTGTCTCCCTCTTCCGGTGATAGCCACTCACCACCCTCTCGCCATTGCGCCTTTATCCTGTTTTCTTTATGAGCCGGAGGTGGAGGAGGAGGAGGGGGGGGCAAGGTGGTAAACTGGTGGAAAGTTGAGGACTCTGTTGACCCTCTAGTTTCTCCATTCCTCATAAGCGTACTTCATTGATTACTTAATAATGGAAAGAGAAAGGTGCCAGATGCGAATGGGAAACAGACGCGAGGGGCCATGTCCTTGATTGCTTATGTACGTTGTTCATTTCATCTTTATGCATGGATTAAATGGATCATCTTTTTCTTTTCTGCTTGTCAGAATCGATAGTGGAAAATAAAAGTTTTCTATTCGATAATTTGAATCACAATTGAATTGATCCAAATCTTCAGGGTTGGGTTGGGCCTGTCTTCATTGTTGTTGATCTCGTTCTTGCACCAGAACGTGTTTTTTGTTCTCGCTGTTGGCGACATTTTGTTTTTGTCTTGGAGAGAGATGAATTACCTCAATAATGTTTTTTTCTCTTCCTTTCATTCTGTGACTCTGAAATGGCTTAAGGACAAGAAGGTTTTCTCTATGCATGACTACAAACTTTAATATATACTTTCGTATATATACGCGAAAATGCTATAACGGTTTAATTTGTTTTGAACAGGTGCGTTCTAAAAGTATATTTACTATATAACTATATCCATTATAGAAATTGGTCCATTTATTGGTGTGTTTAGTCAGTATACGTGACTCACGACCCAATGGATGGTGAAAACCTCTACTCACTCAAACCATTGTTGACTAATGGACAGTAAACTACAAATCCAAAACCTAGATTTAGGGAGATAAAACTTACATAAACTATTCTTTACTTTAATCCGATATATACTTTCACATTATTAAGCTATATCGCTAATGTTTTCAACAGCATGGCCTCGTATTGTGTTTCGGACTTTGTATTTATATTAAATTAAATTGTATCTCTTATATTTTTGTATTTATATTAAATTAAATTGTATCTCTTATATTTTAATCTTCTACATGATACATAATGACGGGTTCACATTAAAAATAAAATACAGTTTTTTTCAATAGTTGGTAGCTATAAAATACTTCCACGAGACTGGGCGCTGGGTCTGCAATTTGATCGCAGTTGAAAGGGGTAGGGGGGTTCACCCTGGAGACAACCAAGAACTACAACACATGTGTTCTCGCGGTGCCGTGGAGTTGCTTCCCATGCTTTTAAGAGTCTTCTTCATTTGCCACAGGTAAACAACGGACACACGCTGCTCATCAATACGTGTGGGAACTTGGGGTGAGAGAGGAGGGGTGGGTGGATGTAGAGTCGACTTCTGGGAATACATTTATATTAGATTTGAGATGCAATTTTGTACATCTTTTTTTTTTTTTCGTCAGAAGATGCAAGATTTCTAAAGTGTGTGAGAACACGTTTCTTTAGGAGGAGATGAGGGGGTGCAGTGGTGGAAGGGTGACTAAACTTCTATAACTTATATTTCCTCCATTGTAATAGTTTTGGTTGAAACTCAGAGCAGATTTCAACTAGGCATTTTCATACTGGGTATTTTCATACTGGGCGAAACAAAACTATATCCGGTGTACACAAATAAAGGAAGTGTATGGAGGCGTGCTGGCAGAGGTGTAAATCGCTTGGCTTCCGAATCGGGGCCCGGGTTCGAATCTTGGTGAAGACGGGGAATTTTTTATTTCGGGATCCTTAGGGCGCCTCTAAGACCACCCAGCTCTAATGGGTACCTGAACATTATTTGGGGGAAAAGTAAAGGCGGTTGCGCGTTGTGCTGGCCACATGACACCCTCGTTAACGGGGACACGGCAATTCATTCTCTGACATTTTGTTCACCGACAAATAGTTCATCCAGTTTGTTCACCCGACATTTCGTTTCACGCGACTATTCGTTCACCAGACATATCGCTTACCGACAACTTGCTCACATACATCTTGTTCACTGACAATTGGTTCTGGAAAAGTCGTTCACTGACAAAACATATTGACAGTAACATATTGTTAATATTAAATATTCTCGTCTCGTGTTTAATTTTCAATACTTATGTGTCCTTCTCTCACTTTCTCTTTCTCGCTTTCTCTACATCCCTCTCTTTTTTTTTTGTACCTTTTTATTCCCTCTCTCTTTCTATCTGAACACTGTGTTGAAGTAAACTATGTTCCCATCTTTGAACTATTTACCTGAACTCCTCTGATGCTGGTTAAGTACTCGATGAGAACTTCATGGTGGCTTGATGTTGATCAAACTAAGATTGCTCATTATGCCACATAGGCCTACTTTTAATTAGTCCTTTGATTAGGGAATTTTTCTTTGACTTCAAATAGAGTTTGAACACTTCATTAGTTAACTACGTGCAGTAGATTACCTTCCTGACATATCGGCTCATTGTGTTAAGTACACGTGATTTTCTAAGTCTACTACGGTCACTGATTCTTTCTTTGGCTCCTACAAATGTCAAGCATTCTTTGTATGCTGGGTGGATATAGGAGTGACCCAGAAACTGAATACTCTGCCAGTGTTTCAAAATTAACACTTTCAAAATTTAACACCTCCGCCAACTTTCGTATTTGATAACACGCTGAGTACATGTAGCGTACTAATCTGATCAATAAATAAGTTTTACAAATTGTGATTGGAGAAGAATACATAGACAACCTGTATTCAATGTCAGTAGAATCGAGAAGTTCTAGCAAGGACAATATTTATAAAAATTTGAAAGCATAGCTCTTCTAGGGAAAAAACAGTTTACATTATTGCAATGTCTCTCAATACTGCAAGATTTATTTACCATTTACTATATAAAACAAAATGATTTAATTACCAATAATGAATTAACTAATTTGATTCATGTGTTGTCGACAGTGAATACTTGTGCTAACTTTCAGCTTGATCCAAGAATGGGAAGTAAAATGTTTGACATGATTCGGAAATTCCTTCAGAGTTGAAGATAGTTATTTCCTAGTCCAAACCTCCCGCAGGACGACGGGGGATGGGAGCGGGCAGGGTTTGAACCCGGGCCATCGGTAAATCGAAACGACAGTCCAGCGTGCAAACCGCACGACCAGGCAGCCAAGTGGGAGAAACAACGTGTACAAAAAATTCTGACAGGCAGACGGAGAGAGTTAATACAAGTTTAATCCTGACAGGCAGACGGAGAGAGTTAATACAAGATTCACGCTTTAAATTCCGTTATGTTTGTTGATGTTTTTTTCTCCATGGTAGACTTTCTTACACACTTGCTAGTGTTGACCTCCGGCTGGCCTTATTTGTCCCGACACACTTGACCACCAGCGCGCGCACTGTCACACTAGGCAGCTGTAGCGCTAGTACCAGCGGTGCTGAAGCCTGGCTCTGTCATACGCCTGGAGTCTTTGTCCACCACCTCAAGCACGCCCCCTGTTCCCTTGTCTCTTGCTCGACTCAATGCATTAGTCGGTTAACGGAATGGTGCGTAGGAGGGACATTCTCTTGTGTGTGTGTGGTGAGACTCCCCCAATGCATGTCGCGAATCCAAAAGAAATCGGGTGGCTGATGGGGGAGAGCATGAAGAGAGACAACGAAACCAGAGAAAGAATGAGAGAGAGAGAGACGAAGAGGAGGATGGATCAATAAAACGCTTCGGTGTCCTCCTGCGTGTGTGTGTGAGTGCGGGCGCGGTGTGTCCTTTTTTGGTTTCCTGCTAGCTACTTGTGGACACTGCGGACTGTGGATACGTTGTGGATAAGTCTTTTGATCTGGACCATAGGATAGCTGGATTTCATTAAGAGATAGTGTTTCGTAAACAATCTCGGCGCTGAGTTATTCTGTAAGGAACAAGATGGGTTTATCTTAAAGGCATTAGTTTATCTTGGTTGTTGCTTTTTTTGTGGTTATGTGTTTATAAAAAGGCTGTTTGGCTTTGTTGCCTCACAGATATGTATAGATCTATAGATCTGTTTATTTTTAAACCAATGTAGGTGAGTGTTCTTCAGTCATATTGCACTACCTTTTTCTGTCGCTCACAAAATCTCTCCTCCTCTCTCACTCTCTCTCTCTCTCTCTCCCCACTTCTCTATTCCTCTCATTTCTTCCCAATTCTTTCTTTCTCCCACAAGCACTCTCTGTCTTCAACATCTTTTTTTTTTACTTTATATCTATCTGTCTGTCTCTCTGACCTATCTATCTATCATATACCTACCTACCTACCCACCCACTCATCTCTTTTTCTCTATCTAGATCTCTCTTCCTGTTCTTCCCCCCCTCCGGCCTCCCCTGATCTCATTCGTTCTGTTATGTTACATTACTCCCCAATCTCAGTACGTTAAACTTATGTACTTTACCTAAGTGGCAAATGTTTGTATGAGCCAATGTCAGTGCCTCGTCTATAGCCTGATTCTAAACCACACTGTCCTGGACCTCCAACGTTACATCCTTTATTACGCCTTGTTATTGTTTTCAACGCAGTTCCAGGCTTAAAGTACAATGACATTTGTTGAGTGTCATGGGAGGGCGAGTTAGTCGAAATGTCGCCGGCTTTTAAGTACGTAACACTGTTATCCAAACACAAAGTGTGGTACCCTGTTCACGGTACCAGACAATAGACCACGTATTGTTCCCAGATGCTTGACATGCCATGACCGATTGTTGACTTTTCTGCCAGTGCGGATATGCCATGTTATGTCAACACCGCGATACACACTTTTGTGTTTACTGTAGACATAGGTCAGTGTGTGCGTCCACTCACTGGATTGAAAGGAGATGTGTATGTTTCAATGGAGATGTGTATGTCCCCTTCACTTTTCCCCACTTTTTCTGTTATGGCCTTTTTCGACATTCAAGCTGTAAAACATAAGCAAAAGCAAGTGTTTAGGTATATTCGTTTACATTCCTTAAAATGCGGGCCATTTTATTTTAGTGGAAAAATAATCTCAAAATTAATGAAAATATTGTTCAATTTCTTCATTCCCACGCTATTAACGCTAGTTATGTATAGTAGATAGTGGTATCCAACAGTAGATGATATGGTGTCGATCTTCATCAAATGTAACTCATATTTGGTTTATCATATTCTAACAAGAAATAAATCTGCACCTTGTTATTATAGTCAAGATTTGATCTGCTTGTAGTAACACTACGGTGTATTCGATTTGATTGTGCAACTGAAAAACAGCTGGCCCGTCTGTTGATATGAATGCAGATTTGAATGTATTTTTTAACAAAGCTTATATCAACCCTTGTATACGTTATTTCTTCCACTTGGCATTCTTGCACGAAGTTGAAATTGTACACAATTATCCAGGAAGGAATAAAAAAAATTCAACCAATTTGTTAATTAATTAATGTTAAATAATTAATTGTGTTTTAAAAAGGAAAAGGAGATAAATTGTACAGTATTTAGGTGCTATGGTCCTAATTGTGGGGTTCTTTCCCTGATAGAAGCCTTGTTATCTTTTTTTCTTTTTTTTACAAAGTATGTTTCTCTAGTTGCCACCTCCCCTCCTTGAATGTTCTGTCACCCAGACACTGCACTCTATCAGCTAGTTATCGTGTTCAAAGTTTGAACCACTTCAACGATTTTAAGTTTCCTTGTTGGTTTTAGCGAGGCCTGCATTGGGTACACACTCTGTTTGTTTTCTCCTTAGGCACTCGTGTCTCTAACTCTATTCCGTTGAACATGTTGAACCGTATTGATTGAGCAGTGGTCAAATACATTAGTTCTTTAAATAGACTGCGTCCAGTAGGCTCACTATTAGACTTGGTTGGGAGATACGAAAGGAGGCGCGGTGTATGAGTGGTAAAGCGCTTGGGTTTCGAACCGGGGGTTCGAATCCTTGTGAAGATTGGGATTTTTTATTTCGGGATCTTTGGGCGCCTGAGTCCACCCAGGTCTAATGGGTATCTTTTTTTTTCTTTTTTTTTTTTTTTTGTGTGTGTTAAGAAAATCAAAGAGGTCGCCTATTCTGGTGTGTCCGAAAGCATATAATAATTGTGGCAGCAGAGATCCAAATTAAAATATCTAAAGACACTAGAATCTAGATCTACTAACCCTGTGAAGCCGTAAAAAGTCCGCGAATTTTAGTGATTTATTGTTAAAATCTATAGAGTCTATTATAGATTCTAGATCTACGATAGATTCAGTGAAGATAATTTGCACACAGCCATGAAAAGTGCGCGAATTTTAGTGACCTGGATCTAGAGTCTAGATCTACTGTAAATTTAATAAAAATATTACCCACACAGCTGTAAAAAGTCCGTCAAAGTTATTTGGTCGTGAAAGCCATGGAAACTACATAACTACATAGCCTATAGATCTAGTTGAAAAAGAAATTCTGCTTGAAAAAAAATTTAAATAAGTCTAATACCCCCCATATCCAAATGTCATTTTTTAGTAATCAAATGTCAATGAAATATACAAATAGTTGAAATAGGTTTATATATACTACAGGCTCTGTTGATTAAGAGGTTTTAAGCTCTAGTATCTATGAGATACACATAGGAACTAAGAATATACCTTTCCGTAACAGAGAGAGAATACATATATTATGAAGGCATCTCTAAGAAAATTTCTTATTTTAAAACAATGGAATAATAACTATTTCTAATATTCTTTAATAAATCTTTGAAAAAAAATGGTTGTTTGAGGTTTTGGGATGACAGTCAATTTTTTACCTGATTAAAATAACTGTCATTGCATTTTCTGTGGGCATACCACTCAGCTTATGACATTATTCTGTTCTGAGTAGGATGTTGTCAGTAATTGATTTGATCAATGCATGATTTTGTGTATGTAAATTGTTGTGTCTGTTGTATTTATGTGTATATTGTGTTGTCTTTATATAAGAAAAGAGTCCTTGTAATCACAACAGATTTCCGTAAGGATCAATAAAGCAGTCTTAATCTTAGTCCTAGTCTTTACAATCTATCACACCAACAAACGAAAATGGGGGGGGGGGGGGGTTAACACAATTTCCAAAATTTCCTAAAATTTTTGTAGAGTCTGTTCCCATCACTGCTAATGCTACACTCTTTCAGTAATTCTCGAGTAGAATGAAAAGTCGTTCTGGCATAGTCATGTATTACCAATAAAGAGATTTCGACAGTTAACTGGCATTGTCATCACAACGGCCAATGGGGTCCCACGATGACCTGCCTAACCACTTCAAAAAAAGAACGCAAACTAAAACTTTATATCGCAAGGTCCTTAGGTCTCGTAAAGACATTCCACCAGGAAACAGTACCAGGAAAAAGAAGAAGAGGCAGACAATGAAAGCGATGGGAAGACGTTTTTAAAGAAATAGACCTTCCTTCAAGAAACAGTACCAGGAAAAAGAAAAAGAGGCAGACAGTGAAAGAGATGGGAAGACGTTTTTAAAGAAATAGACCTTCCTTCAAGAAACAGTACCAGGAAAAAGAAAAAGAGGCAGACAGTGAAAGAGATGGGAAGACATTTTTAAGAAATTGAAAGACATCGAAAGAGATAAGATTCTATCCAAGGCAAATGGCAGAGAGGAATGGAGAAAGACGGTGGAAAGATCATGTTTGGTACCCAACGGTTCACCAGTGTAAGGGATATGTGGCACTTGTGTCAATTAGAATAACTAGATCTAGTTTTTTTTTTTATTGCAGTTTTCTCTGTTTTAGTTTTAGCTGTTAACATTACCAACTACCTCACATTTCACAGAACATTAGCATCACCTTTTTGTTTCACTGGTCGATTTCAAGCATTTCCACCAGTAAACTAACGCCCATCTCGTTGTGAATACCACAGGACTCTCTCTTGTCACCCAGGACAAATCATTTCATCCACTAGAC
>JADKLZ010071522.1:10048589-10058658 GCA_021533235.1 Biomphalaria straminea | reverse complement strand
TGTTCTACCATAGAGAACATCTAAACAAGTCTTGGAGGCATTCCGTGGAATGCAAATGGGGGGGGGGGAGGGATTTTTTAAAAGGAAGAAATGGGGGCGGGCATCATTAAGTGAGCATAAAACTGGAGGGTTGAACAGGAGCGGACAACTCAACTGAGACATCTAGGCGACCACCCATGACTCGCTCTGGCCGACCACTCTTGCTTGACTCTCCAAGTCATCACTGCGGGTTAAATATTGAAAGGCGTGAAACTATGCAATGCTCGCTGTTCACCGATAATAAATGTTTTAGAATAGAAGGTGTCTATTTCCACATTTGTTGTTTTTTATATATATATATATTTCATGTAAATAAACTTTGTCATTATTTATGATGGATCTTATTATTCAGAAACTAATCATTATTCTGATTTCGAAGAGCAACGCGCTAAAAAAATACTATCCTTCAATTTCTTATCCATAAATTTTCGGAAAATGTATTTCTTAAAAAGAAAACAAAGCATTTACACCTATTTAACTATTTTAATTAAGAGCAGGGGTTCTCAAATCGAAAATATGGATTGTTATTGTCTATTCTTATATTGCTGTATGTGTGTGTGGGGAGAGGGTCGCGGCAGAGTGGGGGGTTTGTAAAGAGGGGACCCCTAGCATAAATTGTTGAGAACCGCTGATTTAGAGTATCAGTGTTTTAGGATCGTAAAAATCAGAAGACACCAACGCCTATAAACTCACATCACGTGACATGTTTTTTTGTTTCTAAATCAGAACAACAAGACGTCTCTGCATCAAACTGACGTTGACGTTCTAATGCTTCCAATACGAAACACAAATTGAAAACTCTATAAGATCAGTTTTAAAAGATGGATTAATTTATCTAATAAGCTGCTAACATAGCAGTACTTTATTCTAGGTTATTCTCTTCTTATAAGATAAAGAAATTACTTTGAAATAATCATTATGTTCCAGCCTACCCTTGCGTCAATCTAGTCGCACGTGTTAATTCCATGCTTTGATTAAACTAGGGAAGAAAAGGCGCTTGTGCTACTAGTCCTAGCCAATGGAATAAGATCATGTGTTCTTGTTTTTTTTTTAAATTCTTCTATTAAAAAACCTAGTTTCTGGATAGAAGAACACATCGTTAGTAAAACGGACGAGCGCTACTTTTGGACAAGGTACGCCGGTACTCTAGTTATAGATATATGTGTGATACGTATGATCCTGATATTTTAAAATATTTCCATAAATTACTTAAGACGGGAGCTTCAATTAATTTTTGAACCATGGATACTTAGTACCAGTGTTGAATAAACTTGACAAGAAATCTGTTAATTGACAAACTGAATCTGTAGAACCACTGCACCAACTTCCGTATATTTATTTAATATTTCTTGAGTTAGAGAACAAAAAAATTCTCTGCTTTTTATGTTGGGGAGTAATTCTTTTTCGGGTGGAATTTCCGTTGGAGTGGTAGATCTAGATATCAGTCACAGGAGGAGGATAACAACAATGTGACCTTTAACCCCGTGTACTTTCATCACTTGTTCCTTGTGTTGGGGGGTATTTGTCCTCCCAGGCTGACTTATGTTTTGGCGTGGCAGGGGCGTGACGGAGGCACCGGCATTGTTTTCACCAGTGAATCTCAAAGTGAGAAGGTGCGTCAGTGTGTCATACTGTTTTTAGGGAAATCGCGCATTTCAAACTTTGTACAAAGCTTAGATCAATTGACTCGGTCTGATACAGTTTTCTGTACGCGTTATTTCTCCCACTATGTTATTCTCGGATCAAGTTGAAACCTGACACAATTATTCACTGTACCTAACGATTTGGTAATTTAGATTTTTTTTTTAATTGAATAATGGAAATAAATCCTATATTATTGAGATGTGTGTCTCTAAAATGTGGACTTCTTTTTATTATTAGATAAGCTTTGATTATTTTTTAAAAAGTATTTTTAAAAATATTTTGCTTGTTTTAAAATCTACAATTAACATGAGCAAGTTTAGGAAAACGGGGAATGGAGAGAGGGAGGATGGGAAATAGAGTTAGGTCCCTGGGAATCTTTTTCTGTCATCATAGAAACACGTGTTAATGAATTAGCCATTGTGTCTTTGGATCTAGAATATATGTAGAAGATATTTTTCTCAATTTTATTTCTCGACAGATCTCGGAATCTGTGAGGTGACTTTACAACAGGTGAAAATATTAATTTTTTTTATTGCTTTGGCGTCTAACAATTTCTGAAAGTTATGTTCCAAACATCGCTTGGACCCAATATGGGTTGACTTGCTAGTATTGAATTCGACTCTTTTTTACTTAGTCTTGTTCCATTTGATGGGACAACTTTGTCTTATATCTTCTACCACTCCCCTCCCATGTCCAGCAACAATATCATACTGTTAGAGATTCTGCAGACCATGCCCAAAACCTCGTGCAAGAAAGCACAGAATCAACTGTGGGAACACAACTCGTATTTTTTTTTTCGTGGAAGGTTTGAGAACCCCTGTCAGGATGGAGCCTCGCGTATCACACGTAAGATAAGAGTCACCTCTGCAACATCTCCTAAGACCATGCGTATGGGGAAACCCCCCAAAAGTGTATCTGGATTCTGGGCCAGGCCTACCTAAATTGTTCCCGCGTATTTTATCTGTTATGTGAACGGGGGGGGGGAGGGCTGGTGCAGATCTCTGTTGGGAAGGGAGTGACTTTATTGAACCGGTAACTTGATGCGTGAAACTTTCAGCGCAATGAAACTTTGCTGCTGATGTTGTAGGCGTTCAGGAGGGCTGTCACTTTGACTTATATTGGTGCTTTCTTCTCTTAAAATAGTTTCAAACGTATCTGCACTTCCCCCGTATCTCTGCTAGACGTATCTACCTTTGCTTTGTTAATTACTCCCCTTTTTAGAGTCTATTCATTAAAAATATAACCAAAGGGTTTTAACATCCATCAATTTTGGACCACGGTTTGCCGGTGGATATTTTAAGAAAAAAGTTTTTTTTTTTGTTTTTTTTTGTTAGTTTCTGCTTTACCTTCGTGTAGGCCAGACACTCAGACTTGCCCCAACTGTGGCGCTTCTGTTAATTAATGAAATGAATTACATTATATGGCCCATCACATTGGCCCCTTAGAGCGCTTTCCCCACCCCTTCTTTTTTTTTAATTAATTAACTTGTATCAGTTGGTTGTCAAGCTTTCGGGGAAGAATGCCAGATCTGGGACGCCCTCGTTGGAGGATGCTGTTTCACTCCAGTGGCATCTATTAAATCCCTTTCTTCACGACATATTGAATGAAGTCTGCATAACTTTTTGTAAGTCTAGGTTTCGCCTTCATAAATAAATGTAGAAGTGACTGTGTATTAAAACTGTATTTCAATGTTTATGTGGCTTCTATCAACTCACTCTGTCTGTCGAAAAGTTTGTACACGCTATTTCCCCCACACCCATTCTCGGATCAAACCTGACAGGCTATTGGAAAATGTCACTATTGAGACTGTTAAGGAGATATGAATGAAATTTGTATTAGTTTTGCGGATTTAGATCCTGGCACTGTCGGAGTAGGACTACAAGTGTAGATTAATAATAGTTATCAAGTTCTAGATACTGGGATTTTTACTTTGGGATCCTTGAGCGCCTCTGAGTCCACCCTGCTCCAATGGGTACCTGACATTAGTTGTGGAAAAGTAAATGCGGTTGGTCGTTGTGCTAGCCACATGACACCCTCGTTAACCGTATGCCACAGCATCAGATGACCTTTACATCATCTGCCCTCTAGATAAAAGGTCTCAAAGGGGAACTTCTAGTTACTACAATAGAACATTTTCATTGACTGTGTCTGAACTATTTAAAAAAAAAACTGTTATTCAATGGGCACCAGCTCACATACAATGAGAAGGCTGACACACTCGCCAAGAGTGGGAAAACTAACTCACAAATAAACTCTGCACTCTACCCGGAAGAAATGAAGAAATTAATTGTAAATAAAATAAATGAGAAATGGACGAGCTCACATCCAAATCACAAGAAAGAAGATGCGATCCCGACAAGATCAACGTCTACTCTTTCGACTCAGGACCGGACACAACAGAATGCGACAACACATGTACCGGAAGCTCAAAATTGGAACCAGTGAAATCTGCCCATGTGGAGTGTCACCAGAGAATGCCGACCCGTACTCCAACACTGCGCTCTTTACCAAGAGGCCCGAATACGACACTGGCCCCAAAAAAACCCAAGAGATAGAAAACTATATGGAGAGCTCCCTGACTTGGAAACCACTGCGCAGTTCATCTCATATGTTGGTGTAGTGATCTTTCTGAACCCTCTAACATAACAATGAGAACGAAGAAGAAGAAGAAGAAGTCTGTACTATCGAAGTAGGAATTCCGTCCATCTTTGAACTGGTCACAGATCATCGACAACTATTAACTTAGCCCCATTTGTTTTGTATTTTTCTTGCTCATTTGCTGCAGGTTTTTTTTTCCCTCCTGAGCTGTAGCTGTGGTGTATGTGTTGATCTCTAGAACAAAGCATTTAATAGTCGTTATTCCACTGACCCACAACTACTCGACTATCTAGTGAGTCATCGTTTAGCGCGGTCTCTCTCTCTCTCTAGATCTAGATCCCCCCACACACACGCACACCGTTGTGATAAATAAATCGCCCATGCTCGAGTTATCTGCCCCCTCTATGTCAATTGTCTTATTATTTCACGCGAGTTTCCTGCTGCTGTTTGGCTTGCATGGTGCGCGAGGAGACTGTGTCCCCCTCCCCCCCCCGGGGGTGGTGTGTCTTGCGGTTTTGGCGGGGTTTATGTCTCTTTCCCCCCCCCCCCCCCCACTTTCCTTTTTTTCTGTTGGTCTCTCATATAATTAGTCCCCTTGTCATTTTAAATATTGTTTTTCAGTCTTTTATACCTAAGTAAATTTACTTATGTTTCTGTCTGCCTGATCATAAATATATATTTCTTTTCTGCACATCCATATTTTACAGTGTCCATCTGTTTGTCCTTTTATGTTTCTATCTATCTATTTACTATCTATCTATCCATCCATCTATCCATCCATCTATCCACCCATCTATCTATCTATCTATCTATCTATCTATCTATCTATCTACTAATCTCCTTGAAGTACTTTATAATTTCTTCCAGTCATCATTTAGTTCACTGTTCAAGTAGATTCTATTCCTCCTCTACCTGACTCTTTCTTTTTTTTTTTTTTTAAGTGCGTTGCGTCACTTACCTAGCTCCTGGTAAGAAACTGACTTTCAAAGTTCAGGTGGAAACAATGTCTGGAATGTTCTGGTATTTTATTTCTCAAAGAAATGCCTTGAAAATAGTTTAAAATCTTCCCCCTAGTGTGGTTTCTACAATCCTGTCTGCGTAGATCTATACATTTGAACGGGCTGTGTTCAGTATATATTTACACTTCAGAAAGATTTTGGGGTGTGGGGATGTGGCTATTAACTAATCATGACTGAATTTGTTGATGCTCTCAAATTTCGCGTAAGAGTTCCTATGATAGAGATCTGTGACTTGTCAGTGTGTAGGGTGCGTTGTGACATTCTTGAGTACAGTGAAGTCAGCGAGAAATGTAATCAGCCTTGACTTTTTATGGAATGATCGTAATGAGTTAGAAGGTCCACAGGACGAAGTGTAGCACCAGAGTTACAAGTGCTTTCAGGAATTTTATAATGCGAGCGAGTTTAAAAGATTTGAAGATTTATAAGACTTAGACATTTAGAAGACTACAACAACAAATTTCAAAAGAATGTAGCAACTCGTTTATTTTTTCTACCCTTTGGGTCAGTCACCGAAAGGATTTTATTGTTACAAAGATTTTACCAACTCTGTCTGTCTGTCTGTATGTCTGTCTGTATGTCTGTCTGGTAAAAAGTTTGAACATATTTTTTCCCATTTCACATTCTCGAATCAAGTTGAAACATACAGCACAATATTCGTTGATCCTGATCAGACATAAATAAAAATAAGTTAATTAATTATTGGTGACTAATTATTTTGTTTGATATCGAAATAAAGGGAATAACTGCTACTTAGTGAGAGATTTGGATGTATATATGTATTGAATCCCCTTAGTACGTTTTGACACGTTTGAAGTTGAAATTTTGCATGATTATTTATAGTCAATGACAATACATGAATCAATCCCAAAAAAAGCACTTAGTTAATCAATTAGTACTGATGAATTAATTTTGTTTCATATGGCAGAAAGGGAGCTAAAATGTGCCATTTTCAGATAGATGGCAGTAATTAGTAATTAATCTATGTTTTAAGAAAGTAATATTTTTTTCATTTACTTGTTTCTAATGTGCATTATTATCAGTTTTAAGTATCGCTTTAGGTTAGATGGGGGGCGCGGTGGTCGAATGGTTAAGCGTTTGGCTTCCGAACCTGACAGCCTGGGTTCGAATGCCGGTGAAGTCTGGGATATTGAATTTCAGGATTTTTAGTGCGCCCCTGAGTCAACCTATCTCTAATGGGTACCTGACTTTAAGGCGGTTCGTCGTTGTGATGGCCACATAACATCCTGCTCGTTAACTGCTGGCCAAAGAAACAGATGACCTTATCATCTGCCCCATAGATCACAAGTACTGAAGGGAACACTTAACTCTTACTTTTTTTTTATAGGATAGATATGATTATCTATAAGCTTCATCGGCTTGGTTCTCCAGACAGGTCTGTGGCTATCCCTTCAAAATATGTCTCTAGAGTATTTCGCTGCCAAGTGCAGTGCCTGGTAATTAATTAAACAAATGAAACGCAATCTTTGTGCTCAACTTTTGCTCTGAGGGCCTAACATCATCTGAAGGGAAATAGCTGACGAGAAAATATAATTTATTGTACCAGACGTCAGGAATCGCCGATCTAGCCTCAATTTGGGTGGAAAAAAGAGAAGGTATGTTTTCTAACCACCTGTCCTGTGCGGCTTTTAGCACGAAAGTAAATAGCCGTCTGGCTAGGAACTATTTGAGCGGATTAATTTTTCAGCATCCCCAGTTGATGAGCTGGTTCAAGTCTCAGGGCTGCTTGTTCTGAAAGTGGAGCTCTCTTGCCTGCTAAGATTAGTGATTGCCACTTCGTTGCGTGCCCTTTCTCTACTTACCACTATGAAATGTAATGCAAACATTTGTTCGTTTCTAGAGTAAGCTGATAACAGCGTTTACGTTCTGGGTGGCCGCCATGGCGGGCTCAAATAGAAGGATGCTCTCGTCTGTACCACCGTTGTTGTTTTTCCCCAAAATGTGTAGACAGTCAAATAAAAACACAGAAAAACCTAAACCATCCAAATAAAAAAACAAAGAAAACCTAGGCTTAGCTAATCGAAAAGAAAAAAAAAACTTAATAATAGTTACAAACTTGGGCTTTAAGGTTTTCATGTCACTTGTTCTATTTTTTTTTCACTGACTTGGCGGAGTTTAGGTCATTGGTTAATATGCATGACTAAATGCATGACGCGTAGGATGTAATCGTCTTCTTTTTTTAATTGACCTCTGTGACATATAAGTCTTGTTCATTTCTAGATACATGTATCATTTTGTGACTAGTTTTAGGTCAGTTTCCCAATTGTCGAATGAAAGTTAGTGTAAGATACTTTTGTATCTACTGCCCGACAGCTTGCTAAAACAAAATGGTGTATGTATTGTCACTAAATCTTTGGTAGTTTGTGTTACTACATAAGCTAGATGGTGGCCCTTGGGGGTCAGTGTATGAAAACTAATTGTAGGATTAACTAAGCATGTTTCTGCGCGAAATGTTTCCAGGGCCAGTATGTGTTAAACGTATGGCCAGTATCTATTTTAACTTTCCAATGTTTGATTATGTAGGCAAGTTTGATTTTACAAATTCGACCTTGCTTGTGTTTGCTACAGAATTACTTTGTATGCAGTTGTCTTCTCCTGCCCTTTAAATTCTACATTAAATAACTCTTTTAAATCTGTGGAGTTACATAATTTTGCTAGATATTAACAACCAACTCGGGTCTATGTTATCGAGCTAAATATAAATGTTAGTCGCATACATTTGTATTACATCTAGATCTAGCTTAATTGTAGATCTATAACTGTAAGCAAAAGAAATATTTTTCAATATATACCTAGATTCTAGATCTATTTACAGCTAACTTGAGGTCCATACATTTCGGCTCAGCACCTTTGATGTTGACAATGACTGGTCCCTTGTCTCTTCTTGTATCTTCTGTTTACGCTATCAACACAGCCATTGTGTAGGCCAGTGCTGTAACGGCAGCAGACGCCTGTCAAGCAGCCCCTCCTAGCGGTGGGATCAACTTCTGCCTTGTGTAATACGAGCCAGCGGCTTGTAGATAAACGTCTCCGACATTGGCACGCGACTTCACGTGTTTTTATTTTTTTTTTATCTTACATTTCCTGTTTTGTTTTTCAACAACGATTGTATTGTCTCGTTCGATGTTGAAACATGTATTCTGTAATGTATGTTGAGTCGTGTATTTCTTAACTCGTTCGAGTCAATTGGTTTGTGGAGTTTTGTTTATGCACGAGTGTTGTTGTATGCGCAGTGCGTGTGTGTAACAGAGTGGCTTATTGTCGGTGAGTGACAAGTGTGGAAGGGAACCCCTGGCTTATAAATTAGTCCTAATTATCTCCCTTCTTTAAGGGTCAGCGCGCCGTGAGCGTGGTTGGCGTTGCGTGTAGCCCTGTGTGAGCAGTGCGCGTAGGGGTGGGACGCTGTGTCCTCCTGGCTCTTTAGAGGGAGGGGGGATGTCAGGAGAGGTAATGGAGTCAGCATGCTGGCACAGGAAATACTTAGCTGATTTACACGCGAAAAAAACAAAATGAACACGAACAGTGAAACGCGTCCAGGCGACACTGTAGATTGACAACAGCAGTAGATGTGCATTTGTCTATTACATCTGGAATCAAATTAGAATTCATTGCTTTGAACCGGATGTTTGGTTGTCCACTTGTTGACTGAATATAGAGGCACTTAGTGCATTGGATTCGTTGTACAAACTGGATTTTCTCTCATGTGTTCATCTTCTTATGACTTTTGGTTTCAGTGCTATTTGAAAATCGGTGTAGTGTTAGGATGTTGTTTTTTCCATATGAAAATGTAAACGACCAGATTTCAATGTGTTTTCTTGTCAAACTGTTTGCGAGGAGGCTACATCAAGATAATGCTAGGACACATTAAAGTTTAGTTTGCTAACTAAATGGTTACTGCTATAAAACCAACATAGTTCCCATGGAAGGTCTGCACGAAGTTTTCAAGTGAAAACGATTATAAATGACACATCTGCCCTAGTAGAATTGTGTCAAGCGACAAGTTTGATTATAAAGACTACAGTGGACATCATTGTCATTTAATAGGACAAGAATGAGTGAAGCATTTTCTCAAACACAATGTTATAACATTGGTTGGGAGTTCATTCCCATTACTTTAAGCTTTCTTTCTTCTGTTTGTACGGGCAGTGGCTAGTAATAATCGGAAGTCTATGCAGATTTGTGTCCTAGTCTGTATTTTTTAATTTTTTTTTGGTTTAAGAGTAGCAATGTGGTAGCTAAGTAGTTTACTGTGTTCTACTAAGGTCAACAAGTGTGCACTCCATATGTGGGTACCATAGTGCACCATGTGCTAACGGTGTGTTGTGTACCTCAGTGCTTTGTTTCTTCTGGGTCAAATGTTTCCAGACACCTGAGGAGCTGGAGTCGAACAACTTTGCAGAGGGAAAGGATGAATAAAGGAGGACTAGAGTGGATTTCTCTTACTTATGGTTATGCTAAACTGTTGGATGGGGGTGATGTGTAATAGACTACGTAACAAAACAAACTCTAATAATATCAAGATGCCAAGTAGACAAAACCATGATTAAATGGATACACGTATTGCTATTGAAACACAATGCCAGCTAGATCTAGAACTCGAGTCAAAAGCTGTAACTATGACGACAAAGCCTATATGGTGAGTGACTCCCTGACTTCTTGAGACTATATTCTTCCCTCCCTTCCCATCCATAGAGACACACATACACAATCCAGTACATTCAAAGGTCAGACCTGGTTGGACAGTGGTTCTC
>JADKLZ010071522.1:10027358-10045465 GCA_021533235.1 Biomphalaria straminea | reverse complement strand
CATAGCACTGGCTGGTGCAGAGATGTTCAATATTAAATAAAAAGATATAGTGTGTCATAGCACTGGCTGACTCAGAGATGTTCAAACATGACATCATTTATTTCTTTTAGAATGCATTAGGTTTTCCTTTTTATTGATGAGACATTGTATGTCATAGCAACAAAATATTGCATCAGACCTATGTCACATAAACAGATTTCTATCTTTACAGTTGAAAAAAATATGTGTCAATTCATTATAGAAATTTTTTTTTTGTTTAAATATTGAAATCTACTCTTCAACACAAAGGATAACAAAAGAATTCTCAATCAAAATGTGAGGACGCTAGTACAACACAAATGTGAGGACGCTAGTACAACACAAATGTGAGGACGCTAGTACAACACAAATGTGAGGATGCTAGTACAACACAAAGACCTCACCTTTTTTTAATTAACTTTATGGTTTGAGAGAATTCATTTTTTTTGGTCAGTTGCTGTCTGTATCTATGGAGAGTGGAATTCAACAAAATTTATTTAAATTGCTGGCACTTTCTTAAAAATGGCAACAATCATAGCTTATGTATACACCTTATACATAGACTTACTGTTAAGATGCTTGGTGCAATCTCTCAGTGGCTCTGTGAGTTAATAGTTGAATTGTATTCAAATAGTCTCTGATAATTGAAGATTCCTTTTTTTTTTACTGTGTTAGAAACCTTGCTACCCAATTAAAAACTTTGTAATGTGAATCTCTAATATTTATTTTTTTTACTTAACCCTTAAAATGCGTGTGGTAGTTTAGCCTCTTAACACCAGAATTGTAATTCCATTTGGTATGCACTCATTGTGAAACAGCTCAGCACTTTAAGGGTTAATAGAGAAATTGTTTGCTGACCTACACAGCAATGTTTAAAATCTAATGTATCATTGTTGAATTTGAAGAGTTAGTTCAGTTCATGTTTTGTTTTTGTCCTTTGCAGTGCCATTGTTATTGAAAAGCTGTACAGATATCATAGAAGAACATGGCATAGTTCATGGTATCTACAGGCTATCTGGCATCACATCCAATATACAGAAGCTCAGGTTTGTTTAAGTGGTTTACTGTGTTGTTAAAGCAAACAGTAAAGAGACCAGTACCATGTCTTAGTCATATTTATATTTATTTAACTATATTTTTCAAAAGCCCTACTCATACTTAATTAATCCTTCCACTTGAGGTCAGTGAAAAAAAAAAATTAAATGGCCTACTTTATCTTTATTTAAAACAACTAATTATTTTTCATGCTTTAAATAACCAGTGATTCAATTTTCTCCAAAGGATGTTTTTTTTTCTTTCATGGTTCTTTTCTGACTAGTTTTCAAGGCTAAATACAAATGTTTAGTCAGGCAATAGGGCACTTCCTTTTTTTTGTACAAAAACTCTCAATTGTACTACAGGTGGTAGTAGATCTATGTGTACATAAAAACACTTTAAACTGAGTATATAGTTCCTTTTTCTTTTAATTGTGAGTTAATGAAGAAATATCAACATCATAAAACATTTGTATTTGGCCTTTAAAACACAGAACAAAACAAAAATAGAATGCTTTGTTATGCATTGGCCTTTTCCTCAAGATCTTGATATATGTAAATTTTATAGCATTGCATTTTCTATGCATGTGTAATTTAAAAAAAACCAAAGTTATCAAATATTTAACATTCTAACTTTTTGGTTATGATGTTGTTTGTCTCCGCATTACATTTAAAAAAAAATTTCTTTTCCTTTAGGTTGGCTTTTGATGAAGACAGGGTCCCCGATCTTACCGAAGACTGTTATTTGCAGGATATACACAGTATTAGCTCTCTTTTAAAGATGTATTTTAGAGAGTTGCCTAACCCCTTACTCACATACCAGCTGTATGATAAGTTTGCTGTAAGTTACATGTCTTTGCTGTTGGTTTTTTCCTCATCCATGCTTCAGTTTACTAATGACCTAGTGATAAAACTACATTAGTAGAGCTTTATGATGAGGGGTTTCTTTTTTATATTTTTTTTATTTGTTTGTTTTTTTCAGGAGGCTGTTAGAGATGAGGATAATAAACTTCTTAAGATTCATGATGTTGTCCAGCAGTTACCTCCCCCACACTATAGGACCACAGAGTATCTCATGAGGCACTTGGCAAGGGTGGCAGCTTACGGACATGAAACTGAAATGCATTCCAAAAATCTGGCCATCGTTTGGGCCCCAAACCTTCTTAGGTATGTCTGATTACTTTTAATCCACCTTAGGCAGAACCTACTACCACTAGAGCCTAACATAACACACTGTATGGCAGTGCTGAACAACTGAAGAAAACAGGTTCCTTTTTTTTTTTTTTCATTGCACATACTGCAAAAGAGACTAGAAGAATGTCAGATCATTAATTTATAGTTTTATTTATCTAATTTATCATTAGACACTTATATTTTGAAAGCAAATAGTGTGTGTAAACTTTTTGCATTTATCTGTTAATTAAAATCTTTTTAATTGAATAAGTTTATCTAAAGGTTAATATTATGGTAATAGTAATTCCTGAAGTAATGAAACTGTTTTGCAGTCTTTTGTTTCTACTTCTATTATGTTGCTTTTGCAATCTCACTAACTACCACATCTCTCTCTGTAGTCATAGTAGCAAGCCTCCAACAAGCTTTTCATTATCACCAGTTTTGAGTTATTGTTAAAACTTTTTCTTCTTTATTGGACTGATGTATAGAAATGAATTTCCAGTTTAAATCTTTGGTGCTGAAACAAATTATCAATGAATAAACTTGGTTCAACCATTTCTAATTTGAATTGTTTTTGTTGACCACTTTCCAGATCCAAAGAGCTAGAAGCAGGTGGAGGAGCAGCAGCACTGCAAGGTGTGGGCATACAGGCTGTGGTCACAGAGTGCCTCATCTGCTACTGTGACATTATCTTCAGTGACAAAATGCCCAATTACAGCAGTACAGAGAACGGCAGTGAGTCCATTACACATCTTGTCATATTTCTTTTTCACATTAAGAACTTCAACTTTTCACAAATGTCTTGTTTTGTTATCACTGTTTTGTTTTTGTCTTTCTTTCTATAAAAGTTTTAAATATTTTAATAGCCAGATATTTGATTTTTTTTTTCTGTAGACCTGTTTTGAAAACTTTTTTTGACTTGTTATAACTTAAACATTATCTGATTCATCCAGAACAAACATTGAGTTAAAAGAGTTCTAATTAATTGCACCATTTGACTACAACATTAATACATAAAGGACATACTATTTTCTAAAATTTAATGACAATAGAAATCATTTGCATTCATTTCAAACTTTTGATATCAAACATGTTGAGTTAGCTTAAGCTGTATGTGCAATACATTGAGAATTTCATAAATATAACCAATGCTTCAACTGCAATGACTAGATAGATTGACAGCTTTAACAAATAGTTATGAAAATGAGCCAGTAAAGTTTATAAACATCTAACTAGCTACATAGTGGGGTATGTATGAGATTATGCTATGATTTGATTTTGTTTTCAGAAGGTCAGAAGAAACCCAGGCCCAAATCTTTGGCCATTTCCACACCAACCCGGTTACTGTCCTTGGAAGAGGCAAGAGAGCGAGCCTTTATTGGTCACCTCGCCCCCAAGAAGTTTATAGATGTGGGAGGTGGACCTAAGAATCTTCCATCCAAGTACCACACAGTCATCGACCTACCAGGATACAAGTTAGTCATATTTAGTATATAAATTATAGAGTATAGATTTTGAATGTCAAAAGTTCTTTGTTTTCTTCACAACATAGTTCACTCTGTGATAGTACTGCTCTAGGCTTAGTCACTTTGAAATTGTTTTTCTCTTGGTCTCAGTAAACACGTCCTGACATGTTATTGTGATGATTATCTCTTGTCTTATTTACAATATATTTATTTCTTATCAAACAGCAGATGAGGGTGTTTTTTAATGAGTCTCTATCACAGATAAAATATTATATTTTTTTTTGCCATTTAGCCTTAGGGGTTTTCTTCCCATTGTCATGACTTCTTTAAATTCTCCAATTTTTTGTTTTTTGTTTATGTTTCAGTCTAAGCTTCTTAAATGTCATCTAAATTAAAAGATATAAAACTAAAAAAAAAATCCCATAACAAAAACTTTTTTTTTTAAATTTTATTAATTTGTTTAAAATCCACCAAATAGAAGTTTTTCTGTTTAACAAGAGCACCAATGGCTCATATATTTTCTTCACATAAATTACCTATAAGGTGCATGGTGGCCAAGTCAAAATGATTGGCTTCCAAATACTTGGGGTCTCTGGTTCAAGTGCCAGTGACAACTGACATTTTGATTTTGGGATTTTTAGAAGACCACAGAGTCCACCCTCCTTAAAAGAGTACCTGACGTAAAGCCTGCTGGCCACATGACACATGTTAACCGTCAGTCTTTAAAACTGATGACCTTGACATCATCAGCCCCATAGATCACAAGGTCTGAAAAGATTACTTTTTTTTTAACTTTTTGAATTTTTTTTTTAACTTTTTGAATTTCCATAATAACATGAAACATGCTCAGATTCACTTCTAAAGTATGATTGAGGGCTGATGGGATAGATTGAACATAATACTCTTGTCTTGTGTTGACTCTCTTATTGCTCTAGGACTTCTACTGAGAACATAGTTTACAAACCTGTCCTGAGTAAGTTTTCAAAGTTAGGTCTGACCCTGATGCCCTCCAAGTTTCAACTCTCACCATCAGATGAAGGGTAAACAAAAAACACAACATTTTAATTCTAGCAAACATATGCACCCAGAAGGTTGATGGTGTTTTCTTTACATACAAAGTTCTTTTGCTGTTTGTTTTTTTTTACTTCATTTTTGCCTTGATGTTTTGTCTTTTTTATTTTTAATCCCACTTTTTTTTCATGTATGTGTTTACCAAAGCTGCAACATAGAATCTTGTTTTTAAAACCGATTAGAAAAATATAACTTGTGTTTCAGAAATAATAATTTAGCACCTTTACTATTCCCATAGTTTTCCCATCCAGCCTAGTTAAATTGTTTTATCTAATTTTCAACTGAACTGTCTTCCACTCTTCTAATCTCTGTTAGAGTTATCTCATCAAATGCAATATAGCCTTGGCATATATTGGTCTACTTGTACCCCTCTTTGGTTTCCTCTGAAGACACATTTTTTCTTAATGATGTTTCAGTTTCATCCATTTTCTTTGTAATTGTCAATAGCATGTGTTCTTGAACTTGGTGACTGGGCACAATCCCTGAAGCTAAGCTAGGACATGCATTTAGTTCTTCAGTCTGGTCCCAACCCATTTTTTTTACTCTTTAAGTATTTCTCACTTCTTTTGAGTGAAATATGTTTAGGTGATACATGTACAAACATTGAAAGTGTAGCACAATTTCATGTACAAATAATTCTAATAAATTTGATTTTTAAAGTTAAACAAAATAATTGACTTTTCTTAGTCAGTTTATTAACTTGGTCAAGTCAAAAGTTGTTCATCTTTTTTATGGTTATTTAATATTATAATACCATATTAAATATTAATAAAGATGAAATTATGAAAGTCGTTTCTCACAATTTATGAAGCTTTTTAAATTTGTAGTTTTGTTTTGTATTTCTTACACATTAATTATTTAAATATTTTATGGTGATTTAGTTTAATGAAGGCTTGTAGATGTTAGGAATGTTTGATCAAAGGTCTGCTATGATTCTTTTTGAATGTTTGAGAGAAGACTGCTATTTACATTCTGACAGAGTCAAGTCAAACTAATAATGTTCCTTTTTTTTAATTGTGTGTGTGTGTTCAGGAAAAAGACACAGAGTTCATCAAAAGAGAACAAGCCAGTTTCTGGCAACAAGAAGTCTGCTTCTATGAGTGCAGGGAGTGCCTCTACTGCTGGTAGTGGTGGTTGGAAATCTATCTTCTCTAAACCTCGCAGTGGCAGTGTTAAAAAGGCTCGCAAATCTAGTCAAGGTAAGACAAGGCAACGAATATCAGAGTTCTTTAGTCTTTTTGCATATAGGTAATATATCTAAATACAAACAAGACAAACCAGTAACAGAATCTGTCCCTGTACATCAACTGTAGCACTATATCTGACATGTCTGACAATCAGGATTAACATGTTCAATTGTTTTAATATATAGTATTGTTTTTCTTTGTATATGTCTTTGTTTTCCACTTATAAAGGTTTCTTACTAACTATTGGATTTCATTGTAGGGTTTATCACTCTCATAGTAGTGCAGCAGTACCTATGACATATCATAAGTATTTAATTGATCAGCGGTGGTTATGAACCTACAGATTCTCTATTTGCCTCTTCTTTCTTTCTCATGTTGAAAAAGAAATTAAATTTAAAAGGAATCATATGACATAATTAACTTGTATTAGACCTATTTAAAATAGCTCAAAATAAACTTGATGCTATAACTCATACCATTTAGAAGCTTGTAAAATTTGTGCCTTGAAGTAAATCAAAATACAATGTTCCTGACAGAATCTGTGACCCTAGGTCCAGTTCAAGCCAAGGCTATCACAGAGGAGGATGTCCACAACTGGAAGCGTCATCTGCGCAGCGCTAAGAGTGCAGAGTCTCTCTTTTCTATCACCAACACATCTAGGACAGGCAGCATCAGCAGCAGGACCTCACAGAGCAACACTGAGAACAGCTCAGCACCAACCACAAACAACAAGCAGGAAGTGTCGCCTAATGGGAAAGGTAATTTCTCAACAGTTTCTTGTATTTTTGTTTTATTCCAATTAAGGGTACTTATACTAGCGTCTAATATGAATCTAGCCCTAAAACTAATAACCACATTCTTAAACTCAATTCACAAGCTAGTTATAAGTAACTTCCTGTACTTGTCCATAAACCTAACCCTAAATTCCTAAAAATAATTAAAACATTCCTAAAGCTAAACATAGCCACAATCCTTAGTCATTACTGAATGAAACAACTTTTCCATAGCTTATATTCCCAACATTAAATTTTTTTTTTATAAATTAAATGTACTATTGAATGATTTGAATGGAAGAGTATTTCAATGCTATAAAATGCTAAAATTAATATTAGTTTGATGGTTTCTATTAATATCATTTTACAGCCAACCCTGTTACATTTCATCTGTCACACAAGCGTTCACTTTCCTCTGATGCTCCTGCTGTTCTGCGTAACCGACAAATCTCTCAGGAATCAAGTCGAAACAGTGGTAAAGAATTACTTTTTATTTATTTTAAAGCTTCCAACATTTCTTTGCTTCTCTTTATGAATGAAATAAGATTTATTGAGTAAAAAAAATATATTCAACAAATTTAAATAATTAGACATTGGTTGAAATGTTTCATGAACAGTATTTAGAATAGAGCTTTTAGTTGATTAGACTCACCTAAATAAGTAGAGATGAACAAAAAGCAACTACTTAACAAGGAAGTCACAGAATTATTTGTGTATTTCGCTATATGAAATATTGTAAACAAGTTTACGTTACCTTAGAGTTTAAGTACTTCACTGCCATAACAGTATGTCTTATATAATGTGTTTGTGTGTTTCAGAATGCATTGATGATTCCCGCCAGTCATTCCACCGTGGTGATTCAGCTCGTAAAGCTTTACACAGGAGGATACCATCAGCCCCAAACACTCCACGCCAGGATAGAAGGCCAACTAAAGAGAGGAGTTCAAGCATGACCAGAGGGGATACGTCAGGCAGTGGGGAGGACATGGACATTAGCCTGGAGGATTTCATCTACCCCAAGCGTGAGAGCCAAGGAGACATTGATATAGATGCTGCCATTAAGTCTAGACTACAGCAGGTAGCAGACCAAACCAGGTTTGCCAAATCCAATGAGGAACTGACATCGCCTCTCAAACGAGGGGCCAGGAGTCCCACTATGGGGAGGAAGAAAGCCAAAGGGGAAGATGAGTCCCCTTCACATTTGTCCCCTGGCTCCCCAAGATACATGTCAAGAAAAGTGACTTCGTCTGCAGGTGACGTGCCTGCAAAAGTGGACAGCAGTCCTTATGACAATGATGACAGAGAGAGCAGAATGCGGCACTTTTACTCACGTTTCCATGACTACGCGGAAATCTTGTCTGACGATGATATAGGATTGGCCAGGACGCCGGACAGTCAGGGTACTATGTCTGTATCCAGTTCTGGCTGCAATATGCAGGAAGTGTTGGACCAGATTGATACTAGGCTGGCCATGAATGCTATGCTATTTCCTAGGCCAGGCATTGGGGACACATCCAACTACAGGGTTGGGGATGATGCATCAGTCAGCAAGGAAACGGTGTTCTCAAGTGGCATAGAGACAACTACAACTACCACCCTGGTTAATAACTCTCAGAAGGAAACTGAATTCAGTGTGAACCAGCCAGCTCTACTTTCCTCTATTAAACAAACTGAGTTCCCTGCAGTGGTTCATGCTGTGCCAAGAGAACAAGTGAAGCAACTCTTGGGTCTGGATGAGCCTGACCATGGAGCTGAAAGAACCCCTGCTGACAAGCATCTGCCAGTAACTGTGGTAGGACAGAAGAAAGTGGAAGCCAACAAACCCAGTGGCACAATATTCCACAAAGGAGTCAGTGATAAGAGTAATTTGGGAGTGAGTGCCACGCGAGTGGTGCGGAGACGTGCTGAATTTATTCCCAGCTCCAGTGCCACTTCCAGGGACATGGATAACCTGCAAGAGTTACTTAATAGTTTAGAAAATGAGGGCGTCCCATCCTCAGCCTCATCAAAACATTCTTCACCAGGAGTTCAAGAGAAACACAGGTCACCTCAGAACCTGTCCTATCAGTCCAGCAACTCTGGCAGCTTTGAGTCAGATGTGTCTGCCCCAGATCAGAAAGGTGCAGTTAGGCTTGGCATGAGCAAGTGCTTGAGTGTGCCCAGTGACATTGCTAGATCTCTAGAAAATGTGACAGAGAGTCAATCAGACATGCTGTCCTCTGTCACCATCAGTGAACTGTCTATGTCAATTAACAGCTTTACCAATGCCCAGGAGGGAATAACTCCCACTAATGGGAGAGATGCCCTTAGGGTAGATGAGTCTGACCCCAGAAGAAGAAGAAGCACCAGCCTCGACAGCCTGACTGAAAATGATCACCTGATGACCCGAACACTGCGTGAGATCAATAGGCAGATGGATGTTGCATTTAAGCATGACTCTGGCTCTCACAGAATGATTTCCTCTGACCTAGAACTCAGCACCAGCCCAGAGGTCAAGGTTACACCTCAAGCACTAGCTGACCTTAGATCAGCAGCTATAGTGAGAGTTTTAGATAAGAACCAGGAAGATGCTTCATCTTACTCAGAGAACACCAATACGACTGGTTCGTCACTCAAACCAAAGAAACATTCATTAGCTGTGTCTAGAAATGCCAAGTCCTACAGTCAGTCAGACTCTGAAGACTCATTAACATTTGTGACAGATGTTGCCAGCACTAACTCTCTAGCTAATATCCCTTTACTTAGCCCAACACAAGATAAAAAATTTTCAGAATATTATGGACAAACTGATGCCGGTAGCTGTCATGCTGAGATAGGTCCTGACGGAGAACATAGTTCAGTGCATATAACAGAGACATTTACAGAGTACAGACAGACTCATAGGCAGCAGGATGATCACATCACAATGGAGACAAGAGTCATCCAGCCACGCCTCAGAAGACAAGATCATGGTGGGCCTAAATCTAGTAGCTCATCTTCTGGTGCTTTAACCGACAGTCAGCATCAGTTCCCAGATCTCAGTTCCCACTCTGTCCAGGAGAGTTCAGAGGGAAGAAGTCACATTGCAAACATGTGCAGGAACAGATCCACTTCATCCTCATCAACATCGTCTGTCTCTTCCAAAAGCTCTGAAGAGTTTGATGAGGTGGCTTCCCCCGATGAAGACGCTGCCGTTGTTTTGTCAGCCGCTGGTGATTCAAGACGAGACCTGGGGCAAATGCCACTTGGTCTAACAGACAGGAGAAATCTTGGCTCGCTTAGTGTGGCTCTACCATCGGCAGATGCTGGGCAATATCATGTTGTTAGGAGACAGCATTCTCCGCGTGTTGACCAGCGATCGCCCCTCAACTCACCAAGGTTTGACCTCAGTCTTTCTCCAAGATCAAGACTGCTTGAAGAAGCTAACCCTTCAAACAACATTTCATGGCAGTCTAATGCTCTCTTTGCAGCTGGGGCTCAAATGGATGAAACAGAGACTGAGCGAATGTCTAGCTTGTGTGCAGTGGGTATAATGAGCCAGAGAGCCAGGCTGAGCCGTGAGTCCTCCAACAGCAGTCTTCAATCTCCAGAATCCTCTGCTGTTCAGTTTAGTAGCCTGAGAAGTCCACTTGCAACTCCACTCAGGGAGGCCTTGCCAGATTTAGTCCAGTCCACAACCACACCTTTAGAAGATGACCAAACTGTAAGTGACCTACAGGCTCGGAGTAATGTCCCTCTTCAGCTAGCCCTTTACCACCCAGACGAGTTCTCAATGGACATTCCAGCATCCATATCCACCTCTGCCCCTTACCCTGTAACCATCCACCCCTCCCCATCTTTGCCTCAAGTCCACACATCCATGGATGTAATCATGGAGAACAAAATGACGCTGAAGAAATCCAACACGGATAATTGTATTTCTGAGCAGTCGTCCAATTCCTTTGAGTTCTTCAGGAATGGTTCAGGAGATGCTTGTCAGATTCTTGGGGGCAATCTGCGGAGTAACAGTTATGATGAAACCTTGACACCTAAGCCAAGCGCAGCATCAAGCCTAGAAACCTATGGCCCTGACAGCATGGTTCAGTCCCTTGATGATGATGTGTTTGAGAGAAAGTCTGACCACCACAGTCTAAGCAGAAGGAGACCTGACTTCAATCAACATCCTAACAGGACTCTCCAACCCAGCAACTGGAAGGCTAACATTAGCAGCGAGGACGAGGTAGCTATGGAAGTAGATAACCTGTGCAATAAACTAGTGGATGAACTCAAGTCCCCTCGATCTGACAGCTCTATGACATTCTCGCCTGTAGATGACACATTCACTGTGTTGGCCTCCAAGGATGTCAGGACAGACATTGATGAGAATGGTGCTGTCTGTATGGAAGTTGAAACTTCCCTGGAGGTGCATGGATCTGAGCCAGCCACACCCATGGTGAGAGAAAGAAGACTGATACGTTCATCCAGTATTGAAGGAGGAGAGAATGTTGAAACATGTGTTGTAAGTGTAGAGAACTGCCAGGGAGAGATTGACCAAGAGGAGGTACAAAATGTTCTCAACCAAGGACGAGAAATGCTTCTGTCCCCAGACAGCAGAGATGGCTTGGATAGAACATTGGACAGTTTGACCCCAACAAGTGATTCAAGCTTACCTGGACGAAAGACTTCTTTCTCTAAAATACCAAGACCTAAAGCCAGCCCTGATGTCATACATAAATTCAGCTCTTGTAATCCCTCTTACAGATCTTCTTTCTCAGGTTCCATGTCTGCTTCCATGCATGCTGATATTTCTCCATCGTCCTCTTCAACCTCGTCATCTTCCTCATCTAAAGCAGGTCACACCAGGCGAGGTTCAGAAGCTTCACCTGTGGCATCAGTTAAAAAAGGGAGTCATGCGAGGCGGTCATCTGACACAAAGATTATAGACTTAAGCAGTGGCAATGTTTCCCCAACATCCAGAAATCAGCCTACTGCTGGGACTTCCTCAAAACCTAATCCTAGGAGTCGTGACATAAAGAATACACCAGATAATAAATCTTCACGCATTCCACTGTCCCATCGAGTGCCTAGCCCACAGTCTGAGTCTTCTAGCCTTGGAATTGGCAAGCCGCAAAGTAAAATACCAAGCCCTGTTCCCAAACCTCGCAAAATGAGTAACAGCCTTCGCAGCCAACATGGGGTGCTTCTTGCTGATGATGTTATAGAGGTCACCCGACAGTCAGTCAAGCGTGAAAACATTGGGAAAGGTGAGAAGGATTCTATTAAGAAAGAAGCTGCATCATCATCCAAGAAAACTGTCACAGTGAAAGATGTACCTGAAAAGGGTGCCAAACTAGTCATCGAGCAGGATCTTAAGAAAAAAGTTCAGACTGTTCATGCCAAGAAAGTGAACCAGCCATCCAGGCAGGTAGCTGAGGCTCTTGATGCAGAAAACAATTCTTGTCATCAGTCTAAAGGAACGGAGAGTAAAGAAAATTCAATGCCTGGCACCATCACAAAAAAGTTATTGAATGATAACAAAACTGAAACCTTTGAGAAGAAAACTCCACCCCCAGTAGCTAAAAGAAAATTTCATTATGACTCAAAGTCACTGCCTCGGCGATCTAAGTTCTTAGAGTCCCAAGTGAGTTTTTGCCAGCAGTCAACAGGAAGTCCCTGTCAGTACTCTGACATAGCTGGCAGCAGATCTTCTCTTGATGACTCATTCTTACAGTTAGCTGCCGAGAGACATGATTTGTTTGTGCCGGAAGATTCTGAGGAAGGAATGTTAGGTTTGTGCTCTGGTTCACTGCGAGTAAAGCCATCTCAAAAAATGCAAAGCTTGATGGATTTGTTTGAACGTGGATCTGATTCCAATATGTCTGACAGCTCAGGTAGCCCAGGTACACGCCATAGAGACAGAACGTACTCAGGATCTTTAATAGCTCATTCTGGACATCTGACTCCATGTTTAGAGGCCGTGAAACATGAGCAAGATATGGTTGAGGAAGATACATTGCAGCCATGTCTGCAAGATTTCTGTAATTTTTCTGTAAGTTCTCATGTGTCTAGATCCAGGGAAAGAGTTGTTCCTATGGCAGAAACTGATGTTGTTTGTAGTGATAATGTTGTAAGTAGGACCACAGTCAAGTCTAAATCACAATCAGCTACACAAGGGCCAGCAAGCTCACACAAAGAGAGACCTCGAAGCTCAGTTGATCTTAGGCAACGCCCCTCCTCCCCAATAAGGAAACCCTGCAAAGAAAAGGTTATATCCCCTGGGAACTCAAGTTCTGCAACTTCCTCTGCAAGCTCACCATCTGTTGCTGCTAAAAATTCAAGGCCACCTAAGTATAAGAACAACTCTAGAACTTATAGTGAATCTTCCACATCAGAATCTGATACAGCATACCATACTGAGGGAAGCACTGTAAGATTTGCCTCCAGCCATATTACATCCATGTCTTCCTCTTTCACTTCCTCCATTGGCAGCGATCCATTCTCTTCTCAGGGCCAGCAGCTTTCTGGCACCCAGCCTGCTGTTATTAGAAGGCGCACTGATCCAAAAAAGGACCTGAAAGCAAAAGATAGCAAACTTTTGATCAGCGGTCAAAATACTAATACCCCACCTCAGTCTCCAAGCGCCTACACTCCTCCAACTTCCCCACGAAACAACGAGCGGAGGAACAGTATTAAGGAGCTGAGACAAGTGTTTGAAAGATGTGAAAATGAAAACTCTTTGGTGACGCCGGATTTTGAACAATTGTCTTCAGAAACCACCAGCCCCTCTTCCTTGTCATCATCTTCCCCTGCCACACACCAGATGCCGACCCCTCGGGCACGGGTTAGGTCTACATCCCCACAGCCAGAGGAACATAGGAGAGAACGTGTGAACATTATGAGGCTAAGCCTAGAAATACCGCTCTCATCAGTTGGTCCTTTGACTCATGGGGCCGATTTGAAAAGCCAGCCTTTAAGGCTTGGGCCTAAACCATTTTACGGCACACAGAAATGATGTAAGGCTACAACAGACTCTTAACTAACTAACTGCACCATGACAGTGTTCTGCCTTGAGTTAACCCTAACAAACACAGACTTTATTCTGCACATTATCTGCTCAGAGAATCTAGTCTTCTTTCAAATGGCTTTCACATATATACGAAATAATTTAATTTACTATATTTATAATTGTCTATTCCTTGTATTTATTTACCTGCACAAGTGGAAGTGAAAGGGAAACAAATGTGCAATGGAAATATTCTAGTTATCACCCTTTTTCTAAAAAACACAATTAGCCAATATTTTGTGACCAAATTGTGCCACAAAAGAAATAATAGATTTTGGAGATGCTTTTTTTTATGGAACTACTGTATTGTACAATTATTTTGTTGTTGTTGTTGTTGATTTTTTTCCCTATTATTTTAACATCTAGAAATGTTTTTGGGGCAATTAAGTAAATTATAAAATTACATTTGACTTTAAACTATTTGAACCCTTGTTCAAGTCATGACTTGGACAAGTATCTTTTGAGTTCAAGTTACTAGGTAAAATACATTTCTCCTTCTTTATTGAATGTCTGGATTTGTTGTGTATATGCTTGATTTTGACCTATTTAGTGACTGAGTTCAGTATTTTTTTCGTTTTGAATAAGTTAAAATACATTAATGGTATTTTTATTAAATAGTTGATTAGACTGGTACTTAAATGATAACATTAATTTTGTTTTACATAATATTGCCTGTTAAGAAAGGTGAAACTTTTTACACTGGTACATATTGACCTGTGTGAATTTACAAAATATGCTTCAGTCAGAATGGTGTACAGAACAAATAATTGTGTACATATCTGTTTATGTACATATTTGCACAATTATTGTGTGTGAACATCTAATAATATTCAAACAAACTTTTTTTTTGTTTAAATCTTGAGTGAGCTTATACATAATCCTGTGTACATAATAGATCATGTAACTGTGTACATAGCATGTTTGTATTTTATTTTTAATCCTACTTGTGTGTGTACATTTGTATGTAGTGGGACATGTACAATAAAATGAATATTCATCAAGTGCTATCACAACCTGAGAATCAAATGGGCATCACTTAAACACTTAATTCAATTTGTTTGTTTTTCCTTATCATGTGCAATTTTTTTTTTTTAAACATTTACAGACCGACTTGTAGAAAGTGTCCATCACAAAACCTGTCTGCTGTAAATAAATGAAACAAAACTTTATATAATATATCCTATTTATAGTGTGTTGGTGTCAAATGAAATCCCCAGTTTTTTCTGAGCTCTCCAACTTCCATTGTTTTTATACCAAACACTAGATGTTGAGTTCAGGTCTTCTTGACTTTTAGTTTTAATCCTTTTTACAACAAAATTGTTGTAGCAGCACATAATGGCTAGTGCAATTCCAGCTGTAATCACCTGTTTAGTTGACTTTGGGACAATGAGTCTCATGTTTGAATATTATGCCAGTCTCTCCTTTGTTTTTCCACTGCCACTTTGTTTCATTTGCCTTTTAGTTTCTGTTGTACTGGAATCTGTAGAGTGCAGTCAAGTTGTCTAGAGTTTATATTATGGACTCAGTATTTTCACACGTTTGCTGTACATGTTTCTATTAATTCATTGTTTTAATTCATCAAAAAAAATTTAGCAGTAAAATTCACTTGCCGATTTGTGAATTAACATCTTTGTTTGTATTTTGCCATAATTTGTTGTTGTTTTTTTTTTTCCTTAATGAGTTGAAGACATTAGTTTGTTCTGAATCGCTTATATATGTCAGTGATCACATTAACTTGTAATTCGCATTCATAGATGATGTTTGTAGCATGTAGTTGAGACTAGGTCAAGGACAGAATGGTGTGAAGAGAATGGTGTGAAAACCACCTGCTTTTTTTTTTTTTTTAATCCAGGGGAGACAAGGTCAATATTTTTATGCTATCCCAGCACACCTTCATCAGATTTAAAGCTAGAATTTTTCTGTCAAGAGAATCTCTCATTCTAACCACTTACTTAATTTGAACAACAAATCTAAAGTTGCCATAAGTGTCGTAGAAATCCAAACCTCATTTTTCATTGGAAAAAACTATGCTGTTAGTAAACAGTAAATGGGTAACAGTTGTTTTACATCCAGAAGGTTCAAGCACATCAATCAATATGAAAAGAAATTGAAAATCAGTTATAAGAATAATTTATTTTTTTTAGTATTGCTTTTGCATAGTAATTTCTTTATTCTCAGGGGACATATGGGAGGTTGCCATTCTGCCTTTAGGCATTCAACAAAGCCAACTCTGCTCAAGTCAGTAGTTGAACTTAATCCCTCTAGATAGGTGGCCAGGCCATTTATGCAACTCAGCCACACAAAAATATATTTATAAAAGTTGCACTTGGCAATGATTTATGTGTCCATTGGATTTGATTAGAAATAGCAGTTATTTGCCTGTTTTGCTGATCAGCTCTGCATTGTTATGTAATGATCTAATTTGGTTTAATCATAGATGCCATTATTTATATTTATATTTAAACTGTTGACATTTGTATAACTTTTTTTTTAGTCTTTTGATGTGTTGTAGATGTAAATTTAATGCTTTTTTTTTATATCAAACCATCGTCTGTATTGTCTGTGACTTGGTTTGCATAATAACCATGCATATGCATAAAGTAATAACAGTCCATAAACATATTTAGGTCAGCAGTCTAAGAAAGGTTACATGACCAAGAGAAGGGTAGTCTAGTCATTAAACCATGCATAAACCTTCCTGCTAGCAATATAATGGAAGCAACTCACTTTGGGAGGAATAGGCAGTATTCTAGGGACTCAATACACAAACTTAATACTAGAGCAGCAGTTTAGAAGGGGCTAACTCAGAATATAATATGTTTGAAGCCACATTGCAGATGTTAACATGATGTGAAGCCTTAGAAAGGAATGCCATAATACAGGGTTTAATAATTGACTTCCACTATTCACTGATCATGTTTTATATATTGAAAAGAACTCACTGGACTGATATAACCCACACATGGAAATATTTGACTTCATTTAACTCACTCCTCTTTAATTTTGTTAGGGAATATTCACAATAGGTTAACTTTGGGGGAGGGCTTCATGTAATGACTAGTTTAAAAGTTGTCTTCATGTGTGGTGGTAGAATCTCCTTTATATCATGAAGTCTTCTAGACTCTTTGGTTCCATGCCACTCATGAAAGAGCAGTTTCTAGGTCTAAGACATGATAAGCTGTCATTCCATGCGTGACTTTTTTGATGAACATGTCAGTTCTTTTTTTTTTCATAAATGAGTGTCCTTAGTTAATGACCACACTGTAACTAAGAATTTTTTCTGTTATTAACAACAGACTATCCATTCACATAGCTGAACTAAATGTAGCTTAACTTAAACACCTAATGAGTGTTAGCTTTAACTTTTCTTCTGGTGACATCAGAACATTGGCTCACATAGCTGAACTTTAAATGGACACTGTGTATGTGTGAGTCATGAGCTTCTTTCTCTTGGTGACAATAGAATATCTGATCACAGTTTCACTTTAGATGAAACCTTGCCATAGAGAGCAATGAACTTCAACTTGAACCTTGAAGAAAAAACTTGAAGAAAATTAAGTCAGTTAAGATCAATCCCGTGGATTTTAAGTATTGTTAAAAAAAAAAAAGTATGATTTTTGTTTTTGTATTGATTACATTGTGTTAAAATTTAATTAAGAAAGTTATTTTAGCAATAAGGAGATTTGTTAATTAGAAGAAGAGAGTGTTTGCTTCACTCTAGCCATGAACCTGTTAGAAGGTCTTGAAATTTAATGCAGATAGAATTTTAAATTATTTTTCTTTGTTTGGTTGGCTTCTGTTAGTAGTTTTTAAACTCTGTCACTAGTTTTTACGATGTAAAGAAAAATACTCTTGTAAATGTGGTGAACATTGTCATGAAAGGTGGTGAAAGTGTCACATGTCTCCGTTAACTTACAGCACACAAAACATTTTTTTTTAAACAGACCTAAAATAATTTGGCTTTGACTTGTACAATAAATATATTGACTTTTATTTCTGCTGACCATCTTGAGAGTTTTCTATCCTCAATGTGTTTATGTGTGTATGTCTTCCTAAATACAGTTAGCCAATGCGGCAAGTTGTTTTCTGAATGCACAGAGGAGATACTCATCAAAAGAAAACGAGGGTACATATTTTGTAAACACAATGGTTAAGGAGAGAGCTCAAAATATCTTGTCAAATTTGTGTGTAGTTTTACACTTACACGTTTCTGAAAACAACAAGAGTCTATTGAGCTCAGTGTCCTGTCAACAATTGTTTCTCAATTTACGAGTCTATTGAGCTCAGTGTTCTGTTAGACATTGTTTCTCAATTTACGAGTCTATTGAGCTCAGTGTTCTGTTAGACATTGTTTCTCAATTTAT
>JADKLZ010071522.1:10007070-10027348 GCA_021533235.1 Biomphalaria straminea | reverse complement strand
CATTGTAAGGACCACAAAGCTCTTATGTTAAGTGTTTTTAAACCCCTCAATATTTTTTATGTGCTACTATTTTATCCCTGTAAGCATTGGAGGAAGAAAAATTACAAACTTGCGCTTCGCAGATGACATTGATGGCCTAGCAGGAACAGAAGACGAACTAGCCGACCTAGTGATGCGCATTGACAAGACTTCAGCAGCATATGGCATGCAAATAAATGCAGAAAAAAAAAATATGACCAATAGCCTACAGGGCTTTACAAGGGCCATCCGTATAGGAGGCGAAAAGCTAACTAGCGTTAGCAGCTTCAAATACCTCGGAGCCATTGTCTCGGATGAGGGAACAAAACCCGAACTACATTTCTATATGCTTGTGAGTCTTAGACGCTGACTGCAGAGCTAGAGAGGAGGATCATAGCAATGGAATTGAGATGCTACAGAAGGATCCTAGGCATCACATTTGAAGACCGCATCACAAACCAAGAGATTAGAGACAGGGTTACTGCAGCGATCGGACCCCATGACGACCTGCTAACTACTGTGAAAAAACGCAAGCTTAATAAAATGTATGGCCATATAACAAGATCTTTGGGACTCGCAAAGACCTTCCTCCAGGGAACAGTACCAGGAAAAAGAAGAAGAGGCAGACAGAGAAAGCGGTGGCAAAACAACATAAAAGAACGGACGGGCCTACCATTGATAGAAGTTCTAAACAGGGCAAAGGATAGAGAGGAATGGAGAAAGACGGTCTACAAATCTTTCTTGGTGCCCAGCGGTCCACCAGACTAAGGGGTAGGTAACAGGTAACTATTTTATAACAGCTGAAACCTGCAGGCTAAATCAATGGCATTCAATCGTAATAAAAAGAAAAAAAGTAAGATTTAAAATGCGGTTTAGGAATATAGGAAGGGCGGTAATAATATGTCTTGGTAGAGTATGCCATGCTGATAGAAAAACAAAAATGGCTCGGGAAAATATGTCTTAAGACCGGTGTTCAGCTCTGTATATATTAGCAATATAGCGAATAGAACCAGAGAATTCTGGGAATGGGCAGAAAAACGTGTACAAGAATCCAGAGTGAACTGATATTGACGCCAGATTCTGGCTCACTGTTAGAATTTCTTCACTAGCAGATCCTGAATACATTGAATATGAATACATATAATATGAACTCTTGATTGGCTTCAGCAGACAGTTTATTTGATTTCGTCTTTTGACGAAAACACGACGAGGCGGCGGGCGAGGAGTAACAGAGCCGTAATCGCCTTGACGCATGGCTTCATTGCTGCCTGCACATAGTTTGTTTTTGTTTGTTTGTTTTTTGTTTGTTTGTTTGTTTTTTCTTAACACTGCCAGTTGCTTCAAAAATGTATATCTTTCCTCCTGAAAAAAAAAAAAAAAAGGTTACAAAGACAGTTTGTGTGGAAACACAAACTCAAAATCGGACCCCGAAGTGGGTCATCCAGGCAGTTAAAAAGGCAGGTTTCAATAATTTCAGAAAGAACATGACAATGAAATTCTATCAAAGGCATAAATTTTCTCTGTTCTTCGACGAAATGCACTATTTTTTTATTTATTTATTTTATTTTATTTTTTTTGCAAGATACTGAACGATCGCTAGAATTGTTAAAAGTACGTGCCAATGCAGTTTCTCTTTTCTAATTTGTTCTAGCATCAAGTTATCCATTGCGCTACTATCGGACATTCTTAAATTAGAGCTTAAACCAATTAAGTTGTATGAGAGTGGCTCATTGAATTTCGCAGATCCGACTGCGCGTTTTTTTTTTAAACTAGATTTTAACATGTGTTTCACACGACCACTCGAAGTATATAATGCACAGTAACCTATTGAGGAAATAAATATGTCATCGTCATACATTCTGGATGCTTATTGGCCGAATTAACTATACGAGCTAGGTCACAGTACAAAACAAGGAATCCTTTTCACACACCCTCATCCCTTTTTTTTTTCTTTGGCGGACTAAAGTAACAGTATATTTACTATATACTTACCGATACTGTAATGCGGCATAACATTACTGTATCATTCATCATAGGCCTCCTTCAGTCGTAGAACGACTATGGTTCATCTCGCACACTTGCTTGTGTGGCTGTGGAGCCCTATTTTGGAGTGACACTCCCGTCCACAAGTATTGCAGGTAAAGGTGGTCTTCGCTACAGTGGTAGAGGAGCTGGTCATTATCCGCGTTGACCGCTTTTCTTCCAGAGCTGAGGCCCGTGATCTTTCGCTGTCCATAGCTTTCTTAATCACTGTCTCTCTCCATCTGGTGCGGTCTACAGCTATGTCTTCCCACTGGTCAGTATTGATGTTCACTGATTTGAGGTCGCGTTTTATTACATCTATGTAACGGAGGTGGGGGCGACCAGTTTTTCTTGAGCCAGTTGCAAGTTGTCCGTAGAGGATGACTTTCGGTATGCGATTGTCCTCCATCCGGCGAACATGTCCAAGCCAGCGCAGGCGTTTTGTCTGAGGGCTGTAAAGATGCTGGGAATACCTGTTCGTGCAAGGATCTCAGTATTGCACACTTTTTCTTTCCATGTGATTTTCAAGATCCTACGAAGGCATCTCAAATGAAATGAGTTCAGTCTTCGCTCTTGCTTTGCGTAGGTGGTCCATGATTCACTGCCATACAGCAGCGTGCTCATAACGCATGCCTTGTAGACTTCCATTTTGGTCGCTGTAGTTAGCTTCTGGTTTTGCCAAACTCTTAACCTGAGTCTAGCGAAGGTCGATGCAGCCTTCCCTATACGTTTTTTTTTTATCTTCTCATCTAGAGAAAGGTCGTCTTGAATTGTGGATCCCAGATAGCAGAATTCATTTACTGCATCCAGCTTGTTATCATCTATGAGGATGGAGGTTGGTGCTGTAGCAGGTGGTCCCATAACATTTGTTTTCTTTGTGCTAATAGTTAAGCCATATTCTTTACAGGCCTGAGAGAAACGGGACATTAGTAACTGAAGTTCCTCTTGTGAATATGCCACAACCGCTGCGACGTCCGCGAAGAGCATGTCTCTTATGAGGGTTGTTCTGGTTTTAGTTTTGGCCCTCAGTCTAGCAATATTTAGAAGTTTGCCATCGAATCTGGAATGGAGATTTATTTCTTTATTTACGAAATTGACTATTTCGATTGGTTGCTTCAGACTACGAGTTTTCGGGGGGGGGGGGTATGCCAAGGTAAACTGTTAAAGAGTGATAGCGCTTAGAATGAACAGGTCTTGAGATGTTGTCTTTACTAAAACTGAACGATTTTTTGGAACCAAAAATGTCGAGTTAAGAGTTTACATGGTAATTGGTATCAAATAGATGCAGGAAATATTGAGCAACATTATGATAAATAAATATGTCAACATATTATTATTGAGCTAGCAGGGCGTAATCATCGGCATAGAGAAGCTCCGTTATGACCATCTCCTCCAGAACGCGATAAACGAATTTGTCTACGCTGCCGCCTCTTTCGGTCTATCTATAAACCTCTGGAAAACAGAAGTCATGTTCCAGAAGTCACCCAATGAAACATACTCAGCACCAAGGATCACAGTAAACGGACAGCCCCTTAACGTGGTAGATCACTTCACATATCTTGGTAGCATAGTGTCAAATGACGCCTCACTTTCAAGGGAAGTTGATAACCGTCTGGCCAGGGCCAGTAACGCTTTTGGACGCCTACAGGCGAGAGTTTGGAAGAACAAATCGCTTCGCCTACCTACAAAAATAAATGTCTACCAGGCGGTGGTTCTCTCAACCCTTCTATATGGCTCTGAGACATGGACACTATATAGAAAACAGCTAAGACTCCTTGAGCGCTTTCACCAAAGATGCTTTTGCTCCATCATGGACATACGATGGCAAGACCGCACTACAAACAGCGATGTCCTTGCTAACGCCGGTATGGACAGTATAGAGGGACTTCTTATGATCCGACAGCTACGCTGGGCAGGGCACGTATCCCGTATGGGAGACGACCGTATGCCAAAGGCAGTCTTTTTTGGTGAGCTAAAAGGTGGTCGACGTAACAGAGGCGCCCCACGGAAACGCTTCAAAGACCAGCTTAGGCGTCAACTTTCCTTGGCTGACATAGAAGAGAGCACCTGGCTGCATGCGGCGTCGGAACGAGACAGCTGGAGGTCACTCACGAAGGCCGTGGGATACACATTTGAGACCAAAAGAAAATCTGCCGCCGAGGACAAACGCAGACGACGAAAAGAAAATCTAAACCGACCACCTACGGACAATGGTTTTGCTTGCCCTGGATGTGGCAAAATATGTAGGTCACAGCTGGGACTGCACAGCCACTGGAAACACTGTGTTCCTCACTAATCTTCGGATTCGAAGACAAGCCTATTATTATTTTTGAGAAATGGTATGCGTATACATAACACAACAACATGCTAGTATTTGGCAGTATTCGTGTCGATAGACATATTTAGAATACCCATGAACTTTTTTATCTCCTCTAATCTGGATTATTGAATGAAAATCATCAACAAGAGAGACTCAAATTTTAGAATAGATTAGATTATTAGATCTAGACTCTATATAGATCTAGATCTAATAATATGACCAGCGTTTTTGTTTAAGTTGAATCACATTACTTTTAAATTTATGATTATCATTTATTCTATATGGACATATGGTATGATATAATATAATATATGAATATGATTATATATATTAAATATATATTCATTGATTATCAATAATCAAATCAATCAAGATAATTTCATTAATTTGTAAATTTGAAGATAGACATCATAATCATAATCGTGATAATGATGACCATATAAATCATGATGTCATGATCTAAAATCATGATCTTGTTAATCTAGTTTAGTAGTTATTAATTAAAGACCAACTGAAGAGGTTTTGGGGTCAGACGCGGAAACCGGTGTAATACTTTTTTTTAGTTTCATAATGCTTAAAAAAACATACGTACGAAATATTAGACATATATTCTTTGTAATTATTTAGATATAAGCATTTTAATGTGCGTTTTAGGGCCTATCAAATTTCACAATCTCGAAGCCATTCGAGATCAGATTCTCCCAGACAACCAAGGTCGATGACGTAGTCTTAGGGAAATTAGGTCAAATTATTACAGTTTATGGCTTACAGCGTGTTTCCCAATTCCCTTTTACAGCAAGGCCAGTTTCGAAAACAAAGGCGACTAAAACACACCAATGTATAAAAAGTGGATGTTAGAGTTGGGGAAATGAGGTCAAATCACGCAATTTATGGCTTTACATGTTAGATCTACCGTTTGTCGGCTTTTCTTGATCTAGTCAAGCGAACCTAAAGCGTTTCAGCCCACGCAGTATGCGCGCCTCAGTTCACGTTTCGTTTTAGTCAAGTTACGCAATTTATGGCTTAGAGTCTAGATCTACATGTTACTATTGTTACTGCTTCAGGCTTATTCTAAATCTATATCTACTGCTTTTGACCAAGAACTAGATCTTCTTTTCTCAGATCTTTAATGATGTAGATCTATAAACTAGACCTAAATTTAAATCTAAATTTGATTACTCAAAGTCTATATATATCTACTAATAGTAGTAGGGCCCCTATTAGCAAATAATAAGAAATTAGACCTATCTATTATAGAATCTAGACTGATCCGATCGAGGTGCTGGGCCTGGATCTAGATAAAGTTTAACATTATTTACCTATAAGTCGTCCCTCAATAGGCCCGATATGGGTGGAAAAAAATATATTGACTACAATGTTGAACTCATTCAATGTAGTTATTGTAGTGCACGATTATATTTAGTTTTATTCTAGAGTCACAACCCCGTACAACACTAGTCACTATATATATAGCAAATCGAGTAGCAAATAGCTTTAACCCTAACCTAGACTTAAATAAGTAGTCTAGCTGATTTAGATCTACTAGATCTAAATGTCCAAAAAAAACTAAGCAAAAATCAGTATCAGACCTATAGATCTACCTACCTGCTACCAATTCTATAATGTTATTACTATATTTTACTTTACGAAATATGGATTTCGTTACACTCTTTCAGAAATATATTGGTATATTCGGGCCTATATAGTTAAATAGTTCTATAAATCTATAGGCCTATGTCAAAATTGAAGAATTTTTGTTGACATGCAGTCTATATTTTAATTGGAAAAGAATCATTCGAATCAAGTTAATCTGTAACTGTAACAAGGTTTTAAATTGTGTTTAGACTATCACTATAAATAAAAGAGATTATCCTACTGGAAAAGGAGTTGTTGTTTTTTTCTTTTCTATGGGAAGTAAAAAATAAATTATAGTTTCAATATAATATTAAATTAAGTAATGCATAGGCTAATGTTAATGTAGTTATGGAACTCATTTTATTAAATTTTAGTAACCCAATTATTGCCAGTTAATAGCCATTAGTCAATGAATATATTTATATTTTTAAAAAACATTTTATTGAAAAATGCAGAGATATTCATAATTTAAAGTGTTTAATAATTAAGGCTGGCCTCGAAAGATTAATGAGGAATGCAGTATTTTCTGTGGCTACGCAGCCCAACTGCAAACTACATATTTTGCCACGTCCAGTGAAGACATAACCAATTTCCGCTGGTGGTCAATTTAAATGTTCTTTTGAATGTCTATGTCTGTCCTCGGCAGTGGATTTTCTTTTGGCTTCTAATATGTATTCGACGATGCAATTTCTCATAAATAGCATCGTTCGAAGAATGAGATCCAACTCTTTTTTTTTTTTAATTTAACCCCTTTACAGATCAATTTAAGTCATCATTGCAATGGACATTCAAATCTACAATAACATAGAAATGATCAAAATTTGAATAAGTTTCGAAATCCAGAAATTTGTGTGGTTCGCGCTCCGAACTGTCTTCTCTGTCGTCTCAGGTTCAAACATTGACTGCTGCCATTAACTAACATTCTGCTAGAGTTTTATGCTATGATATAGTAATATTCAATCATTCAATCCTGATTCAAAGCAAGTGAAAAGGACTAAAATAACAAACAAATAATGTTGTGTGTATAATAAAGAACTCTATTAAAAAGTGATTTTGTATATTTACATTTTTTTAGTATTTATTATTAAAAAAAATTGTAGAATGTTTCTGTGATTTGTTTCACAATAGAAACAGGGAATATTAACTCTTCTTGTTCTTCCCAAATGATGAAAGATCCATCTAGTAAACTTCTCTGTATGCCACATGTCATATATGTTTTCTGTAAAATAGATTTTTAACAATTTATTATTAACATTTATACTTAATTATGTATACATATATATAGAACTAGTGGTTATATATATTATATATGTTATACTGATTATCTAATCCAACATTAACATCTATGGCTGCCTTGTAGTGCGGTTTGCGCGCTGGACTGTCATTTGGATTTATCGATGGTCCCGGGTTCTAACCCTGCACGCTCCCATGCCCCATCGCCCTGCGGGAGGTTTGGACTAGGAAGTAACTATCTTCCGAAGGAACATGAAACATGTAAAACATTTTACAAAACTTTTTTTTTTTACAAACATATAACTCTTATTGTTTGTAATAATAATTAATTACTCTACTCTACACTAGGTCTAGGCAATCTAATATACCGGTATTTAAGACTTAAAGACATGTGACATGTGAATAGTATAGATCTGTATTTAACATTACCAATATAAATGATGACTTATTATTTTTTAGATCTAAAGACACTAAAGTCAAGCCTAATAAGTATAGTAAGGGCTAGTAAAGGGCTATATTAGATCTATTATAAATATATTCCATGTCTATATATAGATTTAGCTTCTAATCTAAAGGCTTTAGGTTTAGTCCTTGGCCTTGACTAATAGATATTTAGATATTATAATAATTAGTGTTACTAATATAATGCTATATATAGTGTTACACAGTGAGTGTAAGTGCTGTAAGTGTAAGATCTACTATAGATTTAGAATTTAGATCTAGTCACCTAGTGACTAATATGTAAGTGTAAGATCTACTATAAATCTAGTGACTATATCTATATATTATACTAGTATATAATAATATTATAAGTCTATGTCTATTATTATAATTATACCAAAACTAAGTAAATCATAGTAAATGGCTGGATCTAATCTAAAATAATCTATCTCTAATTCTATTCTAGTTTCTAGCTACTGAGCTACTCTTAGTCTTAGTCTTAGCTAGGCCTTCTAAAACTAGATCTAGTCACTCTATCACTAGATAACTTTATAATACATGATTTGTAGTAATACTTAATACTAATAGCTTATACACTACTATGTCACTAGTAGATTTAAATTTAAGTAGATCTAATCTAGAGTACCCTATTTATTGTCACTATTGAGTATTGTATTGTAAATTGTAACCTAGATCTAATTCTAGACTGACTAGACTTAGAGTTAGACTAGTTTAATCTATCTATAATTATATTAATTAATATAATCTGCCCTATAATAAAATATACTTTAGTTTGACAAAGTTATCTTCAGGGTATTTTGGTGCATCCCATCATAAGTATAATTTAAAATTGTTTGATAAGTAGATCTAGATCTAGATCTATATCATCCGAATCGCTATCAATAACGTAGCCTATCCAGCCATGTCTATTTTTATTTATTTACATTTCCTCAGTCCAGTACAACACGTCACTTCCGGTTTCGGCCATTATAGCTGATTTTCAAATCTCGTTATTTTTTACACTTTCAAATTACTTTTTCTAATATAAATACGCTTTTCTAAAATCTCAAATTTTTAGGAACTAACTCTGATGATATGAACTATCTAAATCAATCGCTATCTCAATTTCGAAAAAAACCTCTTCAGTTGGTCTTTAAGTTTCATTTCTTATTTTCTTAGTTGTCTTAGATTTTCTGCTTCTAACGATAGAAATCTTAGCTTAGGCTTAGCTAGGCTTAGGGAGACAGACACAGTAGTAGTAGACACCTGATCTCTAAGACTAATCTAGAATCTAGTACTAGTACTCAGACTCAGCAGTAGAGTCTAGTACTAGACTATTATTATTATGACTATATTAGAGATTATATGACTATATACTTTAACAGTATTAAAAGTGTTGTTGCGTGCCTTTTCGCGGTGTTGAATCCAAACTCCAAACAATTATCAAAACAGGAGGTAAACTTCAACAAACTCGATAACACCAACAAAAGGCCGAACAATAAATGTAGAGTCGACTATCATGTAACTTAAGTAGTAAACGCTTTAATCCTCAAACGGGAACCCGTTGCCGTTGGATGTCTCTGTCACTAGCCGTTTAGAATTTAAATATCACTTCTGTTCTTAATTAACTGTTATAATGAAAACACATCTTTTTTATCCTGTATCATAGAGCCTTCTACTTTTAAACTAACTTTGTGTCATCTGTAACTAATTAAAACTTTTCCCTTATTATTCCCGAAACAAATCTAACTAAATCCTAATCGTGTCATAACAGTATATAATATCTAGAGTCTAGACTAATCTCTAGAGACCGACCCTCTATAATTATATACTATAAGTTTAGTATTTAATAATATATTATATAGTATATGTATTGTAAAATTATATCGTTTACAAATTTGATTATTAAATTATAAACTAGTGTTACATTATCATTAAAATTATCAATATATAGGGAGGTGACATAAAAAACTTATCTTTAAAAAAATATTTTTTCGTTAATACATCATTAAAATACTTTAAAAGAACTTTCCAATGGTGTATAAATTACGACTGTATTTTTAACAGTTAGAAAGTTATGATTTTTTTTGTGATGTTTTGGTCTAGCATTGGTAGACACGGACAAACAGAGACGAGCCCTCTCTCTCGCTCAGCTCGCCTCAAATGACATGACACACCCCCAGTTGACCCCAGCTGAAAAAATTAAAATGTAGGAATTGAGTTTCGTAGAAGATAAATATCTACTTATTAAATAAGAAATTTAATTGTAGATCTAGTATTCCTAGTAAATTTCTAGCTCACAAATCAAATTTCATTTATATTTATTATATTTACTTGTTTAAAATGTAAATATTGATGAAATAAACTAATTATCGGGTCTAGATCTACACGAAATGTCAAAGAGGTGTGGACGAATTGGCGGCGCTGTGATTGCAGAAAATAACAAAATATTTAAAAATTGGGATCAAAATCGCCTGAAACAATTTTTTTTCAAATGCACTTTAAAATTTACAAAAGAAAACTATCTAAACTATTTGAATATATCCAGAATATTAGGCCTTATATGGCATGAAGTGGTTTTACTTTTAAGGTGAAATTTTTTTATAAAAAAGTTTCAAAAATTGATAAATTCCATAGCCCACAATGCTAACCGTAAAGTAAGAAAAAAAAATGTTGCGCTCACGATATCACAATAAAACTTGGTAGAATTATAGCCAGGCATGATACCTAACATGGAAAAAAAAATTTCAATCATCTGAGGATTTCCTGGAACCTGTATTGCTAAAAACAAAAAAGGGGTATTTTTGATAATAAATATAAAAATAATAAATAACTTCAAAAAAAAAATCGCATTTCAACATTACTTAGGTCATTGTCTAAAGTAATCGATAACACAAGTTTAAAAGTTCTCACATTTCATTCATAAATGTAATAAATTTTCAAGTGCGGCCTATGTAAAAAAAAGTCAAACACGCAATCTCAACTTTATCGGTCATTGGTTACTTCTGCATTTCCTGGTTACGTCAGCTCCCTACAATATATAATATATTATATATGATATATTATATATATATAATGATACAATATTTAAATGTGTTGTTGTTTTTTTTAGATCCCATTTTATGCATCCAGATCCAGACTAATCTAGTATCATGGATATCAGCCTGGATACAAGTAAAGAGGAAGATGTGAATGTCTTATCCCCTCTGCCTCCCACAACTCCTACCAATCTCTGTGATGGAATCTTTCCCAACACATCAAGTGCCATGGCAGCACCCAAGTCTCAGGGACTGGCAAGGTCCAGAAGAATGCCATCAGTAGATCCAAGGTAAGCTAAAGATAAGCTAAGATTATTTAAATTTAACCCAATACTTTCTTCTTTTCAGTTGTTGGCCTCCTTCAGGATGTCTGCAAATAATAGAGCACTTTTTTTAAAAATGACATCTCTCCCATGTGTAAAACCTCCACCTTAGATTTGAGTTTTTATTAGTTTCTTTGAAAACACTTTTCACTATTTTACAACTTATTTGTGGATTTTTCGGAAATATATTTCAAAACATTTCCATGACATTTTTGGATAATTTTTTATGGCTATGCTAAAAACCGGTTTTATTCTGATTTATACATTTATATTTTTTCCTTCCATAGTTGAAAACATTTTATTTATTTTTAAGTATATCGGTAATCAATAAAATCGTTTTCAGTTTTCTATAAAATAAAATGAATGGTGAAGTGTAAAGAAAGAATTTAATAATGATTTTGATAGTGAGTCTTGTCTTTTATAGCTAAGCTTAAGCTTTATTCAGAATCTCTCATTTGCCAGTACTTATGACTTGAAATCCTTTTTTTTTTCCTTATAGTTCTCTTGTGCCAGCAAGGAGGAGCTCCACACGTTCCATTAAAAGAAAAAAGTTTGATGACGAGCTAGTGGAGAGCAGTTTGGTAAAAACAGAACGAGGTGGTCGGGTGAAGGGTTCATCTGGCACGACTACGGCTTCCCTGCCAACCACACCTGCCGGCCACTTTGTTCAGTCTCACACGCCCATCTGCCTCACCCCAACCACTTCCATCACTGAACCCCAGCCTGCTGCAAATACTGGTCCAACCACAAGCACCATTCAGCCATTTTCCCCTGGAACACCTATAACAACAACACCATTGACGTTAACCCCCCAGATTCAGAGTCTAGTAAAACCCTTAGGTACATTATAAGAGTTTTCTACTTAAAATGGATAGGATTAACGTAATAATGATCACTTAGTATTAATCTTATTGTCTCCGATACTGCCTCTGTTCACTGCCTCTGGCCTTCACTCTCTTCTAATGCGTAATTCGATGACACTCATTTCTTTTTCTAAGCAGAAGAAGAAAGAGAAGTTCGCCATGTTGATGTTGCCACACTATCGAAGCCACCAGAAAAACGCAGCAAGCCCAGCACTGGTAAAACACAAATTGCCTCTAAAGGAAAAGTGTCCTCTTCTAAAGGGATTGCTGGGAAATCTTCATCTGGGAAAACCAAAGCATCCATCTCTAAGAGTGGACATACCAAGTCATCCAAGGTAATTTTTTAATTTCAGTTTTTTTTATGCAGGGTCACAACATACTGAAGGTAAGCTTTATAATTAATCACTCTCCAAAAGTGAACAAAGTTAAAAGTAAACATATTTTTGGTCTCTTAAACTGGGCACCCCATGTGCAAGGTTAACTTTCTTGTAGTAGCTTGCTAGAAATGAACACTTAACTCTTTCTCTCCTAATTGACGATACCATCGTTGATTTGGTCTGATAAAATGAAACTAATGTTTAATTTTATAAACTTTATTTTGTGTTCTATAAAAAGAGCATCCATTCCCCTTTAATTCTATATCATATAAAACATTTTCTGATAATAAATTACAAATAAATTGAAGCTTAATCATATCAGGGTAGTGAAGTAGTAATGAGCAAAATGAAGAACTCTGTCGAAACGTGACACAAATAATTACGGAGAGAAAGAGTTAAAAGTCCCAAAGTAAACTTATCTCCTTAATTCTCATCATATACACATTCATCAAAATTTATATTACCCAATACTGTAAATAGTTAGAATTTGGTACATGTTGTCCAGCCTGCTCTCTTGACTGACATTGAGTGTTCACTATAAGTGACTTTGAAACACAATTCTAAAATGCATGTTGGAAAGTGGGCAACTATAGCATAAGATTTTAAGACATGGGAAATATGAGTAGACTTCAGAATTGATAAAGTGAACTTGAATCTTGAAATGGTTTTTCTGTGGCTAATGGTCAATGTACCATTCAATCTGCTTTTCTAAATCTAAGTACAAATAATGTTGTCCATCAAGACAGGATGTCTAGATTGGATCGTAAGCCATTGGATCTATATCTCCTAGATGTTCGGAATTGTTAGCCATTGGATGTATACCTCCTAGATGTTTTGATTGGTAGCCATTGGATGTAAACCTAAGCCAACTTATCAGGTTTTTTGTCAGATTGATATAATCAATCCTTATTTTAATATTTTCCTTTAGTCCAAGTCTAAAAGATCAAAGAGACAGAAAAATTCAACTCCTGCCATCAAAGATTTAGGCAGATGGAAACCACAGGATGACCTTGCTCTGATCACAGCAGTCCAGCAAGTAAGTTTTTCTCTAATCTCTGTTTATGTGCACTTGAAAGACTTTTCTATAAAGTTTTATTCCAAACATCAACTTTTTTTCTTTTAAGTCAGCTTCTTTCATTTAGCTTAAAAACTTTCTAATAGCAAGGTCATGGTGGAAACTTTTAATATCAACTTTTTTTTTTTTTTTTTATTACGCTTTTTGTGACTTTCAATAATGAGGATTATATTTATTGTATGTGTCTGAGTTTTAAGGTAGGCCCACTATTGAAATGGGTGTGTTTATTTTGTTTTCTTCATTAGACCAATGATCTAGCCACTGTACATACTGGAGTGAAGTTCTCTTGTAGATTTACACTTAAAGAGATTGAGGAGAGGTGGTATGCCTTGTTGTATGATCCAGCTATTTCTAAGTGAGTTGCATTGGTATATTCAAGTTTTATCCCTTTATGTTATTTTGCTTCTCTTTCTTATTAATTTTAAAAATGCTGACAAGAGATTTCTATGTTTTTTTTTAGCACAAGAGTTTTTCACTATAGTATGCATTATAAATCCAAGCAGTTTCATTTAAAGTCAGATAACTTTATGTTAAGCACTTGTGTACAATGGGAATAAAATTGACTAATGATTCGTGCGCTTTGAAATCTTTGCTATAAGGTCTTGGTAAATTATGTTAAAAGTAATTTTTGCTTACAGATTAGCAATGGAAGCAGCCAGACAGTTACACCAAGAGACTGTAGCTACCATTCAAGGTAAAGCTCTGTACAGTGTAGCAGAGGAGAAACTGCTAGGGACATACACCTCTGTGAGTAATGATCAACAAATATACAACTCTGTGGTTATGGGGCTAAGGAAGTACTAAGAGTTAAACAATGGGTTAATGATCAAGTAAGGAAGAAAGAAGGATCTTTGTTTGATAAGGGAAAGGTATCCCGTTCAAACATTGCAATCTATGGGGCAGATGATGTAAGGCTTATGTTGCTGATGGTTCACAAAGGTGGTATGTGGCCAGCACAACCAATCTCCCATTAGAGTTGGTTGTATTCAGGAAAGGGGGTGGGGCCTAAAAATCATAATGTTAAAAAAAAAATAATTATTTTATTAGATTTGAGCCTATGGAGACCCAGCACTTTACCACTGTATCTTTGGATCAGGATTAAAATTATTTATTTAAAAAAATGCCTATAAGAAGTGTAATCATGCTGCAAAACTAAAAGCTCTAGAGGGAAATGTTTTCTTATTGTATTTTAAACAAGACTATTGTCAAACAGGTCTTTATTTTATGATGTCTTAGACAGCCCCAGTCAGCCTTCACTAGAAAGCTGCTAACTCTTATTACAACAGTCTTTTTTTTTTTTGACTATTAGAAATGAATAAATATAATAATGTTATAATTTTGGTTCCAATTAAATGAATGTCTGTTGAAATGTAGATATATATTTTTTTTTATCAATGCCTTCTGTTGCAGTATTCATCCAAAAATGTTAATTCTAATGCTAATGCTAAATCTGGGAAAAGGTTTTCCTTGTTGCCTTTAGTTGCTCAGCAAACAAAATTAAGCTCAAGTTGATATTGAAGCTTGAGCCCTCTTGATAGTCAAGCGCCTTATGCTACTTAGCCACAGAAGTGAATAAATGCTAGATTGATACAATATGCAATGTTTAGTAGTTAGATCTATGCAATGCGCAATGTTAGTAAAGAATACTCCCAAGTTACTGGGTCTGTATAAATACAATACATCTCAACTCTAACAGAGTAGTCAGCCAACACTAGAAAGCTTCCAGTCGCTACTGCAACAACACCCAGACGTCTTCCATCCTGCCCGCACAGCCAAAACACTTCAGTCTCACTGGCTCTTGCTGAAGCAATATCACCTCCTGCCTGATCAGAGTGTACAGCCTTTACCCAAGGGAGACCACATCCTGAATCTGTCTGACATTGAGGATTTCATGAATGATGATGATATAAGGTTTCAATTGCATTCAAAGTATTTGCTAGTTTATCCTAAAACTCTTTAGAATGATGTTGGCATCTTTGAAAGTCTTTGGTGTAATAATAAGCTGAGAAGTGAGGGTTATTGTGAATTTTACTTGTGTAGTTGAGCAAGTAGCTTAGATCAATAAATCATCTTTTTTTTTAAACAAAAATGCTAAAAATCACATTGCAAAAGAAATATTTCAATGGTAAATAAAATAGTAACTGTTGTAAACAACAATTTTCTATAAAGGTAGGGTGGGGGAATAAATATTCTATACACTTTCCTTCCCTTGTGTCCCCCAGTGCTTTGTTTCATTATATGTTCTATACACGTTCCTTCCCTTGTGTCCCCCAGTGCTTTGTTTCATTATATGTTCTATACACTTTCCTTCCCTTGTGTCCCCCAGTGCTTTGTTTCATTATATATTCTATACACTTTCCTTCCCTTGTGTCCCCCAGTGCTTTGTTTCATTATATGTTCTATACACTTTCCTTCCCTTGTGTCCCCCAGTGCTTTGTTTCATTATATGTTTGAGGTGCATGAATAAATAAAAAAGGCTGTTTTACCAAGGAATCTAACTCTAGAGAATAGCTTACTTTTGTTTGTGGAAAACAGAGGTGTGTGGTGTACCTACAGAATCTGACCAATATATGCTGGGTCTACACAGGACTTGGACATATTTGATTTTCAAAACTATTTGATACTCTTTATGAAAAAAAAAAACTACTAAAATTAGTTTTCAATATTAATATCTTTCTCAAATAAAGAATTTTAAGATATTCAGTTTCCTGAAACAGTTACAAAAAAACAAAAAAAAACATTGAAAAAAGTTTCTGAGCTACTTCTTGTTTACATGTTAACTTGACCTGTTCATAAAAGTATATAGTTTTATATTCAGAATCCACTGGAAAAATATATTTGTTGCTTACATTATTTTTTGATAGAAAGAAATTTGTGATGTTAAGTTTGATAATATTTTTTTTTAATATACCTAACAGTCAAAGGTACAATTTCTCTCTATACTATTACATATAAATAGTAGACTCAAAAAAAAAGTTGATTCAATACTCAAAAAAAATGATTCAATACTTTTATTAACAATGTGAATGTTACATTTTATTCTTAAAGTTAAATGTCTTATAATTCATTATCCAAATTTATTTAGAAATTTTCAGTTGTTTGGTCAACATATTGGTTAACTGTAGAAATACTTTTTAGATCTATTAATACAATGTTCCCTCTAATGTTTCAGTGAAGGCAAAGATGAATTGGTGGAACATGGTGAGGACTAGACTGTTTTATGTATTAATTTGTTTCTTAAAACACTGAACATAACCAAATTTATTTTATTAAATTCATTAAATCGTGTGTTGTTTTTTATTTATGAATTTAAAAAAAAATTGTTTCCTGTTCCCCAGAGCTTGCTGTGAATGACAGAAGAAACAAACGTGAGATTCGTCACTTGGAACAAGAGATGCCAAAGTGGCAGGTCCTGGTGGACAGTGTAACAGGTATGTGATGTTTGTACCTGCCCTTGCATTAACAGACAAGTAATGCCCTACAAAAACATTTAGGGGACACCACCCACAAAACTTATTCATACTATCATTATAAAAGTTAGCGTTGGTCTGACCACATACCAGACACAGAAATTTTAAAGCTGTCCAACATGCACAGCATTAATGCGACAGTAAAAAGGTCCCAACTCCTATGGGCGAGACATGTAGTCCGCATGCCAGACAATCACCTTCCCAAGCGACTTCTGCATGGAGAGTTATGTACAGGAAAGTGCTACAAAGACACCCTCAAGAGCTCCTTCAAGGAATGCGGTATCCACATTCATGGCTGGGAAGCAGTAGCTCTAGATCGCTCCACTTGGCGAGAAGCTGTAAGTCTTGGAGTCTCAAGATTTGAAGCAAGAAGAGTGGCCAGTGCGATAGAGCGCCGAACCAACAGAAAGCAGAGAGAAGCAGCAGGCCCATCTGAAACTGACAAAACCCACCCATGCCACATATGCGGCTTTTCAAAGCGAGGATTGGACTTTACAGCCATCTTCGAGTCCATAGGAAATGAGAAATGTGCTCATCTTCTAACACGAAGGAGGAGCTATATATATATATATATATAGCTATATATATATATATATATGTGTTTCCCTTCCAGACCTTGCGACCTATGGGGCAGATGATGTAAGGGTCATCTGTGGCCCATGGTTAACAAAGGTATCATGTGGTCAGCACAATGACCAGCTGCCTTTACTTTCCCCAAATAATGTCAGGTGTCAAGGATGAATGTGTAATCTATTTTTACTTGTACATGTCAGTTGAAATATTAGCTTGAATGATCGGAAGTTTGCTGATTATTTAGTGGTTTTATAATTGAACCCACAGACACCTTGACTTGGTGAGAAACTAATGTTTCCGTAGAGCTAAATTAAAATATTAGAGAGCTGTTACATCAGGTACCCATTAAAGTTGGGTGGACTCAGATGCGCCCTAAAAATCCTGACATCAAAACCAAAGTCCTCACCAAGATGTGTCAGTACTCAGCTACTAAGCCCTGTATACTATCATTGAGTTTAAGTTAATTCCAATGGCATAGCATTCATTCAGACATGATCATTGTGATATATTTGTGTTGTGTTCTGTAGAGCATCAACATCAAAACTTGTACATCTGCGATTCAGTTTTGTCATGGGGTATCCATGAAAACCATGTTTAGTTGAATTAGCTTTTGTACCCTGCACTCCGCATGCTATAGCAAGCTTATTGTACTGGGTCCAATCTTTTTTGTGTCTATGTCGGGGAAAGGGGGGTTTATGCCTTCTTTAGGCATGTCATTGCAACTCTAAATAGTGAGATAGTTTTTTTTTGCTTTTCCTACCATCACACAAAATATTTCACTTTACATTTGTAATTTACAATGCTACACAAAGTAGCAATCTTGTATTATCTTAAAAATGACTGACTTTCCTCTAAAAAGAAGGTAATTGTATCCTTATGTCAATCTAGTCATGCATGTTAATTAATTTCTTTATTAATCCCCAGGCATAAGTATGCCAGATTTTGATAGTCAGACTCTTGGTGTGCTCAGAGGAAGGCTGGTGAGATATCTTATGAGGTCAAGAGAGGTAAGCTTCTATTTCAGTAATGTCTAATTTTCAAAGTGGTGTGATGGCCCATGAATTAGAACAAAGTCTGTAGAGCTTATTTGTTGCTAGAAGTGACAGAATTGTGTTAGTATGCATCCTGTGGGCCAATATCATGCCAACTAAAATATCCTTCTGTGGGACATAATCACACAAAAAGAAATAATTCTTTGAGCCAATGTGACAGCTGAGGAGAAATGGTGGCAGAGTTATAAAGCATATGGGTTCCAAACCAAGGGGTCCCAAGTTTAAATTCTGGTGAAGACTGGGATATTTAATTTCGGGATCTTTAGGGTGCTTTTGAGTCCACCAGTTTTAAAGGGTACCTGAGATTAGTTTGAGAAAAGTAAGGGCAGTTGGTCATCGTGCTGTCCTTATGACATGCTTGTTAGCAGTGGGCCACAGAAATAGATAACCTTTACATCATTTGCCCTAAAGATCGCAAGGTCTGAACGGGGAAACTTTAATGTGGCAGCTGAGAATAATAACAGTTTAAGTGTCAAGTGTCTTTAATTAAGTTAGTGTGTACAACTTTGTCCAAGTTGGTATTTGTAACTTAAATTTTTTGTCTATCACTTTTATGTGTGTGTTCCACAGATAACTCTTGGCAGAGCCACCAAAGACAATCATGTTGATGTAGATTTAGCTCTTGAGGGACCAGCTTGGAAGGTTTCTAGAAGACAAGGGATTATTAAACTCAGGTAAATGTGTGTGAGACTCCTACCAGGGAACATGTGTAAATCTTGATTCATTTGATGTTACCAGAAAATTAAGAAGGAAGTGGACAAGCATTTCTTTCTTTTGCTTGACAATGCCAGGCAGTCTATACATTCCACTCTTGGCTACCCTGGACTTCACACCTTGCCAATAACAGATGTTATAATTTTGTACAAAGTTTTGATCAACTTACTCTGTCTGGTAAAAAGTTTGTACCTGCTATCTCTTCCACACCCAATCTCGAATCAAGCTGAAATTTTGCAATATTATTTCTTTTACCTGACAACACAAGAATCAATTTAGAAATGAAAAAATTAGTTAATTAACTATTATTATTCAATTATTTTGTTTGGTATCTCGAACTAAGTAAAGACTTTTTTAATTGACAAAATTGGTATAAGCTGAATTAGTCTCCTTCATAAGTCATCATCTGAGTCTTAGGAAACACAAACCTGAAAAATAGGAAAAGACTATAGAAACAATAGATAACTGTACAATCTTCCATGTTCATAAATTCGCCACTAGCAGAGTGGTTACTTTGTTGGCTTGAGAATCCTGAGAAGGCTTGAGGAGCCTTGTTTGAATGCAGGTGTTCCCCCCATGCCCCTTTTTTTTTCTATTCTTTATACTTTTTTATTGTTAGTCTAGATCTATTACAAATTTAATTTCATGACTGATCCAAACTAATTGTTGTCTTGAAGGACATTATCTTCTTTTTTTGAAGTAATGTTTGTATCACATAAGATTTGTTACAACTACGTTTTATATAATGTTTTAAAATATTTTCTTGTTTCAAATATATTATTCTCGGGGTTATTTAAATGTTGTTTTTTTTTATTATAGCTGTACTTTCGTTGCTGAAATAATCTACATTTAGTTTTTTAAAAAAAGGGATTTGATGTGATTTTATAACAATGAGCACTTGTCAAACAATATTTTTTTTAATAATTCTGTTTGTTGAAATATTTTTCTACAGGAACAGTGGGGATTTCTTTCTAGCCAATGAAGGTAAAAGGCCCATCCTTGTTGATGGCAGACCAGTGATGGCTGGTAACAAACAGAAGCTGCACAACAATTCAGTTGTTGAGGTTGGTGAGAAGTTTCTGTCAGTCTAGTTGATTTCATGTGTCCTTGTAGATTCTGTCAGT
>JADKLZ010071522.1:9995024-10005314 GCA_021533235.1 Biomphalaria straminea | reverse complement strand
CTGGAGGCTAACTGCTACTTAAGGAATAATCTGACTTACAGATACAACCTAAACTGACAACATTAAAACACAAGCTAATTAAGTCTGGAGGCTAACAGCTACTTAAGGAAAAATCTGAGTTACAGATGCAACCTAAACTGACAACATTAAAACACAAGCTAATCAAGTCTGGAGGCTAACAGCCACTTAAGGAGTAATCTGAGTTACAGATACAACCTAAACTGACATCATTAAAACACAAGCTAATCAAGTCTGGGGCTAACAGCTACTTAAGGAATAATCTGACTAAATATAGAGATGTAATGGACAACAAATGTCTAGAATGTTAGGTTCTAAAGAAGTTGTAAAGCCACTTGGAAGATTTAGTTGTAAAAATAGAATAACAATCACTTTGAAATAATCTTAATGTGTAGCTACTGTTAAAATTGATTTCTAGACTTGATTACTTACACATGTCAAGTCAAAGATGGACAGATATTTGCTAAATAAAAAAGATGGTCCAATCTAGGCAGATGTTATATATACTTTCTGCTTCACTCTTTTCCCAACACTTTATCCTTTAGAACCGTAAATGTAAAAACATGAAATTTGAGCACATGACTGACCAGAATGCCAAGTTCTGTCTCTACCGTACCTTTACAATAAAAAAAAACTCTCATGATTACTTATTGAGTATAAAAGTGGGTCAATTTAACCAAATCATCAAGAATGCAAGCTACAGGATCAAAGAACCAAGTCGATGAGATACAAATTATAGTAACACTTTTATTTTCAATCTTTCTTTTTCTATGTAACTTAGTAAAGGACATTAAGTTGTTTTTTTTCACTCAACATATTTATCTTGTAAATTATTCATTTCTGTATACCAAGCATTTCTGAATACCAAGTTGTGCTTAAAATTGTTTTAAAAGATCGAAATATTGTTTGGGTCAATGGAAAACAAATACACAAGACTAACTCTACACGAGAGAACACAGTTTCAGGCAGCACTGACACTAGTCAACATGCTTCACAAATAAGCTCACATTTTGATTCACAAGAAGACAAGACTACCTACAGCTCACACTTGACACAGCCTCTATTTCAAACACTAGGAAAAACATGTAGTTCAAGATAAAACAGAAATCCTTTCTTTATATATAGATACTATAATATATTTATATATGTTTAGGTAATGCACATGATTCAAGTAAGAAAAATATGATTCACTCTTGGATAACTCACTGACTTTCAGAAACTGTCACTCAGTCACACACAGTTTGTTTTCAAAGACTGAAATATTGAAGCTTCACACACACACACACAGAGTTTAACACAGCTGATAATGCAATGAAAGAAATACACACACACAGCAGGCACAACATCTACATTAAGAGGAAATAAATACAACTCATCATTTGAGAGCAAGATTATACACAATGGCATTGCCTAAGTTTTTGAATGGTTCATGAGAGGCATTGCAGGGAAATAGCTTATTATTAAACCTACTAAAGAATGACAACATTATTGTTGAGAGTACTGTGTATAAAGCATTTTCGTTAGAAACATGACCAAAATAGTTACATTTTTGTAGTTTTCTTGTTCTCAAGAGATGACTAGGAACATTATTCTATCCAGGATAATCTTAGTTATGTAAGTTCATTCAAAGAAAAGCTTTTACACATCAATAGAAATTGGAAATAAACACAAACAAATCTTAGAAAGTCATCCATTTTGTTCAGTTAGAAATGTATGTTTGAAGAATTTCAGAGGAAAGCATTAGCTAGAAGATGTTGATGAAAATGCTTGATAAAAGATTCCACAAATAGAAATCAAACAGATTGTAAGTTCTCTCCAAACTTGAATGTTCAAATTTCCAATACAGTTATGGTGACAATGTTTCCAATTATAAGCAGTGTGTGGTTTGGCATCTCAAAATTCACTATCACCATTTTCAAATGAAATATTTATAAAAATTCTTTTTGAAAAGTTATTCAATAATTTTTCTGCCAGTAAAAACTGTGAAACTGAAGGTTTGTTTGTAATTTTTCTTTTTTTTTTTTTTTTGCTTTTACTAATTATAAGGTTATTGAAATCACTTCAAGAAAATTCATATAAAATTAGGCTATTTTTGAAATGTCAGAATCATTGTATTCACCATCATCACAATTGTATTTCAATTGTCCATTCAGCACTAGAATGCACTAGTCTGTTCTAAGAAGAAATGAAAACAAGGGGAGAAAACAAGAATATTTCAAACACAAATTAATCAGACAAATAATTGTTATATCACAGTGTGATCAAAAGTAATGGGGACTGAACTCTGGCAAGAAACTCCATTATACTAGTGTAATGAAGAAAAAAAAGCACTACAAAGTAGGTGATTTGTCAACTGTTATCTGAATAGTGACAATTTTCTTGAAATTCAACAGATGTCATAGAAGACTTAGATCAATGACAACTCAAAAGTTATCAAACTATACAATTTAATTCAAACACAACTTCAAGAAGTATAGACCAGAAGTAATACGACTTAACAAATATCACAAACATTGACAATATCCAGCCTACTGCAGGCCTACAATAACACAGTGTCTGGGACAGTGATCCTCCTGCCATCTCATAACTAGATCTAAATGGCATCCTACTGGGAGTTATACATTACTAAGTCTCCTTCATTTTCAAATCTAGTCAAACACAAATTTTGGAGGCAGTGAAAATATAAAAACTCATTTCAAATTCTTTTTTTCTATGCAGTCTAATAGTTTTGTTTCCCTAAATCTGTGTCTAGATATGGATTATGTTAGATTGCTTGAACATCAGTACAGACACTTAAATTTGGAAGTCTTACTCTAGGAATGAGAAGATTTACTTTGAAAGTTAACATTTTGATCTGAATTGATCATAAAACAAAAACCTAATAAAAAAAGATTTAGTCGTCTATCTAATCATGTCATACTGAACATTTTGTCCACCTTACAATACATTTAACTCTTGTCGCTAATACTCAAAGCAAACTAAATATCTTAATTTAATCAATGTTAGTAATCAGCCAAATAATATCAATTTTCCATAACAACTGCCCTACTTGTTTATAGTCATGAATAAATAAATCCACACAAAGCTAACCTACTTTCAAACTACAAGAAATAATGTCAACTTTAGAAATGAAATACCCACTTAAAATGAATTGAATTCAAATGAACAGGAGTTGAAATAAAAAACTATCATTTGCGTTTGAAAGCAATGTCAATCTAAAGCAATTTGAAAATCAAAATTTGAATCTTTTCATGCAACAAGATGTTCACAGCAAGTGACTATTTGGTTTGATAGTGAAGTTTACACAGAAATGTATAACAGTTTAACAGTATTCATGTAGAGAGACAGATTCATTTCTGCAGAGATACACTCTCTTGACCTCATTCAATCATCAATGGACTATAAATCAAGAGCAACATCTGATGTCTTGCACTAGAATAACATCAAGATGTTTGCACATGATTTGTTAACACAATTTGTGAAATATAATTACAATAAAATATACAAAAAAAAATATAATAAAAAGAATAAACAAATATCCGGCAAACGCCGAAACAATGTAATGGCACCTGAATTAGGAGTCAATGACTCGTGATGTGTGTGTTCTAGACTATCAGACACTGTGTGACATGACAGAGACCTATGTGTACAAAGACTATCAGAAAAGTAATGCTTTAAACAAAATAATAGAGCTTTCAATATTTAGGAACGATTTATTATAGTTTCAAGGCAACAGAGCTTCACAAACCTGTAAACCTGTTCAAACTAGAGATAACAAAAGCAAAGTATGAACATACTAACACCATAGAAACATTAATGCTAAGCTGCATAATTGATTTGCTAAGTCAGTGACATCAAAACTCTATTCAACTAAGAGGCCAACACTAATCTATACAATTAGAGAAATGTGTCAATTTGATCAACAACACGCAACAAGACTAAATAAAACAGGCCGGACTATCACAAGTCATTATAGAATAGGATCAATGGCTGTGGTGGGAATGTTGTGAAATGTGATGAGACTTTCTGTACCCCCTTTCAAATCAACAGCCATATATATATCATGTGTTATCTCTCAGCAATCAAGTCAAGACCATGTTACAGACATTAGCACTGAGAGGAGCTCTCTTGTTTCTTTGACCAACAGCATAAGGGAAGATGTGTGTCCAGCACAATGACCTCAGGTCATCATCTTCCTAACTTCTACTCAACACCAATTTTAAAGCAGAGTGATTTAGACTTCCTGTCCAGAAACAAAAATCAGATTCCTACCAGGATTTAAATCAAAGACCTCAAGACTTAGAGCTGAACATTCTACTGCTCTACTACTGACAAGTGTATGATTAGCTAAACATTCTACTGCTCTACTACTGACAAGTGTATGATTAGCTAAACATTCTACTGCTCTACTACTGACCAGTGTATGATGAGTAGACTTTTTTTTTTCTGACATCATTAAAGGGTAGTCTGGATTGTAACTAACTTTACTGGTTCAACAAATTCAATTTCAGAAGCTACTTAAGTCTCTAAACTATATTGCTTCCTAGCACCTCAATGGAACCAGTCAGCATGGAAGCAACATTCATAATCCAACAAAAACAAACTGCAACAAGAGTTGGGCTACACTGACCAAGCAATAGCCTGGTCATCCACTGGGAAAACACACTGAGGTGTAATGTTAGCACACTAAGCACTTACAGTAAGAGAAATAATTCAAAGATATTATACTCTACTAACACATCACTAGACCACATAGTCACAATGTTTGAGCTATGCTCTGTGAGTTAGTGCTTAGGGCCGTTTTACAGTCAAGTGATATTGAGTCCTTTAAAGCCACACACTAAAAAAAACACGAAATTTAGGGCAGCAATGGCTTCAAACGAAATGTTGTATTTTAATGACCGAAGACGAAAGACCTGGTCATAATATCAAGCCCTTACTAACACTTTCTGTGCTGTCAGTTCTACTCCAACTACTGGTTCAAATGAAATTCAAGTCTTACTACAAGCCAAACAAAACAGAGGGCAAAAAATGCCTAATCACAGTCACCTCCCTAGAAAAATTAATCAGCCTATGAAGGAAATTTGTTTCTAGTGCTGCTATTTAACACTTAACACATGGGAGTCCAAGAAAAGGAGCATGGTTTTGTAGCCGGGTAGTACAGTATGTCAAAGTGAGTGTTGATGTGTACTGTTTGTGTGTGTGTGTGCAGCCAATCAAGCCAAGACACAAGCCATCTGCCATGCTTTTAAGTGTCAGTGATGTCCCAGAACACTGCCACACCAACCATACGCACACACACACACACTCTCACAAAGCCTAAATAGATTATAAATAGAAACAAATAGAACATACAAATTCACTGCTATGGTAAATGGGTTACAGTGGTTCTGGTGATACACAGAAAACTGTCACTAGTCAGTGTAGTTTCACTATTAAGTGTGAATGTGTGATATGGTGAGCCTCCAGGCTGGTGATGTGCCCAAGGAGAAGAGAGCGACTATCTCCTGGTTAGAATAGCTTTTTATCTCCCCTGTCTACACTTGACCAGAAGGATCAGTCTATCCACTGACTGGAATCCCTCAGTGAAATAATGGCTAGAATCATCATGAGAAGACTTGCTTCTGACAGAATCCGATGGTAGCATAAGAAGGCCATCTTTTTTTCAGACAATGAAAAACATCAGATATGATGTAAATCACGGGGCTAACCAATCACAATGAAGACAGTTCAAAAAATGGCACATGACACTGTATCCATTCTTTCATTTTGTGGAAAGTTCATAAGTTACAGCAGCCTTCCCTGCAAACTGAAATCATTTTTTAAAGTTACTGCAGCCATTTCATTTTGTGTGGACTGGAAAGTTCATAAGTTACAGCAGCCTTCCTTGCAAACTGAAATCATTTTTTAAAGTTACTGCAGCCATCTCATATTGTGTGGACTGATTTGTGCAATGCACCAATCAATCTTGGACAGTTTCAAAATATCCATTCAATTTTTTTAAGCACAGCTCAAAAGTTACTGACTTTGTCTAATCATCTAATCAAGGCCACTGTCTTTGTCCAATAATTTTTGGAGAGTTTCAGGGCCAGTCTTTGTCAAATGAGAGTTTCAAGGCCACTGCCTTTGTCCAATCATTTTTGGAGAGTTTCAATGCCACTGTCTTTGTCAAATCATTTTTGGAGAGTTTCAAGGCCACTGTCTTTGTCCAATCATTTTTGAAGAGTTTCAAAGCCAGTCTTTTTCCAATGTGAGTTTCAGGGCCACTGCCTTTGCCTAATCATTTTTTAAGAGTTTCAAAGCCAGTCTTTTTCCAATGAGAGTTTCAGGGCCACTGCCTTTGCCCAATCATTTTTGGAGAGTTTCAAGGCCACTGTCTTTGCCAAATCATTTTTGGAGAGTTTCAAGGCCACTGTCTTTGCCAAATCATTTTTGGACTGTTTCATAGCCACTGGCAATAAGATAATTCATTCCAATTCTGTGTGCAAATATTGAAAGCTGCAAAAGATGACTAGCAGTTCAATTCTAAGACATGGGTTTCATTACCAATGTACCAAGACATTTCTCTTCTTTACTTAGTGCTGCTGTCTCTAGTACTTCAGACATAGCTTTTTTTTTTTTCTTTTAAGTCTCATACCAATCAGTCCAATAGAGATTTTGACTTCTTTGATCAGAGAACATGGGAATCATGTCCAAGTTGTCTCCAAATTATTTTTCCATTTCTGACAGGGGTTTTTTCCACAAAAAAAACAAGAAAACTTGCAAAGACAACACACTGCAATTTTTCTTAAATCCACAGATAATTTTAATTTAACCACGGGTGTACTAGTAAACTCCCAACTATGGGATGCTCATAACTTGCTTCTTTCATCAAATAGTAAATCCAATGGTCAAGAAGATAGACTGTTCTTTCAATCAAGTCACATTTTCATTGGAGAAGGAGCCGGAACAAATTTGTCTGAACGTGAATTTGTGTGTAATCCATTGAATGAGAAACATTTTTTTTTTACTGAACAGTACATTACTATTTCATTTGTGAGTAAACTCTGAAGGTACAAAATGAGGCTGACAATGAGGAACACTTCTGACAGTGCAGAAGATGATTAATGATAACATGAGACATGCCATCGAAGGAAACAATAGTTGTGTTTGAAGTAGTCGAACAATGAGGCTACATCTGGACATGGTGAGATCTACCTCTACTGCATCAGTAGTACCCAATGGGAAACATATTGACATGCTTCGGTTCTGAGTGGGCTCGCAGAGAAAGATTTACTAGAATGACCTTTGAGACCTCTACTGGGGGTCTACGTTGCTACTACCATCACTCTCTCTGTGCTGTATACTATCTACCATGTTCACTCCTTCCAGCTCCTCCCCTGCGACATCTTCTACAGTGGTCGAAAGACTAGGGAAGTCCTGAATGCTATTTTTGGATGTCAGCGTGTCATTGTCGTCACTCTCTGACTCACTGTCATCCAGGTCCGCTTCATTATGGTGGAAGCTGTCATGCTGGTCGCTGTCTGGGATGTTGATGATATCCGGGAGCGGCAAGTCAGCAACAGACACCTCATTACTACTGCCCTCATCGTCATCTATCCGAAAGTCGTCTAGCTTCTCTGTGGCGATTGCCTGCACAGCTTCTGCAGAGCCAGTAGACAGATGCAGGGCCTCAACACTCTCCTCCAAATGAGTTTCTTGCTGAATGCCATGGTGAACAAGGTCCTCATCTGGTACAACTGTCTGATAGGCCTGTGAGGAGTGTGCTGCTGACTTTGAAACAGTCTCTTCTTGTACTTCATTACTTGTCTTACCGCTGGCTACTGGAATGTTCGAACTTGATCCAAACGCTGAGGATACATCAAAGAAAATAATGATGTCAAACAGGTAGTAAAGTAGATAGATAATATTTGTTTGAAGTCATTATCTAGAATGTCCAAAGTAATTGAGAAAAAAAAAACCACAACAAAAATTTAGATATTTTTGATATTCTGTTTTTTTTTTACACATTGGCACCGTTTAGGCCAGTGATGCCCAAACTAATTCAACCTGCGGGCCAAATTAATTTCCAACATTCGTGTCGCGGGCCACATGACTGAAAAGTTACAAAAACGAAAAGAAATTGACCTAAAACAATTTTAATAGAAACCGGTTGATCTAGTAGTTACTACTTATTGTGCCTATATTAATCAATGGGAAATCTGAAAGATTTTTTTTTTGTTGCACCAGAAACTGGTTTCATTTCTGTACTTAAAATGTGAGCAAAATTATAAATTATAGCTAGCTAGCCAACTATTTATTTTCTTGTCTCTTTTTGGTAAATATTCCCATTGACCCTCCAATTTCTAGGCGTAGTTTAAAAATCTTTTTATAAGCGCACAAACTAAGAATGATGTAATATTTTATATTTGTTTTATAATGTCGTTTATCCGTATTTAAAAAACAAAGATCTGTTCACTCTTCATTTTCCCAGTAGATTCTAAATTGCACTTCAACTTTCCCAATTCATAAACGCATAAATGTTAAAGGTCACGGTGCCAATCCATCTAAGGGCCCTAACATAGGTAAGATACAATTCTCAGCATTTTTTTTTTTTTTTGAAAAGATAGGGATTTTTTACTCTTTTTTCCAACATTTCGGATGGCCGTATGGAACCAAGTCATGGGCCAGATCTGGCCCGCTGGCTGTATTTTGGGCATCACTGGTTTAGGCCATGTTGTGCCAATAATTGCTCAAGGGTTACTTCCCCTTTATGGCTCAAGCGCTAAAATTTATTAAAAATAAGGTCCATTCATAGCTCAAATATTAAATTAATTTAATAAAAATCTGTTGCAAATCAAAATTTTCGTAGTCAACTTAATTAGGAAACAATAATAGACTAACAACTATTAAACATTTGTTTAGGCTCAGATAAGCAAAAAACAATTCTAATATGACAAAAGTAAAAAAAACAACAAAAAAAAAAAAAAAAAAAAAACCCCATACACCTGGAATAGTTTAGTGATGAAAATGTGTAAAAAAAACCAAAAGAACTCTAGGTTTCAAACAATGAAATAGAAATGTGTAGCATTTAGGACAGAAGCAGGTATAAATATTTTTGTTCATACTCTGAATGATAAAACAAAATGCTGGGAATGGACATTCTATCTGCTTAACTGTTTACAATTGTGTGAAAAAAAAACTTCCTTTACCTGGACTGCTCCTACTGGGAGGGGAGGATTCAGATATGGAACGCTGCAACTGTTTCAAGGCATCTAGTTTCTGCTGAGCTAGCTGCAGTTCATTTCGCAGTCTATGACGCTCGTCACTGCCACTGCTCATAGCCGTCTGTAGGAAGAAACAAACAGCATTATGGTAGAGATTTAAGAGTTAGTGCCATCAAGTGTTGCTTCATGTACACTAGAAAATCACTAAATAAAAGTAACTGAAGAACCTTGGTGTTTACTTTATGACCATGCAACATTGATTTTTTTTTTAGATTGTAATTGGAACAAATTTGTGACCTATTTGGAGCATATATTCATTTTTGTCTTCCCCTCAAACATTATTTGAGTGCTGCTATGTAATAATTTTAGCTTCAATGACTTTTTGCTGGATTAAAATTGATTTATCCATGCATGGTCAAGAGGCTAAGTACAGTTGAACTTGGCTACCCATAAAAGGGGCTTGAAGTTTGACACCCGACTAGAGCAGAGTTGTGTTTACTGACTGCCCAATGGCAGCACAGAAAAACCTTCTACCAGATACCCCCTTCCCCCATTGGTCTAGAAATGAGATTGGGCTACCCTCTCTGTGCATGCTATGAGCATGAAAGAAGCACTATATAAAAGCTATAATTTAATTTAATAAATTTAACTTGGGTTATTATGTCAATACCATTTTGTAATTATTTCACATGGTCTTTTTGTTTCCAGATAATCTCTAAATTGTGTAACTATTCAAATGTCTACTTTTATGACTATTTGCTGCATTAGAATGGATTTGTCTATTGTAATCTTAACTATTTCAATGACTATATGCTGAATGAAAAATGGATCTATCCATACATTTCTTAACTATTTCAGTGACTACCAGTATGTTAAGGCTTGAAAGGTTAACTATCCTTTAGTTTTGAAACTACTCTACAATTAGGGATTTTGTTTGTTCTGACTGACCATCAGACCGGCTAGGATATGAAACTACTCTACAATTAGGGATTTTGTTTGTTCTGACTGACCATCAGTTGGGCTAGGATATGAAACTACTCTACAATTAGGGATTTTGTTTGTTCTG
>JADKLZ010071522.1:9976701-9994025 GCA_021533235.1 Biomphalaria straminea | reverse complement strand
CTTCAGAAACAAGAACAACTTGAACTAAAGAACTACACAGAGACCTTTAGAAATAAGAACAACTTACACTTTTAGAATGAGATAGAATTGAATTAAAATGGGAAATCCTAGAGATTTGTATATCTAAATTCAATTCCAAATAAGTAGATATCTAAAAAAAACTCTATTAAAAAAAAAAAAAGGATTTAACTGTTCACAAATTAATACCAAATAAAGCTTCTAGACTTGGTAATATATATGTTACTTAAGCTTGACCATGATCTCAGCAAATCAAAGTCAAGTACCCAGTGACTTTAAAAAGAATCTGCTTTAAGAAATTATAGTTTTTATCCACAAAGCATGAGAACTATTAACCTGTGAGTGGAATCATAAATCACTTCAATAGAATGTGCTAACTTCACACCAACATGTATTAAGCCAAATTTAGAAATAGTCCATGAATAGATTGTAATGATATGTCACATATAAAACACAGCATTTAATGAGCCAAAACTCCAGCAAAGAAAAGTTCACCACTTGAAAGAACTACATGCTCTTACTTTTTAGGTCAACTACATCAACATTACTAGGTAATGAGCTAAAAGGCCATAATGCCATAATAAAACTAAATATAATCCATCAAGTCTTCTACTGCTTTACATTTTCAATAAATCACCCATCAAAGCATTGTATATAAAACAAGAAATACATCACAAAATTACTAAAACTCCAATATTGATGAGAAAAGAAATGAAAGAAAACATTGCTATTTAACTTACAATAATTCGTTTTAAAAAATCTTATCAATTCATAAGCCTAAAAAACTATTTAACCTAATAAATTTTTAAAAAGGCATTTCCGCAAATAAAAAAAAAAAGGTATTAAAATTTGGTCCAATTATGAAATGTAGAGACACTAATTTAAAAAGTGAAAGTAGCAGCATACACTGGTGCCTCTAAATGAGAAAGATGTAAAGACAACATTCAAAGCTAGTTCTACTGTTGACAACATCAACTAACACAAAGTAAGTGACAACACATCTAATTGAAAACAAGGAAAACCTGATCATCAAATAACTAGCAGCATGCTTTGTCTGAATTAATAATCATTCCTAGAATAGTCACAAAACACATGTAGAGCAAAACAGTTCACATTCAATATTTATGCATGTTTAATATAGAAATACTTAGTATGAAAAAAAAAATCTCTACATTCATACATTTTAACTCTTCAAACTGAGTTTAAAAAAAAAAGGATCAAAATCAATTTTCGAAAACTATATACAAGTTTTCAAAAATCTTCAAAGATTCAAGAGTGTAATATGGGATTTAATTCCAAAGTGCTTTTAACTACTGTGCAAGATGCTAATCTACAACTACATTCAAAACAAGGAAACTAAACAGGAGAAATGAGTAAATGTTATTGTATACTGAACACTGGCTAGCTTTGGTGCAATATCTCTCAAAAGTAAAGGGGATCATTTTAAATGCATGATAGTTGAAATACTTCTGGTATGACTATGAGGGATCATCAGTAACAAAGTTAGCATGTCCTATCAATGTATAACCAAAGTTTGCATACAGTTAGTGTCACAATGCTTGTGATTTTACTCATATAATGTCAGGTAAAGCTACTAGTAGTGGGGTGGGGATGGGGTGGCATTCAAGTCTCCGAGAAAATGAACAAAAATGATTTGATAAATGACATTTTAAAGTTAGCAGAGAATGCCAGCACTCCATTGCACCACCACCCTAAACAAGGAACCCCCATCAAAAACAAGTTTTATACAATTAATTTTTCAATAGTTTCAGCAGTGGCTGAGTGGTAAACGCTTGGCTTCTGAACTGGGGTTCGAATCCTGGTGAAGACTGGGCATTTTTATTTTGGGATCCTTGGGCACCTCTGAGTCCACCTAGCTCTACTGGGTACCTGACATTAGTTGGGGAAAAGTAAAGGTGGTTGGTAGTTGTGCTGGCCACATGATAACCTCGTTAATCATAGGTCCCAGAATCAGATGACCTTTACATCATCTGCCCTATAGACCATAAAGTCTGAAAGGGGATCTTTACTTTTTTTTTTGTTTTTTAATAGTTTCAAATACTATTTTGTAATCGATGATGATTACAGCCAAGCCAAAAACCCCTTACAGGACAGCAAGGGATGGTAGTAAGTCTGATGTGCATACATCACCACCAGGCAGCCTGCCATAGTTAACCATTAGCAATGTGGCTCAGTGTATGTAATGTAATCAACAACTAGGTATCAATGTGTCCCTGATAAATAAAATAAAAATAAATTATAGCTTTTATATAGCCCTACTTTCATGCTAATAGCATGCTCAGAGCGCTTTGGTCCAATCTCATTTGTGGACCAGTGTGTGTGTGTGGGGGGGGTATCTAGGAGTTGGTTTTCCGTGCTGCCTTTAAGTGCTCAGTAAACACAACTCTGCCAGAGTCGGGTGTCCAACCTCGAGCCCCCTTCTAGGTAGCCAAGCCAAGCCAAGTTCAAGCGCACTTAGCCTCTCGACCATGAGATAAAATAGGTATCAATAAATGTGTCCCTGATAAATAGAGTTTTACAAAAATAAAGAAGAGGATAAGGTACATGCATAAGTCATTTCAGTTTTAAAAAATGTAGACTTGTGAATAAATTGTATCATGAAGTACACAAGTAATGAGTTGCAAGCGAATGGTGCCAATCTGGTGAGACACCTGATGATATGCATGTGACTGAGCAAGGTTAGTACAAGCCAAGGGCCAGCAGACGTATCTAAGTAACCATCACCACAAGCCAAACACCCATCACTGCCAAGATTGATTCATTTTAAGTAGAGAAACAAGAGAGTATGAAGAGATGAAAATGAAAATGAATTGTGCACAGGAAAACTAAGTGAATGCCTGGACCACTACCTACACAACAACAACAACTGACCAATAGAACCCTCAGCTGTCATGACAGTGACATGTCACAATGACACACAAAACAAAGACACAGAAGCAGCTGACTAAATTACAAATTCAGCTTCATGCCATACAAGAAACCACAATACGGTGCAGTCAATGCAGAACAAGTGACACACAGCACTTAACACAATGTGAAATACATTTAGTAATAGACAACCAAAACCTTAAATTCTTGAACAAAAAAAAAAGAAAGAAAGAAAATTCAGAAAAATAAATTGGACTAGTTGAAATTTAAGAAAACAAAAAATCTTGAAATAATAATTGGCTTTATGTTTAGGTGATCAGTTAGATGATAATTTTCAAAACTATATAGAATAATTAGCTAATCTCTCATCCTAATTGAAAGATGAATTTCAAAATAGCTAGATTTGGTTATAAGATGTATTTCAAAATAGCTAGATTTGGTTATATAAGATGAATTTCAAAATAGCTAGACTTGGTTATAAGATGAATTTCAAAACAGCTAGATTTGGTTAAAAGCATTTGAATGATTAAATATGGGCAAGGAACTTTATTATTTTTTTAAAGCCAATTTGAGATGAGCACAAATTTTAGTCTTTTACATGTCAATTTGACCTAGTGGGTAACTGACATGTCAAATGCTAGTGAGGCAGATGGTGTGGACATTTACTACAACATAAATTGTGAAGTAGAAAAACACATAAACAAAGTGTACCCACAAACATACAGACATAGTGCCTTTGAACAGCACCACACTCATTTCAATACAGGCCAACAGTTCACAACACTAAGTGTATATCCCAAACACAAGTGAAAACATGAATTTGCTGTGAGACATGAAACAAAAACATTCATAGATAAAACATCTAAATTAACAGCTGGAAAAAAAAAAAAGAAACGTACACAATGGGCGAGAGGGAGAGGAGGGGCTTTCCTGATCCATCGTCTGTCTTTGGTTGGACGGGGGTCCAGGCGCCAAAAGGTGGTGTAAAAATCTGCGTGAGATTTCGAAAGCTTTGTCAAACAGTTGTATCCACTCCTCCTTATCCACTTCCTCGTCCTCTTCTTCAGTACTCCTAGGTGGAACGTCTGCCGGACTCTGCTTGAAGTTTGTCATTGGAGAAAAGTGGGTCAATTATTAGTGAATAAAGGCCAAGATTATCCATTATGCAGGCAACCCCATTTCTTAATCTTAGAAGTGGGAATGGAGTAACTTCCATTTTTTTTTATTGTTGGTTATTGTTTTAATTTTTTTTACCTCATTGAAAAATAAATTTTGAAATTCAATGGCTATCATTTTTAAAAAAAAGTTCATTAAAAAAAGGAAATTACTTCCCATGCAGGCTGGAAAAGTCGTAAATAGATTTCTTTTTTAACATTTTGATTGTTTACACTTAGTTACTTGAATCAATCTTTGAATACATCTTTAAAAAAAACTAATGTTCTTAAATGTTAAAAAAAAACCAATTGGATTTGAAGTGGGTGGCTTGGACCAACCTGGTTGTGAGATGGACTAAGTATCAGTTTCAGCAGATGCTCTCGCTCCTGGAAGCACGATTCTATTTTCCGAGCGTTCTGCAGTAACAAGTCTGTCAAAGGGAGGTAACCGTTTCACAAACTCATCCATAAATATATTTACACATATAGTCAAATTTTATTTTTACAGAAGGGATTTGGGTGGGATGGTGTCAAATAACAATACAACACACACACACAAAAAAAAGAGAAAAAAAAAATGACGCAGAAGTAGTTTATATTTAAAATGGCTGAATGGAACAAGAACAGTTCCAATGTCAGGACATATCAAATCAGTTCACAGATTCTTAAAATGTACTTTAAATATTACTTACATGTAAACACACATACATATACTATGTTAAAGCAAGAGAGGAGACAGAGACAAAGAGAGAAGACCTTGTGTAAATATTTGTCAAAGTTTTGATGCCACTAATTGAATGTTATTTAAGGGGGGAAAAAAAAACAACTGAAAATCCCTTTCCCTGCACCCCAACACCATTTTGAATAATTCTTTATCTAAGCCTAAACAAATTACCAACTCATATAATTATCAGAATGTTACACAATAGTAATTTCATTTTCCATATTTTATATGTATGCTTATTACATTTTTAGTATCAAACTTGCCAAAACTAGACTGAAAGACTTGCACTAATCCTTACATAAGAATACAACTCTAACACAACTCTTAACAGCTCTAGCACTAGACACACACAGTCCAATCCAGGAGAGAGAAATCCAGTTGCTCACAGCAGCAGAACACTCTAGGCTCTATCTTTCATCTGAATGTTCATCTCAACTCAAACTAACACCCACATTACCCCCTAGACTTCCTCCACCACCTGGTTAAACACACACAAAAAACTGAAAGCTAAACACAACTGACACCAACCTGAGTTCTACAAAAAAAAATGTTTTTAAAAAATGTATTCTTATGAAAACTTAACAGTGCTGCAACTCAGTTTCAGCAAAATAATCACTGTGCAAAAAAAAAATAACGAAAGGTAAAAAGATTTTTTTATGGTTTCTAATAATTCTGACCACACCTTCTTGCACAATTTAAAAGGCCAGCTATCTGCTGTATTTTCAGACTGTAAGCAGAGTATAAATCAGAGTGGAGTGCTTCAATTCAAAGCTGCCATACATCTCACTTGATGCTGCACTCTTGTCAACTCTAGTGGGAGAGGGAGATAATTTTCAATTCTGCTATCAGCAGGGGCAACTACTCCTTTTGTATGTAACGTCTCTTATCATTTACAGCCACAAAGTAGTTCCAAAACAAGTGTAGGAATTAACGAAACAAGTGCATTTAAAAAAGGCTTTTTTTTTCTTTTGTTTTTCAAAGCATATAAATCTATGGATGTAAAGCTTATCTGTTTCTGTGACAGATTAGGAGTGTGTCATGTGGCCAGCACAATGACCAACTGGCAAGACTTTGGTAAAGTTCTCATCCAAGTAGGCAGAGTAAAGAATGCCCTAAAAATCTAGATGTTTAAAATCCCAGTCTTCACCAGGATTTCAACTCAGGACCCTCAGATCAGAAGCTAATCACTTTATTGCTCAGCCTCTATTGTAACATATGGGTAGAGAGTTATTATGTACCTTACCCCAGTCATTCAGCAAATTGTTGTAGTCACGGTAGAATCCACTCAAAAACTTACTTTGAAACTTACAGACATTAAATGCAATGTCAACATCCATACACAAACTTACCAGTGAAACTCACAGACATTAAATGCAATGTCAACATAAATGTTTCTCATGTTTCAGTTCACAACGCCATCACATGACATGAAACCTATACCCCTCCCCCCCACTTTTTTTTTTCTCTTTGCCTCAGCACATGCTGCATCTTGCATTGATTATCTGTTGCTACACCCAGCCAGAAGGGGAGTACCACAGTCTATAAGCTAAATCTAGCTAAAGGCCTACTTAGTTCACAGACTAAACACAACTATTTCAATTAGAGTGAAAGTTTGAAACCATACAATTTGAGCCAAGGGAAGAAACTCAAGTCAAAAGAAGGGGGAAAAAAGTGCTTACTTTGAAAAAATAGGAGGGGGGAGTACTATCTAGGCTATGTCTGCGTGACCTTTAATTTTGTCAATTTCAACAATCCACAGCTTTTTATAAATGCAGAACACTCCAGCCATTATGGAAGAATACTTTCCAACAAATTGTTCACATTATTTTACTTTAGAAAGCTACAAGTTCCATAATACAAGGTAAAAATGAAGTTCTGTTTCTCTAGACTATAAACAAAAAAAAGTTTATCCTAACACAACAAGACAGCCTGAAATTGGCAAATACATTATTATAGCTTTTATATAGCACTATTTTCATGCTTATAGCATGCTCAGAGCGCTTTGGTCCAATCTCATTTGTGGACCAGTGGTGGGAGGGGGTATCTAGGAGTTGATTTTCTGTGCTGCCTTTAGGCGCTCAGTAAACACAACTCTTCCAGAGTCGGGTGTGGAACCTCGAGCCCCCTTCTAGGTAGCCAAGCCAAGCCAAGTACAAGCGCCTCTTAGCCTCTCGACCACGCTTCCCACATTTCCATCATCTCATCCTTTCTGATCAAATTTTCCAGCAAGAAAGTGTGCACATCTTGATGTATAGTGCTATTATTATCTCCAGTTCCAAAATAGTTTCAATTTGAAAATGACTTTTTTCCCCTTCGCCAGATCCAAACTCTGATTCAAAACAAAATCATCCTATAAAACTGTACACGCTATGAACAACAGAACATCCTATAAGTGCAGTGTAAGGCTGGAACAAGTTGACCACATCCCATGTAGACCTTGTAACATACCTTAACAGTTGTATCTCCATCCATTGACATGTAACTATTCAAATCTATACCAACTTATCACTTGAAAGCCCACAACAAAAAATAATGCACACCTGAAATGTTAAATTTTTCCAACTTTCACCACAGTACAAATGCAAACTATGCCCAGTGCAACCGCATAATAAATGGAGTTATTTCCCCTTTCCTGTTCAGCCCAGGATCAAGATTTAAAGCTCCTGCTCTGTCAATTAAAGTCTGACATCCAAGCCCAGGCTTAAGTTGAGGGGAGTGTTTTCAGTCCTTTCATCTGTTTCACTGCAACAGTTCTAGCACTTTTGGCTGCCAGGTAATATACTTGACATTTAATGTCTCTATGCCTTCTAGTTACCAGGTACTTGAAATAGTCTAGTCTACTTGGTTCTGTAAGGTTGTGATTGTTGAATGTGGTAATGGATATAAGGACACTATACTATCCTATAAAACACTTCCTAATGGCATGCATTTCAAATAGTCTCTGATAACCAGTCCAACTCCTGGCCTTCACCTGTTGCTAAAATATTGTGTCAACAGAACTGTTTTCACTAACAGGAGAAGGGGCAAAGGTGAGTAAATGGCACCTAACCTAGTAAGCTTCTGGTAAGGGGGGTGGGGGGCTCCTTGAATTCAAACCTCTGCTGCCTTGAATCTATACACAAAGATGGCAGAGGCTCTGGGAGTCCATCCTAAGGTAAAATCAGGAGCCAGAGACCCATAGGTAGTTAACAGCACAAAGTGCTACACTCTGGCACAGCTTGCACTTCTTTTGGATATATCAGCTGTGTGGGGAACTGCTGTGTGGGTGACATCAAAGCTACCAAAGCTAATGCCCAGGCATTCATTTCAATTCTATGAGAATATCCATAGTCACTAAGTGACTGAAGAAGGCCATAGACTTAGTGCTTGAAATAGAATAAACTACTTGGTAATTGAAATATTAGAGTCTACAAGGTACTTGAAATGGTATAGTCTACTTGGTACTTGAAATAGTAGAATCTTCTATAGTTTACTTGGTGCTGAAATATTATAGTCTATTATAGTCTACTTGGTATTTGAAATAGTAGAGTCTACAAGGTACTTGAAATGGTACACTCTACTATAGTTTACTTGGTGTTGAAATATTATAGTCTATTATAGTCTACTTGGCACTTGAAATGGTACATTCTACTTGGTACTTGAAATAGCAGAGTCTACTATAGTGTACTTGGTAATTGAAATAGTAGAGTCTATTATAGTTTACTTGGTGTTGAAATATTATAGTCTACTAAGTTGACATAGCAATCAAAATAAGAAACTTTGAATTAACCAGATTTTTCTTCTTCTTCAAATAAAGAAATGCTTTGTTTCTTGTTGTGTCTACATTAGACCAGAATTATAATTGTTTTTGGAATAAAAGAGATCAACCCTAGGGTTGTTGAGAGCAGTAAACATCCTTTTCAAATTATCTTATTGTATGCCATCAACTCAAACATTTCATTACAACATTGTTGTGCTCCAGTAGATAGATGCAGCTAATCTATTTCAAAGCTCAGCAGCAGGTAGATTGTGACTATGTAGCTATCATATCTGTTTCTAAAATGGAGTTATTGGCTATTGGCTTGTATCTCAGGAGAAGGTATAATCACATACAAAGACCACACTTTTTTTTAAAGCTCTATCTACACTTTGTTTTTACTACTCTATAGAGATAAGTATATACCTGCTGTCTAGACTTATCAGTTTATGTTAAATATGACAAGATTTTCATAGTATTTTGTGTGTGCTGTTTATAGTTGCATTGATTTTCAGATTTTGTTACATAAAATACAGAAATGAAATTAAGACATAAGCATTGAGATATACTGAACTAAAAATAGTTGAACTGAACACATTTAGTCTGTTCTTTAAAAAAAAAAAAAAAAAAAAACACTTATACTATTTGAGATATTTTGAATTGAAAATTGTTGAACTGAACACATTCAGACTGTTCTTAAGAAAATTATTGAAACTATTACAAATTTGCTGAACTTAAAAATTGGACAAAATAAGTAGCTGGAGAAACCAGGTCCTTTTTTTCTCTAAAAAAATTCATACAAAACAAAACTTAATGATTTTGTTTTTATTTCCTGTGAGTCCAGCCAAGATTCTAGCCCTTGTTCTCTGCAATATTCTTTATTATTTGAATCATTATATATTATATTAACCAAGACCAGCATACACACAATTATTGTAGTTCAACACACCATACACTCATTCAAGTTTCTGTAAGGTGTTTACAATATGACTAAATGATCTCATGGAAAAGGTGTGGTGATTTTTATTATTTTGCCTAAAGAGCTAATTGTTGGCATCAAAACTGAGAAAAATATTATACAAAAATGTTTCTTTTCTAAAAAAATGTTTAATATTGGACAAAATGTTTCTTTTCTAAATGTTTTTTAAAGACTAAAAACCAAAACAAAACAAAAAGTGTACAAGAGATAGTCAAAAGAAACAGAAGATGTGCACACAAATGTCAAGGCCAGGTGCTGTACAATTCAAAACAAACAAAACAAAAAGTTTGAGCAGAACCGAGGCATTTTTTTTGAAAAACAAGAGCAAAGAATGTAACGAAACAAATTATTGTCTGGTTTATATATTATTAGATATGAATGAAAGCAATAGCTGGTTATAATATCAGCTGGCTGGCCTGGCAAACGCCTTCATTCCACTGGATGCTACATAGTTAAAGACAATATGAGATGAGTCTAGAGGTAGACACTTGCTCTCTCATTTCTGGGTGATCTTCTCATAAAGAGGTTAAACATTAGTGAGTAGTAAGCCAATGATGGATTAGAGAAATTGTTTGTAAGAGGAGAAGATCCTTCCCTAAATAATTAATACTAAAATGATATTATTTAATAAATGATTTTAAAAGTCTACACTCAAATGAATTATATAGTATGTTAATAATGATATAAAAAAAAACAACTAATTCACTAATAGTAGTTAAATACTAATCTAAATAAAACACACTGGCTTCTTAAAAGATCTAGTAATTAAATGTTCAAGAATGTAGCAAACTCTATACAAAAATGGGGTGGGAAAAAAAGTAAATTAGAAACTGATTTATTAAAAAAAAAACTTCCTTGTTGATTAATGCAAGAGACAACACTGTCTGGCAGTTAGAGACTAGGTTTCAAGGCTGGCACTGGGACACACAACATAGCTGTTACACATGGGGCACAACTTTGAAGGTTAGTCTTATGTTGGGCTGTGTTTCAACATTGGATAGCAACAATTGGATGGTCATGTTAACTTGGAGGGGGGTTGGAACTTTCTTGGTAAGACTAATGTTCCTTAGAGACTATAATGGTGGATATGTCTAAAAAAAACAACTGAACCAGCTTTTAAAAAAAAATATGTAAAGTTTCTGAACAGAAGTAGATTGATTATTATTATTATTTGGTAAATAAAAAAAGTTACAATTAAAAAATAATATTTGGTATTAGGGAAACATTAATGGTTCTGTAAATCTCTAGAACTTTTTCCAACCAGTGTTAAAACAAAAATATATGTACTTTATTCATATTTTTTTCTATTACATATAATTGTTACGCTATGTGTTGAGTTCATCACCATAAAGTTAGAGAAATACCCAGCCTTAACTCTACATGGCATAGAAGAGAAAAAAGTATTGAAACGTCTGTATACATAGTGACTATGGCTATGTTTGTCCTAGACCAGAGTTAATGAGTAGACCAAGAGAGAATATACACTGTTAATGTCAAATCACAGTAATTCAACACTATGATATGAAACTAAAGACTCTGTATTAATACACATCCAGGCTGAGAGAGGAGGGAACAGCTTACCTGACAAGGAGGTGGACCTGACTGGAACAGGGACCGAAGTCACTGGGTTAGTCACCCTTAGTTCATCCGGCTGTATAAGCTCATCTGATTGGACCAGCTCATCTTGGTGAGTGTCCAGACTTTCTAAGCGACCATCAATGACATCTTCATCATTATCTTCTTCATCTCCAGCAGATATTTCCTGAACTGGACTGTTGGTGTCACTTTCCCTGGGGAAAATATAAAGCTCATTAAAAAAAAAAAAAGGCAATAATTTAATTTTTTTTTTTTTCACATATAGATATTCAGTTGTATTTGTCAAAAAATGGTATATATGTAAAAAAAAAAGCTACTTTTTATGTGTTTTCTGCTGTATAAGCTGCATTTCCTCTTCTATTCTTTATTTTTGTTTATGTATGCATATTGTAGTTTGAAGTTGATAATGCTATTATAATCTTTCTCTATTTGCGACTTTCTGAATAAACTGAATCCTGGCCTTTGACCTGGGATAAACTTTAAAACGGCTACACCTCCCTAAGTTTCCGGCAAGAAACTGCTTTACAGCATAGTGTCACATAGCTACATTTTCCATCAGCTATTAAAGCTGATATCTATCCCTGTTTTCTTAGACTTCCTGCAGTGTCCAAAAGGGAATCCTACTTTTACCATAACAGAACAATATGGGGTACTGCCTAGTTTGGCACTGACTACTATTGATTGCTCTGGCATGTTAAACCTCAAAAATGGGTCAAATCATACAGAGTGACACATAGGTTGTCATACACTATAATTTAGGTCATTAGTTAATATGCATGCCTAAATGCATGAATGACACATAGGACACAATCATCTTCTTTTTTGAAGTAACGTCTGTATTATATAAGATAGAGGCCTCTTTGGATATTTGCCCAGATTTCTGGGTCAACTCATACAGGGCGGCACAAATGTTGACAGACCCTCGAGGCCTTATTGGATGTGTGGTTAAGAGGCTAAGTACGCTTAGCTACCTATGAATGGGTCTCGAGTTTTGACACCCCACTTGACCAGAGTTGTGCTTACTAAGCGTTGAAAAGCTTTCTTCCAGATACCCCCACTGGTACACAAACAAGATTGGACGATAGCGCTCTGAGCATGAAATAGTTCTATATAAAAGCTATCATTTATTTATATTTGCCTGGATTTCAACTATTTCAACTTATGTATCCATTTTTGGTTGATGTTATTGGCCTACAATGCCTAGCAAACAGCACTCTTTTAGTTATAATTGTTAATTGTAATTCTTACAGATAAAAGTTATCTAAGCTCACACAAATAGACAGAACTTCTGACAGATAAAAAGTTTTCTAAGCTCATATAAATAGACAGCTTCTAACATATAAAAGATATCTAAGCTCATACAAATAGACACAACTTCTAACAGATAAAAGATATCTAAGCTCATAGAAATAGACACAACTTCTAACAGATAAAAGATATCTAAGCTCATAGAAATAGACACAGCTTCTGACAGATAAAATTTATTTAAGCACACACAAATAGACAAAGTATTAAGGTTACAGAAAGGAAAGAATAATATCTAGTTAGTTCTTCCCCACTTCTGATATTCAGCTTAACTTATTACTCACTTGCTGGTAGAGGATGTTCTCTCTAAAGTAACAGACTCCAGTGGCGACTGAGGCAAGACAGTGCTGGTTCGTAGACCTGGAAAATTGTTATTCTTCTTCAACTCCTCTGCCTTTTCATTGATCAACTTACACCATCTGTGGATGTAGCAAACACTACAACTTGGTATCTATATTCTATATTGAGGTGGGTTTTTTTTTCCTCTCTTAAATATGTTAACAATATAATCATACTAAAAAATCTCCTAAACCTCAGCTTTTAGCATTTTGATTTTTGTCTTGATGAGACTAGGTAATAAGATAGAGATTGTAAAAGGTTTTTAAATATACAAAACGTTAAGCGAGCGTTTGGTATTGAAACAGTTTTTGTCATGACCTGTAATCTCACTCAATTTCATTTTTTAACTGTAGAAGCAAACAACAGAAGAGGAGGAAAAAAAGCAAAATCCTTACTGGACTCTCATTTCTGAAGTAGCAGCAGTAAACTCATACATCTGAGCTCTGACTTCTGATATGTTCACTACAAAAAATGATTTCTTATCTGCGGAGTGAAAGATAAACACATGATTAGTAAGACTTTAGGAACATTGTAAATTTAATCATTTTATTGAAGTGCATGTCAGATAAACTTTAGTTACAAATAATAATTGTAATTGTAAACTTGAAAAAGTGCTGCCATGTCAATAATGTGAAAGAAATTTAAAAAATGCTGAATATATTTTAGTTAAAGTATAGTCAGATAAAATTTTTGCTAAATGTAAGATATTTTTTTAAAAATCATTATTTTATCGTCAATAGAAGAAAAAAAATGTCTGAATAAATGGCATAAATTGGTCGACTTATTTAAACATTAAAAATCAAGCTAATAGAAAAACCACCTGTGGCTAAACTCCTGGCTAAAAGGTTCTGCAGACGTAGAACTGGACTGTGGGTATACTTGTGGTCATCTTTAGCTGCTTGGACATTAGTATTCTGGCACTTGAGAATGAACCTTTCAAGAAACAACATGGTAAGTAAACATTTAGATCAAAGTTATCAATACAATTACAACAAACAAAATATTGTAAAAAGAAGTTGATCTACAAAAGAAACTTGCTTCAAGAGGGAGAGGGAGGCTGATCATGGTCCACACATATGTAATTGTGTTGTTTTTTATATTCTCAAGTGAAAATCTCTAATCTCTAAAAAGTTCCCCTTTCAGACCTTGTGGTCTATAGGGCAGATAATGTAAAGGTTATCTGATTCTGTGGCCTACAGAGATTTTGATTTGATTTTTTATTTTAGGCACATCAGCACAGTTTAGGCCATGTCATGCCCCTAGTCCCTTAAGGACCACTCTCCCTCTACATAGCAAGGGCCAAATCCTAAACAATTAGATAATTAAAATCAAGGTCTATTCATAGTTAAAATAGTAAAAGTAGTAGAAATTTAATAATTTGATAAAAATTTGGTGTAAATAGTACATGTCCATAAACTCACAAATTAGATCCTCACAGACAACCCCACCTCCCGGATAAAGCCCAGTACCTTCCCAGGGTCGACACTATCGAACAGTGTTTATAAGTCAATGGCTCTAAAAATACCTTCCCTGATATCCTGGTATCTGGGGCAGTCAATAAGTCCATGGTGAGGTGAGAGTCACAACACTCACAAAGTGGGGGCTTCTGTCTCTTCAGCACAAAAGAGTGTGTGATGTAGGTGTGGCCAATCCTAAGTCTAGACATGGTCGTGCTACCACGCCTTGTCAGACCCTAAGATGTGGGCCGCCACCGGACATCCGCCACGATCTGCCTGAGTTTGTTGTGAGTCTCAGCCTCCCATCGGTCCTGCCACTTTTGATAGGTGGCAGTGGCAATACTTGGTCTCAGGTCCGAGTAGGGAATTTGGGTTCCTGACACTGTTTGGTTTAGGGCTCTCTTTGCTTCTCTGTCTGCGGCTTCGTTTCCCTCTATGCCTAGGCCTACAGAGGGTGTCATGTGGCCAGCACAACGACCAACCGCCTTTACTTATCCCCAACTAATGTCAGGTACCCATTAGATCTGGGTGGAGTCAGAGGCGCCCAAGGATCCCGAAATAAAAATCCCAGTCTTCTTCGGGATTCGAACCCGGGACTCTTAACTTAAGAAAAAAATTTGATTAAATAAGAATAAACCAAATAATTTTTTACTTTTCTGTTTCAATCTTTTACAACGAAAATAAGAAATATATATAATTTAAAGATTTGATGAATTAAAATTTTTAGTCAAGTTATAATAAATGTACAAAGCCAAATTGTTCTACTTTTGGTTCATCTTAAAGCCATGTCACTAAAATAATTGCCTGGCTATATTCAAAAAACCAAAAGTTTATTAGATATCATTACTACTTGCAAGAAATATGAATGCTAAATTCTATGTTGTTTGACTATAAATATGTTTTGATGTTGTTTGTAAGATGTTTTACATATTTCGGATGTTCCTTTAGAGTTGAAGATAGTTACTTCCTAGTCCAAACCTCCCGCAGGACGACAGGGGATGGGAGCGGACAGGGTTTGAACCCAGGACCATCGATAAATCCAAACGACAGTCCAGCATGCAAACCGCTCGACCAGGCACCCATCCAAATGTTACATTTCAATGGTCAGCTCAGTTGTCACAACAGAACACTTTGTAATCCACATTTGTATCTATTGCTATTATCTCTAGCTGTGCTTGAAAAAGAATGTGTTTCATAACTTGATGTAAACCATGATCTAAAAATAGTATTTTAAACTGGAAAAACAACAACAACACTGAAGGGACTTTGTTACTTGTAACATAACTCACTTCTCATCCTGTTTCTGTAACAATACCAGCTTGTCATCAAACAACAACACATGGAGATCAACTGTCCGATGTGACCGCAGCTTCCAGGTGAGTGGGCCATCAAATATTAACTTGTGTGTCGTCAAGTCAAGGTTCTGGACATTTACAAACAAGTAGCTGTGAGTCCATGTGTACATTTACAACATCAATAACTCTTAAGAGACTTAGCATACATTAGTAATCAATAAACCAATCACCCACCCACAGGAACTTTAATGTAGTAAATTCAAGCAAGCTTTAGGATTTGAGGGATAAAAATTTGAACATTGGTTTCCCAGTTAATATATCAGTAAAATATTTTGGAACACACACACTAAGGAGATATCCTTACTCTAGAAATAGCCAGTAATATTTGAAACAATCAAGAAGAGGGCTCTGCTTACTTCCAAAAGTGGGTGGGGCCAATAAAGGAACTTGAAAAGTCAAAACAAAGTGGAAATGGGGGAGAACAAAAAAAAGAAAGATATCCCATACCTTAACATCTGCCAAGTTTGGATCAGTTGACGACTCTATCGACCTTCTGTCAAGCCTTTTCTGGATGTCCTTCAACTTGTGATAGTTTTCACATTCTTTCACTGCCATGTTGACATAGCCTAGGATATGTTTGCATCTTTCTAGTGCCCGCTCTAGTCTCTTGTGCTCCTCACTGCTAGCTATTATACAGAAGGGCAGATTGATTAGCATAAAATTTCTCTGACTACATGCATGTTTAATCTTTATTGAGATCATTAAAAAATCTTTACACTAAATATGACATACAGGGGGCTCCATACTGAGATAAGCTTTGTATAGTTAATCAAATATACAAAACAAGTAACTAAGAACATGCCACAGAACTTGGACAATAATTAAATAGGTGAAACATGTACCTTGTGTATGCTTCAACAAATTGTCTATTAACAATGGATATTTGGTCAACCTTTGCATTTGTGAAGGCACTAGATCTTTGAGTTGAAGTCGTCTACACAGAGGATTGGACTCAGCATCCTAGGAACAGTAGTAACATTATTAGCTGATTAGTATGGCAGAATTAAAATAAGATTGGTAGAAGATATTTAAAAAAATGGAACTACATTTTATAAAGAGATAATAAGAATGAAACTAGAGTAAATAGAACCTAATTTCTCTTTTTTTCTTTACATAAATATTTTCAAACAATACATGTATAGGGAGGGAGGGGTCATTCTTTTTTTTTTTTTGACATTTGTAATAAAATTGATGGCTAAAGATTTGGACATCATTTCTTAAAAATGAAATTTGTCTTTCTAAATAATCTAAGCAAAATTAATTAAACCCAACATCAACTTGTTTCTGTTGCCAAAACCACACACATACATGTAACTAGTATTTAACAAAAATTCTATAATTAAAAACAAGATAAATTGAAATAAAAACTACAGGAAGAAAACAATTCTAAAGCTATTTAGAATTGAGTAATTGAGTAACGTATAACAAACAGAAGGGAATAAAAATGCATTCCAATGGTATGTTGGGTGGATCCATGCTCCAAAGTTTTGCTATCCAATTCAACCATACCCTTTAGAGTAATATAACTAAAAATATAAATCAAACAACATCAAAGGAGGGTGATAAACCTCTAAACTAGTTCTACATGAGGCTTACATTTAAAAACTGTTGCAGTTTGGGCTCCTTCCTAGTTTGTTTCTTTAAGAAATCCAAAGCAAAGGCTTGATTCCTGCAATACTCAGCACAGATTTTACGAAACCATTCTCCAGACTGGCCATCAAACTGTAGGAATTTTATATAACAACAATCAATTCATTGTCTTTTTAATTAAA
>JADKLZ010071522.1:9943206-9971504 GCA_021533235.1 Biomphalaria straminea | reverse complement strand
TTATTGATTTAATGATTATGTTTTGTTATACCAAAATAAAAAAAAAAAGGTCAGTCCCAAAATATCTACTATTACCAACCAAACAGCAATGCAAGCAAGATCTCTTACACCAAGCCATAAAAAAAAAAATTTGGGGGTGATAGGAGAAAGAGTAGGACATTGAAATCAGACACAGCAGTCAAGAGGAATAAAACTCTAATAGTAAGAAGCATGAAAACAGAGCAGATAGACTAATGTGTTGTTTTTTTACAGCAGATCTAAGTTGAATCCTTTATTTATACTTTGTTTTTCTAACTTATATTTTGTGTGCTTTTTTTTTTCTTCAATCCTAAATAACATTACCTACAAACTAAAACTATATTCAAAACCACTTAACAACACATTCTCTGACATGAAACTCTGGTGACTACAGTAAACATGAGCCAAGAGTACTAAAGGAAATAGACACCTGAAAAGTTTTATCCCAGATCTAGGTTTTCTTTTAGCAAACTTAATGTTCAATGTGTCAAAAAAAAAAACAACAACATGAAGTCCTCTAACACCATTCTGTGAACTACAAATTACGAATGTCCCCCACCCAAAAAAGAAAAAACATCCATTAGATTCTCTTCAACAATATTTTTATAGTGCTTACTTTCAAGTAATTTATGTCTGCACAATTATTGTGTTCAACATTAAATTTGAAAAGAATTTTTACCTAAGCACTTCATTTCACTACAAGATGAGTCATGAATGTGACATTAAGTAGCTTTGAATATACACAATTTTTTCATTTTCTCATTTAAGTAATTACATTATCGTATATGGATATACAAATAAAGAACATAATTCCAGACTACATTTCTACCAGTCCAATCCTTTAGTACACCTACCTAAATCTTCTTGATCTTTAGGGTAAGGTTGAGTTATATGTGGAATCTCTGATAGAGGTCTCTGTGTCTCAATGGACCCTTGGCCTACTGAGTCAATAAATTAAAATATTAATTACAAAGTCCATCATATATTGTAAATTGTTATTACATTTAATCTAAAATTTAATCTATCAAAGGATAGGAAACAGCACTGACGAGTGGACAGAACATTGACACCATATATGATCAGATGATACACACCTCCGCCAAATCCTCATTGTCTCGCATTTTCGCTAAATGGTAGTTCTATGTCTACAAATATCTAGGTAAGTTGATGAAGAAGATTAAAATCTTTTTTTTTTAAGAGAAAGATTATTATGAACTAATGCTATAAAGGGAGTAGGCATTAGTCCCAATGAGTTTTTAAAAATCAGATGTAACTTTGAAAGAAATCACCTACTGAAGATCTAAACACAGCGCAGCAAAAAAAAATGGAAGGATCTTTTATTGTAATGAGTAATATATGGATTACCTTACTAGTTATGGCCTGTTTCTATGATCTAACCTAAATAAAATCAGATTTTCAGTGTCTCTTCTTCACTATATAGAGTTGCACCTCTTTAACAGTATTGGACAGCATCTTTGTGAATATGGAGACTTACTTGTTGGTTTCTTGGGTGGTGGTGGTTTAGACAAAGGTCTGTCTTTCCTTTTCAATTTTCCTCCACAGGGCTCTGTTATATTCTCTACACACTGTTTGTGGAGGGGCATCTTACAGGCTGAAACAAGAGCACAGACTTAAGTTCATGCTATCTCAAAGTTTTCTTATAAGAACTAAAGGGGGAGATCAAAGTAGAATTAAATAGTTTTGATAAACAACATTTTTATGAGGGTGTTATGCAGCCAGCACGATTAACCACCCCACCTTTACTACCAGTAAACAAAACAAAAAAAAAGATTAGGTAGTCTTAAGATTTTTTTTTCCATTTTTTTTTAAGATTCAAACCAATGATCAAATCAGTATCCTTGTGGTATATCATTTAAAGCATATGTTATTTAGTTCATGTCAGGACTTTCAAAAGACTTTTTTTCAATAACTGTACAAGACAGATCTAAATACTAGTCAAATTGAACACAAACATAGAGCTGAAGCTAGGTGCTGAAACAAGTGTGATACATACACATATTGAACATAAATGAATAGCAGCACTAGGGACCAAGTTTTGAAAAGAGAAAGTAGTGAATTAAATGCTACAAAAATAGGGGACTGCGCCGACCGAGGCCCAAACCTGTGACCCTGGAAACGGCAACACCGCCTAGCAATAACGCACTAAGCAATGTTAACCTCTAAACCATCCGAATGTCCAAAGTGAAAGGGAATAATAGGATCAAATTTGGCAGATATTGGAAGGATGCTCTTATCAAATGGAAAAAAAAAAAAAGATTCCTGGCTACTATCACACCTTGCCGTCATGTGGACCTAACTCGGACAAAATGTTGAAGTCATTTTTTTGTTTCATGATAAATCACTTTACTGTATGCAAGGAGAAAACAGATGTGATGAAAATGAGCTGTAAGACTTACTCTGACACTGGTAACCCTGAAAGCCAACGCCCCATAGCAGACCACCACAACAGTTGCAGTTAGTGGTCACAAAAAAATGTTGGAGGATGAACTGATGACCTTTAACCTCCTGTGGGAGAGAACATTAACATTTCCAAGTTCAGATAGCCATAGATACTAAAGTAAATATATTTAGTTCACACGTGCACCAAATAGGTGACTTTCATCATATTATTGTTTCAATGTTAATTGCAGATTTTCAGACTTGCAGGCTAATCCATAAAACGCAAACATTTTGGCATATTGAGTGTGCAGGATAGACCTCATTCACCAAACGTAAACTAACAACATTTTCTCTATATGTTCTATACAAATTACGCAATATGTTAGGTTGTCACATGATATGTAATTTTCATTATTTTATCAATATTATGACGTGGCTTAATGTGTTTATTTACAATTGGAGAATGAGGTCCATTGGGTAATATTAATATGGGAAATATTTTAATAATTGATAAGTGAAGAATTTCAATATATCTGATAAGTGAAGTATTTTAATAATTGATACATGAAATAGTTTAATAATTGATAAGTGAAGTATTGAATTATTTCAACAATTTTTTTGGGCACTTTTAGAATTTCTTAGCCTTTTGACACACAACATAATTTTTATTATTTATTTTTCAATTTGTTTTCATGGTTTTATTTCAAAATCTCTCCCAAATCTTCCTTTATTTCATTTTGTTACTCTTTCTATGGGTTCCATTTTATTGCCACCACATTTCTTCATACAACTTTCTCCTACTGTATTGTATTGCTTAAAGAAGGTCAACAGGATTTTTTAAAAATTGCCACATTACTGTCTCTAGCTTTAAGTCTGAAAATCCCCAACACATTGCAAACGTACAAAGACAGAAGTAAGGTTTTGTAATATTTGACACAAACTCCCTTTAGACTGACCTTGGCTTTACTGGAGCGCATGGGGATGCGAATACTCTTCTTTTCTTTCATCATGAATGTCTGAACTCTCTCTAAAGTGGGATTGGAGGATTTGGTACCAACCCATGAACGAAGGAATGTGGCAAAAGCCCATACAATGGCCTGGTCTTTTTCTACACGAACATTGTCTTCAACACTGTGAGTAAACAATATATATATATATATATATATACGCATATATATATATACGCATAAATAAATATTTAATATCTACTTTTAACTTGATTAAATGATGATTGTTAGTAAATGACTGACATTTATATAAATAATCACTAAAAAGCTTGTGAGGACAAACAGATACTTATTATAATAAATTGTTTTTACCCTAAATTATTTATCACAGGAATCAATGTCTCTTCAGCAGCTTTGATCTCCATACTTTTGTCCATATTATCCTGAAGTTTGCCATAACCATAGAAATTTAACATTCCTGAAAAAGCATAACAAAAAGTTACCACAAATAAGAAAAGACCAGAGTGTTAGCACAACACTCATGTAGCACTAATAACATCTTTTCTAAGCCATAAATGTATATATACTAAGAGAGGAGGTTGGTTTACTTAAATTGAATAGATATATGACTCATTAAAACATTGTTTTACCTAAATCTTTTTTACTCCTAAAATCTGATAACAATTCACTAATATCATTTTGTACATTCTGTCGAACAGGCTGGAACATTGTCCTTAGGGCTACATCATTGTCTGTCTTGGTGGCACTGATGTTCAGTATATTGTCCATTTGGCTGATTAAGATATCATCATCACAGACACTAAGAGGCTAGATAAAGAATAGAAGAAGTGCCAATAAAGTGTTTCAACAAAAGAATAAAACTCTTAGACAACATTCACTATGAGGGTGTGAATCATAAATTATCAAATTTTAGTTCTAGATGAAATGTAGAATTAGCTTAAACATTTGTATGCTTATTTTAGTACTAGAAGAATACTATATTTTTTTTTAAGAAGAGCTATGAATTTCCAGAATTTAGATTCAACTTTAACACCATGTGTGCAGTAACTTTTTATGAGACATTCAAATGCTTAATAAAAAAAATACAATTTGGAAAATCAATTAAGACAAAAAAAAAACATTTAAAATATCTCTATTTAACATTACTTTGTAATGAAAGTATTCAGGTTCATTTTGTGGACATCAGAACCAACATCTGCATTCCCCCCCACCCAAAAAAAAAGAAGTCAATTATACCAATTTGAATAATGATTTTGACATTGGTAAACTTACAGCATTCTGCGCAATAAAGGTGGAGTATATCTCATAGGCATACTTTCTCAATTCTTTGGAGTTGGCAGTACAGCGGAAGTACTGATCTGATATTAGATGAAATAGCTGGGGACAAGATTATGAGCAAATGAACAAAAGAGTTGCAGTGCAAACAAATTAGAAAACATTAAGTTAATATAATATGACTTTAAGTTAATATAATATGACTTAATGAGAAGGACATTTAGACAACTCTAATCAAACAATGAAACAAAAACTATCAACAAAACATTCACCTTCTGACCCTACACTCATTCCTTAATATGAAAATATTGTTAAGACCTTAAGTCATTTTATGCAGGACCAATACAAGATGCTGCATGTTGAGTTCAGAAAGCTCCAAGGACTATACCACTTCAAGACCCCACAAAAACAATGCAGTAGTTCAAGAACCACTAGCCACAGTGAACCCCACATAGCAACAAGATCTCTGTACAGAGCCTCATGTAGCACTTTGCAGAACAAATTAGCCATCTTTCAATAAACATTTGGATTAATGCAATGTACTTCAAGGAATACTGAAATAGAATTAATTGTTTTTTGGTCTTTTTTTTGGCACACATGACCAACACAATTTTTTTGTCTTTAAGTTGAATAAAAACTAAGCGATAAAACTAATAATAATACAGGATAAATGTCTAAAAAAAAATATACCACTGGGGATGGATCAAGATTATGGAAGAGGTAATTGAGGAAAACAGCCAAATGGGCAGGCTTGGACTCCAACAATTTGATATCTGCAAATGGTCCAGGGTTATTCATCTGGAGATAAAAAGAAAAGAAAAAAGTGTTAAATTAACATGAACTGTATAATTTCTTGCTTCATTATAATGAAATTGACTTCTGCTTTAATAAATAGAATTACAACTACAGTAAACAAAAGAATAATGTTAAGACTTAATAGTTGCCAATAGCTTGTTTCACTAGTCCCTGATCTGTGGTTATAAAGATATATATTTTTTTTTTAGGTGGCCTGGGTTTGTAATATATATCTTATCATTTAAAACTATTCATAACATATCTTGTCTTTAATTGCACTTCACTAAAAGATTCTAGGTGTGTAAAATAGTAGCCATCGGTAACTTAAGACTCTTCTTTTATATTGTTTTTTTAATAATAACTAAATTATTTTCATTTACGTAGACATCAATTCACATGTATGAATTGCAAATCTACAGAAAAAAAATCTTAGAAAAAATGGATAATGCTCCATCATTAATCAATACAGCAATTATTAAATATAATACTGTCTACAATATGTACAGAGAAAGGCTACAGAGTGACTACAGAAGTAGGACCACAACTTGTAAGTATTCAAAGTAAGGACTAAATCAAAGAGTACAGGGAACAACCCAAAACCAACAATATTAGTTCTACATGAAATTCTTAACAGCAGATACACAATTTTTTTAAAAATAAAATTGGAAGACAATATCTTTTAAGGTAAACTGCATACCATTAATGTCAGCTGACCATACATGCTAAGTCACTCTCAGTATTTCAAAACATGCTAATATGTTCAAGTATATCTGTCTGGCACTGGTGTTATAGATATATTGAGCTTTTCCAAACCCAATCTTGAAAATTAAAGATTCTGAGAATATCAAACAGTGGTACAATGTTTTTTTTTCCTTTCCCTGGTTTTAATTTTTTTTTCAGAGGCACATAATGGATTTTGTACTTGTTAGATTTTTATTTTCCATAGACATACTTTCTGGATTTAAATTTTTTTGAGACTGTCTTGTTGATTTTAACAAATTTTAAAAATTTTCTTAAGATGCACTCTTTCTGGATTTCAACTATCTTAACATGCAGTTATTGGACTTAGGTTTTTCCTTATATGATCTTGCTCTATTTTAGCTTCCCCAAGAAGCTTGGATGGCATTTCTCACCACAACAAGATCCTGTAGCACTGACTAAAAGAACTACTGGCATAAACAGATATATGACATAAACCCTTGTGTTAATATAAATAGAAATATATACAAAGGGTAAGCTGGTACCAGTTCACCTGTTAATGAACTGCAGATATAGAGCAGCACTATGCCTGAACCTTATGATTAATACACATGTACAGCATGCAACACACAGGGTGATTAGATTATAAAACTGGTGGCTTTAAGGAAGCTAACATTTGAAGTAGTTTTGTGTGTGTTTTTTGTAATTATATTCCCAGTAAAGTGTCAGAAAATACAACTAAAATTTGACATCATTTTATTTCTGGACTTCTAGATTGGATTAGCTGATGGATTGAAAGGTAAAATAAAACAATAGCTGCGACATAATTATTTAGAAAAAATGTAAAGTACCCTATACAGACCTAACAATCTATAGAGACGACAATGAAAAGGTCATGTTTCTAGGGCAAACAGTTAGGGTGTCAGGGTGTCATGTGACCAGCACAACTACTTTCTCCAAATAAAGTCAGGTAACTCAATTATAATTGGGTGGACTGAGGGGCATCCTAATACAAGGATTTGAACCCTTGACTATTTGGTTTGGAAACCAAGCACTTTGCCACTCAGCCCCTACATTATTGTTTTGCCTTTTGTCAATTCCCAATAACAATTGTTTTGTTTTTTTTAATGTTTAATTAGTAATCTTAACAAAATAATCTTAAATGAAATGAATGTTAAAGAAAAAGTTGTTTTTTTGTAAATACATTACTAGTCTACTACATAATGTATAAACTCTTAGAAGTAGTAATCAAACTTGTATAAAAACAATCTTTAAATGTTACTTTTTTTCCCATTCTTTTCACAAACATATAAAAAAAATTAATTAATACAATGTGTAGATTTTGTTTTAAGTAATTTAAGTGAAAATAAAATTGAAGAAGGGAAGATTTTATTTCTATCTGTAGAGCTCTAACAATGATGTAAATAAACGAATACTGCTAATGTTGTATACATGGTTGAGGTATCTATAATGTTGTTAATAATCATAATATGAATGGTTATCAACACTAAGAGTGATTGGTAAAAATCAAGATTTCCTAAAAAGCTAGTGAACAAGTCTATTATCTTAGTCTCAGTAGCTGGCAGTTTAAACTGGGTTATCTTATATTGCATTATAAGAATTAGATTATGTGACATAATTTTCCACAACTAGCATTGCTGATAGTTACTAAACAAAAACTGGTTTAAAAGCCTTTGCATATTTTAAACTGCCAGTAGCTGGAGGTCAGCCAAGAAATAGACTTGTCCCAGACACAATGCAGGAGTGAAAAAAAAATCTAGTGCATAACATATGATATAACCTCAGGGCCTGTTATCTTAGTGCCAATCGGGGTGGTCGGTCTTCCTCCTACCCAAGGACTGACTGCAGCCAGTAACTGTAGACAAAGACCTGGACAATCTAATCACATGCAGGAGACAACTAAAGCTCAACACTATGTGAGAGACAATGACCTATGAAGCAGTAGGTGTGTGAGGTGGTGCTGGAGGTGTTAGCACTCTCATGTATGACATGTTCAGTGGCAAACCATTCGCAATTAACTGTGTGGTGTTAATAGCATTGACTTGCTTCTCTATAACTATAATGCTGCTGTTGTCTTTTAATAATATATTATTAACAAATAATGTGCATGATATTCAATTATCATTTTAACACACATATAACAAGTACTCTATTTTAAATCTCCCAAGGTGAAGGTGAAATTTCCCATCCACTTTTCAAAGACAGACCTGATTCTTACTTTAAGCACTTTTTTTTTAAAAATTACACTGCTAGTTTTTTGTCTTTTTTTTTTTTTTATAATATCCATGTAAAGTCCCAATTGTGCAAATAAAGTGAGTGTCGAAAAATATAGACAAACAATGTTTTCTAACAAACATGTACACACACACACACATCAAATGTGTTAATCAAGACACTAGCTTCAGGTAACTTGTACTTCTGAACATCTGCTGTTGTCAACAACTAAACATCCATGTATTGTCAGGTAGATGGGAGCAGTCAGGTCATAATTATAGCTGCCCAAATCAGTCCCCTTCTCCTAGCAAGCCACTCTAAATAGGAGCTAAAACTATAGCAATACTAGCAGTGTCATCTAAGGGAACAAACTACTAGCATAAACTATCTATTGAGATTTGAACTTTAAAAACGAAATTGAAAAAATACAAATTCCAATTTGTTTACAATTAACATACTATAAACACAGAATTTGCTTCAGTTAGCTCAGCAACAAAACCAAACTAATACATTAAAGATAAAAAATTTTTCTTTGGTTTACAAAAGCTGTATATGTCATAGGAACATAATTCTGTTTGCTAATTGTGAAGACTTGAAATTGAAACAAGCATATGTAGCAAACTCTGAATATCATTTACCATTGACTTGTATACTCCTAACCAAACTCTCCTTAGTCGCATTTTGTTGTATATTTAGAGAAAAGATTAAGTAATGTTAAGTTCTATTAGTTAATGTGACAGACAAGATATCTTTTTTTTCTTTTCCTCTTTTATAATGAAGAAAAAAGATAAAAGACATTAGATAATGAAATGATCTAATAAACAATTTCAGTGAGAGTGTAGCATTGAAAGAACAAAACTATTGATTATTTACACATTTTATGACTTGAATATCCCAAAATTCATTGCAAATTATGAAACAAAATAAGAGTAATGTTCAGGGGGTAGACTTAACCTACTTGGATTACCAGTTTTGCTGGTTCCATTGTGGTCCACTATTTACAACAGTACACAAACAGACCACCAAACTAACTATCAAGACATAACACACAGTGCAGGGACCAACACAGAAGACTATTTGCCTTTTACCTGTTCATCCTCAGAGTGCACCTCCTCATCGTCAATGGTAATTATATCTGTACTCATCGTGTCCTGGAGAGAGAATTTGCTCACATTGAAATCCAATGAGACTATTATAGCAAAGTGCAATTAGAGGAGAATGGTAACTTGTAAGCACTTCATTTCACATTTAAATTCTTAATCTGATATTAGTGTAACCAGGTTGATTTGATTCTTTAGGGAAATGTTTACTTTGTGGCATCCAACTTTACCCACTATATATTATACCCAGTTCTTAGGTTACTAGCAGGACAGTTGATTGACAAAATGTAACTGGACATTGACATAGCAGTCTTGAAGACTACTTTTACTGCCTAGGGGAAATGTATTCCTTATTGAGACAAGACATTTAGACCAATTGTTTCATTGGTTTGTGACAACCCCAAGTCTTGAGCACACTTTTCATTATTTCTTCTGTAGTCTGCGATGGACATTAGGGGAAAAGGAAGAATCCTAACCATCAGGAACACTGGACTCTACATATATATATATAAAACTCTGAGACTAAAATTTATTAAAAAGTTTAAGAGATTAAAAACATACTACTGATTCTTGGCCATTAGGAGTAGGCGACACACTGGGGCTTGTCTGCGGTGAGTCATATACACTACCAAAGTCGGATGTTGTGGTCGGCACAGATGAAGCCTGGAGGAATGAAGAAAAAAGAAAATATGTGAACTACAACAAAAATATGTCATTAAAGTGCAACGTGAGGCAACTTGTAAACCTTTTTGATGCTAGGTGCAGAAAAACAGGCAAACTCATTACAAGTGAAAGAAAGATTAACAAAGGGAGATGGGTAGGCAACATATGGACACAGCTGGTGGAGGTGGCTACAATTAAACAAAAAATTAACTACAGCAAACAGCTGATCCAAAGTAATAGTGATACAGTAGTTCTACCCTTGAAATAAATATAACCACAATAACACAAAATAACACAACAGATGACTGTATATTGTGATTTGATCAGAACATTTAACTTAGTATTTTCTGATTACATGGAGCTTTTATTTTAAGTTTACGTCATTAAATAAAGATGATTTATAAAATACTTTTGAGTGCAAACATGACTGAATAAGTAATACCGAAAAAAAAAATGTTTATAAATAACTAATTGAAAATAAAAAGGAACCCATTATTCTATAATTATGTGAAACCTTGCTAAAAAAAAATGTAAGTTTATGATAATAATTTTATGAGTAAAATGTACACTATTACGTTAATTCATCCAAGTGGTTCTAGCCACCCCCACCCTCCAACAGCTCCCCTCAGTTTTGAAATGCTGAAGTTTAAACAAATTTACAACTAATGTCACTTCACTTGTAATTCACAAAATGTAATCCACCAATGAAGTTGTTGGAGATAACAACAAAGTCCATGCACTGAAACACAGGATCAAATGACAGGACCATCAAGAAGGACTATAGAGTTATGTCAGTAAATCTGCTGTAGCTTGCTAATGCCATACTAATTTAAGGCTTGGGCTGTTTGCCTTTCATTAACACAGCTAATTAGAAATAAAGCAGGACAGACAACACAGTAGCAGACCATGCAAAAAGATTATAAAAAAAAAAGAAAATTACACAAACAAGTAATTACATTGGTTGGGTTTATTTTGAACTGTTAATTTTGTTTGCCTTTCTTTTAAAACATCCAACAAATCATTAGTTGAGGAATGAACAAAAAATGTATAAAGTATTAATATGCATTGAGAAGTAGAATCAATATACTTCAAATCTTTAATTTAACCTGGCTGAAAGAAATTTTTTTTTCTTTAAATAAAAGATATAAATGGATAAACCCAACCAATGTCAGACATGCTGCTACAATAATGAGGTCACTGGGTGGGTCTCTCCAGCAGACTGACACTGTAGGCGTGTGATGTGTGCTGGGTTAATTGTGATTAATTACACATCAAGTGCAAGTGATCATAACATGAGGCTGGTACAGAGGTAAAGGTGCACTTATAACAGTATATGACAGGAGGAAAAAAAAAAAAGCTCAAGTCATTTTTTTCTTCTTTAAATCATTTCCGCAATTCAAGTCTACCTTGGTTCTGTCCCAACTGTTTTCTCTACATAAGCATAAACAATCTAAGAATTGTTTCTGACCAACTTTACCAATAAAATATAGTTTGAAATTTGTAACACAGATAATTTACCCCCCCCCCCCCCCATAGGAAATTACAAAGTAAAGTTGCATTGCTTTTTACTTAACCGTTTTTTTTTTTTTTTTTTAAATAAGAAGTTCCCCTTTCAGACATAGTGATCTATGGCCCACGGTTAACAAGGGTGTCATGTGACCAACACAATGACCAACTGCCTTTTCTTTTCCCCAACTAATGTCAAGTACCCCATAAGAGCTGGGTGGACTAAGGAGGCGCCTTTTAAGATCCCGAAAGTAAAAATCCCAGTCTTCACCAGGATTCCAACCCAGGACCAATTGTTCGGAAGCTGGGTGCTTTACCACTTGGCTACCAGGACTCTATTTACTTATTAAAAAATAATGAAAATTTGAAAAAAAACAAAACATAAAATAAAGCTTAATTTTCTATGATGTAACTTGATGATCATTTTTGCTATCTTGGCTCCATCATATCCAACGATGCTCTACTGGATAAAGACATCAACAATAGGATAGCCAAAGCAATGGGCACCATGTCAAGGTTGCAGAAAAGAGTGTGGGACAACATATTGCTGACTAACAATACTAAAGCCTTAGTCTACCGGACCTGCGTGATGAGCACTTTGCTATATGGAAGCGAAACATGGTCAACATACTCATGGCAGGAAAAAAAGCTGAATGTCTTCCACCTCCGATGTCTAAGGCGGATCTTTAAAATAAGGTGGCAAGATAAAATAACAAATGAGGAAGTGCTACAAAGAGCAGGGTGCCAGGACATCCGCTCTATTATCAGCAGCAGACGCCTTGGCTGGCTTGGCCACGTTTGCAGAATGCCAGTAGGTAGACTACCACAAGATATACTGTATGGCGATCTTATTGAAGGCAGGAGAGCCGCTGGTCGCCCACTTACGGTATACAGATGTGTGCAAACGTGACATGAAGCTATTTGAAATCGACACTAGCAGCTGGGAAAAAGTAGCACTGGATAGATCCACATGGAAAGAGAGCATAAGAGAAGGGTCTCGGATTGCAGATGCCATACACAACAGAGGCAGAAAGAAGGCTAAAAATGCAGCTGCTCCTGGTGATTTTATATGCCCAACCTGCAACCGCAGCTGTATATCAAGGATTGGCCTCTTTAGCCACACAAGACGTTGCAAAGGGAAAAGATCGTCTCACGAGACGTAAAATGCCACAGAACTTGATGATCTATCATCATATATATATATATATGGTTAAACCCAGTTAATTAGAACACTGTCTATATAACCAATACGAACCCTCTATTCCATACAAAATAAATGAGTAAAAATGAAAAAGATATTACAAGTATTCTTTCTGAAACCTTTACAGGTTGAATATTATGGAGAATATTTATTCATCCAGTACCCCCCTGATAAAATGAATAGTGGCTCTGTGATACTTCCTAAGCTGCTCAAATGGCACATAAAGACAACAAAGGACCATGAAATAAGTACTGATACCCATTAATATAAGCTCTATAACAGGATGCCACTATCATAAAAAAGTAAAGAGAGAGGACAGTCCCAATAAAGAAGAATATCTCTATGGTGGCTCTTTGCCAAAAGAACTTCTCAGAATATGTTCTTCAAATGTTGATTACCTATTAACAACCTATCCTGTTTATTCATTGACCTATTAGTGTTCCTTTGTTAATAGAGTACTTTTAAAAAAAGGGAAGTTATAAGATCTCTTGTCTAGATGGTGTAGTAATATTTATGTAATATATTTGAGAAATCCTACATAGACATAATTTGTCTCAAAGGTTACCGACCCCATGAACTAGAAGCACACAAAAAGTACTAGATGGACTTAATATATCTCAGATGTAAACAGCTACTGGTACTGGTACTACATGTCATGGTAAGTTAACATCACAACAGGGAGACCCACCTCCAACATCCTCATCCCCCACTACCTGGTCTCTGTCAAGACTTGTTTGAGAACAATGGGTGTGTGCATAAACTAGAACAGTGTTTCTCAATTTTAGCTACCCTAGTACCTTGCTGTGGTGTTGGTCAGTGACACCATTTGGGAGTTTTTACTAAATGTATGAAGAATGGGGATCTTGTATGTATATTGCGGAGAGTGAGGAAAGAAAAGTGTGTGCAAACAAAAGTCTACTCAAAAGGTTCTCTAGAGAGAAAGAAAAAAAAAAAAGGTTGAGGACCACTGAACAAGAACAAAAGGTTTCTGTGTTTTGTGTTCATATAACTATTTACATGACTACACTGGCATGCTCATCCATAGTAAAACAATGATAAGTAGAAAATACAAAAGATGATACATACAATAGTGACTTTGTAGTTATTTGTGACAGTAGTAATATATATATTGGTTTAAAGTGAACCAAGTTTAAGCTTTGTTTTTTAGTTATTAAACTGATTTATACACACCACAATTAAGTGGTTGTTGTATAAGAAAGTCCATTATATTCAACATACTGCCCAATTAATACTGTAAATATCAGTCCATGGTGTATAACTTTGTCAGTTATGTATACTTAATTGTAGAAGAAACAGACATGATCAAACTTCTTTCTAAAGAGCCAATCAGAAAAATCCACTGTATCAGCATTGATCAAATAGTGCATTCAATAATTATCTTTATTTTTTTGTTAAGTATATGTCTTTTACCAATGCACCACAGTTAAGCTGTAAATCTTTTTTTTTAAAGAGTTAGAGGATAGAAAATTTGTTATATGATGTAGACTGTTTGGGAAGAGAGTGCCTACATGTGCCCTATGATGAATGATTCAAGCTGTAATGTTTTAACTTCAATAGACTTCAAAAGTCAAGACAAACAGCTTAATTAGTGACACTCTAGCAGAATGGCTAATCTGTAGTTTTGTGAGCTCATAAATTGGGACCTAAGACCTTCAAAGAAGTCAACTTATGTGCTGACAGTATACTAGTACATGTCAATTCTACATTCATTTCTCTTATACTGACACACAAATACATTTACATGGTGCAAAATAAAATGGAGAGTCTATGTTATTTAAGCAAGCTTTTCACTTCTAGTGACTGGACTAGAACTGGTTCCATTTTGTGCCAACTGCACAAATTACTGTAATAGTCCACAACCAGAACATAAGAAGTAAAATTGAAAAAAAAGATAACTTGCTTAAATAATATAACAGGCCTTCATAAGAAAATACATAAATTCTTCAACCTATATAAGAATAAAGAGGAACAAAAGGATTATTTTGCTCAAAGCAAACTTGTAAAGGTGTTAATAACTAAAAAAAAGAAAAGATAATTGACATTTGAAAACAAAAATATTAACCAAATACTGTTATAAAAATGTTATGTTAATCTAATATTCCACCACCTTCTATTAAAAAAGATTGTTTGAAAATGACTGGACAGAACAGAAGAAACACACACACACACACAAAACGCTTGAATGTTTAACAATAACAGAAATGAACAATTGGAAATTTCAACAACAACAACATAAAAATTGATAGTCCAAAATAAACAACAAAGCAAGCAGAACTTGAAAATGGGGAAAGATTGAATTACCCTTTTGAGGTGGAAATAACGTTTCTTGGCCTGGGGAGTTAAAATAGAAAGCTGAGCGGAGAGGGAATTCAAAGAGAATACATGGATATACAGATAGTGGGTAAGCAGTGAAACTGATAACAGTGGTGATACAATAGTGCTATCATGAGCCGTGAAGTGTCTGTTAGTCGAGTCAGAGGCCACAAGGGCATTCAATTATCTAGTACACAGCTTGTCGTTTTATTTCCTGCTCAACCAATGTTAATACTTCCTTGTGCTCACTGTCATAGAGTAACTACTAGCACAGCTTGGCCTAATCAAAACCTTTTCGGAAACTTGTGAAATTATTTTCTTCTCAGCTAAGTGAATGTCAATGGAGTGACACACATTGGAAACGCCCCTGAACTTATGTATACTACGTGATTTTAAAAACTTTCAACTAGCTAAAACAGTATTTAATATTACAATAGCAAGTATTTGTTGAATAAAGGATAAACTAGTATACATTTAAAACAAACAACACAGTAGTTGATTCTATTTACTAGTAAAACTTGTATTGCCATATATAGGTTCATAATATTTTAATCTTTCTAATACTTGTATTGATCACTTTTAGACTAGCTATTGACTAGAACAAGTTTTTTTTTTAGTTTTTAGTTTTAGGCACATCGGCACAGTATAGGCCATGTCATGCCCGGACTAGAACAAGAAACTAAATGTTATCACGTGTGCATAATAAAATTATTTACTGAAACATTGCCAGTCAGATTAATTAAACTAAATGTGATCACATGTGCATTAATAAAATTATTTACTGAAACATTGCCAGTCAGATTAATTAATTAAAACCTAGATTAAAACCTGATTACATGATTTTCTGTCATTAAATCTATCAGCTATTTTTTACAGTTATGAAAACCAGGAAAACGCCACATACCAGTTGCCTGTGTAGTCCAAGAGTAGAAAAGTTTGTGTTGGGTCTAGTTAGTGATCAATATATTGGACAAAATGTCCTGCTGACAGACAGCTGAGTAGTACTAGAGAAAACAGATCAGAAGGATCAATCCAACAGTTATTGATTGGACTAAATAATGCAATCAGTTGAGAGAAGTCAACTCCTAAGAAACATTACATACCATCCAACTGCTACTTGTAGTGCTAATGAGGGAAAAGTGCGGGAGGAGAAAATTTTTTTGTTTTTTTTCAAACTTGTTCTAAGATTGAATGTGTAGCACAGTATTTACTCATTGGGACATTTTTTTTTTAGAATTAGCAACTGAAACAGTAGTTGCTTTATTTCACTTCTGGGTTTGATCTTTTCATAAGCTTGAATTTGAATCAAACTGAGTTAGTTGTGCATCCTCAATAGAATAGTCCCACTTCTGAGCACCTTAAACACAACATATGAAGCAGAAGATATCAATTTTTTGAAGCTCTTAAAGCATAAAGTTCAATAAATGAAATGTAAATAAAGGAATCAATGACAAGCCTTATTATTTATTATGAATTTAACTTCAGACCACTTGTTCGGACACCTAATTAGAATGGCTGGAGATCAACCAACCCTGAGAGAATAGAAAACTCAAGACTACAGTGCAAGAGGGAGAGCAAAGAAAAACAACAACAAAAACTAGTGGATCAAAGGATTCAAGAATGTTGCACACTTTATCAGACCTCTTTTTAAACAAAAATAATAATATACTTTCTGGGTAGTAGAAGGTAAGAGTAAAAATAAGAAGCTAACTGTGTGGTCCTACCCAAATGTCAAAAAAATGGGGGTTTAAATCTCATTGCCTTGATTCCTGCAGAAATGTTGAACAACATGTCCTAATGATCTTCTTCCCAGACTGGCAATACATCCTAGTGTCTAACTACCTAGAGTGAGTTCTTTAACCTTTAGCCTACTAAGCTGTGTACTATGTAATCAAACCTGTAGACAGGGACTCAAGTCGTTACTTCACCAGCTCATACACTATAGATGCAAAATTAACACAAAATCTACAAACAGACATAAGAGTTAAAACTTTGTTATATCGAATACAGTATATTGGAATAAGATGAAACAACTTTATGTGCCTGTATTTCAAGCATGGGATTTTCAAAATAAAATGAGGCATTCCAGTACACTTTGATATAACCAGTTTTTAGTCTTTTTACTGCAAACAAATGAAACACATAGCTGTAATGCACACATATCTTTGTGAGACTTCTGTTATGATTATTTGATCTAATAAAAAAAAAACAAATACTATGAATACATAATATAAAAGAAGCTTAATAGCATATCAAAGCTTTAAATAGTTCAAGCAGTTATAGAACAAGATTCAAAAGAACAAAAAAATAGTGTGGCATCACAAATGAAATTACTTTAAAATGGTTTTCTTTTGTTAATTTAATTTAATTTTTAGGCAAATAGTCTCAAGCTTCAGAAGAACAATTACTAGATATATTAAGTAGCTAAAATAAAAAACCTAAATAAACTAATTAGTATGTCTGTGCTAAGTTACCCACTAACTCTAAGTACATAGTAAAGTTGTTTCTAAGATAATAGTTAAAATAAATTTAAATTGGCTTCTTTGAACTGGTATAAATTTGGATACTGTAATTAAAATGTGACTAATTCTAATGAAGCTAGCATTCTTTATTTGTGCTCTCCCACCTAGAAACTAAATAACTGCTACATTTGGTGTATTTGAGTGAACTAAAGTGAAACGGTGCATTTAGAACAGACACAAATGGGTCCAACTACCTCAGAGTCTTTGAAGCCTTGGTTGTCAACATAGAAAACAGATGATGATTTTTTATTCCTGGTAGCCACGTCAGACTTGGACCTTGCTACTTGCACACCACGCATCTCAGCCAGGCCACTCTCCCCTGCAGAGCTCGATGCTAAGGACGGGACAGAGCTCTGCTTGGAGTGCCTAATGTTGGATGGGGAGCCGGAGCGATGGAGCTGTTTACAAAGAGGAAGTCATGGCTTACAACAGGTCTGGCTGTACAAGATGAACTCCATCTGTACTCTTACTGCTACCCAGTATTTTATATACTCAGAAAAACGTTAACACTATTATACTTCTACTTGGGAATAATGCATATATATGGATATTTGGCCCAATTTAGGCCATGTCGTGCCCTGGAAACAATGCAATGACTTGGAACATAGTTTGAAACAGGAGAGGAGAATATTATATCAGCACCAGATAATAGCCTTCAATGCTATGAAATGTCAAGAAAAGTAAGTACTTCATTAAGATATACATTATATTTTTTTTACCAGGGGAATTAAAAGAAACATCTCCTGTTTATTCTGCAAATATTGCCCCTATCTGAAAAGACTTGACTTGTTTGATACAGGAATTAGGATATTTCAAAAGAATAGGAGAATTCAACAACAAGGTTTATTAAGATTACTAGATGGTTGTAGCTGGAAATGACTACTTGAAACAGTGAGCACGTAATACTTTATTCTCAAGTCAAGGTGATTCTTTGAATGATGGGGTTGTTCCCTTAACTCTGACCTACTTTAAGCCAAGTCACGTGGTTAGACATAAACAATGGCTAGGACAGTGTTATTTCCATTACATTTTAACTGATCATCTCATTAGATCTTAACCTTCTCTAACATGTGAATAGTTCAATAATGGTACGCATGTCAATGAATTATTTTATTTGCTTTAGTGTATCTCAATGTAACTGCACTATGCAACCCTACTAAAAAAAAAATTTAAAAAATTAGCCTATGCTAGCCTCTAGGAAACTATCATACAACAAACAGTATGTTTGTGTGGTATAAACCCAGTTAATCCAACTAACTAGGGTTTGATCTGTTTTGTTTTTGAATGTAGATATCTAAAACCAGAAATAAGAAAGATGTTTCTTACAATTGTTCTTGCAATTTAAAAAAAAAATTTTGGTCTAAACTACAAATATGAGATATTATATAAAGTAGCTGAGACCGATTATAGAATTATTATCCTTTAAAATTTTTTAAGTAGTATATTTGATATAGTTAAGATTTATATACATAGGATAGAGCTACACAAGTAACCATAGATAGTATTAAGAATTATTAAAATTTATTTTTACCCTGTATTAAAGTATTAAGAATTTTTTTTATATAAAGAGTTGCTATACAAAAAATGTTACAGTAAACTTTCAAAAATGTATATTAGGAATAGATCTAGACTAGATCTATGTACTAAGTAACCAAAAAGTTGACCTGTGTAAGATTATATCTAGATTTAAGCCGAACTAACAACTGTCAACTGTGTCACACACTTGCTCCAGATTCCTGCTATAAACTAACAGAAACTAAATGCAGTGTCAGATGTCAACAACACAACCACGTGACTTGGAAGAAATAAGGAACAACCCCATTTTAAAATTTTGGCTAAATTGTTGCTGACTCTCTCAACCAAGAGATATCAATCCTTATCTAATTCAATATTTGAAGAGAATTTTAAAAAAAAAAATGTCTATAAATCAAATTAGTCTCCAGGATAGAGAAATGTTATTAATAAAGAAGCAGCCTATAAAAATGAAGTTGAATAAAGAGAAAAAGGAACTGTTAAAGACTTTTCTGGATTAGTACATGTCACAGATTAACCAAATTAGCAAATACAGCAAACTTTAAGATTAACAAAGTTGACATGTATCTTAAAATATGTGCTAACCTTGTCAATCTGTGATGCTAGTATGCTAAAGATAAGTTATAGAAGCTGACTAGCTACATGTTAACAACAAAAAATACATGAAATAGTTCAAGTCCAGAGGGAGAGGGAGGGAAGAGGGAGGAGTAACAAGTTTCATAGCTGGCCAAATACAGATTAAGTATTATTTCATTCCTCCTACTACATGAACATGGCACACTAATGAGGGCATATCTAATCTAACTAAAAAAAAACACAAACATAATAACATTTCAGGTTAATGGCAAATAACATGAACACCAATGGTAAGGCCAAAGTACCTAGGGAGATGAGAAACCAGCATGCAATGGTAGGGGGAGTCCAATGCTGACTCTGTAGATCAGCAAAGAGAAACATAGCACAAGAACATACAACTAGGGTCAAACCTTATATACAAGACTAAGAACATAACAAATATCATTGAACACTGAACCAGACAACCTTTATAGTCAAGTCCTGCCTAAGACAAGATCTTATCAATAATTCAAACCTCAAAATAACACAAGACTCACAATGACAGTCAAACCTTATAAAAGCACAAGACACTCACATACAATTAAATGACAGTCAAACCTTATGAAATCACAAGACTTTACAAACTATTACAGATGGACATTGTAATATCACAACAGTGAACATACAATTGCATTTTAACCTGGTAACGGTACAAAACTTAAGACTAATAGATCAGTCAAAGTATTTTTTTTTTATTATAGCATAAGCCATATATAGAAGAGCTTTTTCCTATCATCTTTTTTTTCTCTCAGAGCCTATTCAGATCTTGCTGTGCTTTAATTGAAGAGTTGGCCATGACTTCAAGCCATACCATTGCAATAGTGGCTATGATTTAAATCCATACATCTGCAATAGTGGTCATGATTTAAACCCATATCATTGCAATGGTGGCCATGATTTAAAGCCATATCATTGCAATGGTGGCCATGATTTCAAGCCATATCATTGCAATGGTGGCCATGATTTCAAGCCATATCATTGCAATGGTGGCCACAATTTAAAGCCATCTCACTGCAATATTTATAAGAGAGTTCCTGAGATACAATACACAGGATGTGTATGTTAGGATTGCTTTATTAAGCATAATTCCTCTAAGTGTTATTTCAGATAACATTTCACGTCTACAAAGGTGCTCATAATATAAAAAAAAAAAAGCTATGAGACAATGATTTCAGAACCTACACCCATTCCCTATCCAAATACATTTCTTTCAAAACAGACTTGATCCAATTGTTGAAAAGATAAGTGGTTCTTTCTTGATCCAATCTAGTTCATGTAGTGAAAGAGAGTAGTGGAGGTGCTGGGGTCAAGAAAAGGGAAACACCGGCTAAGAACTTTTAAAATGTTCTTTCATGTGAAGAGACTTTTTCCTTTCCATCTATTCATTCAAAGTCATTCACTTCAAGAAAGAGACAAATCCATGGTTTCTTTAATATGACTTTTAAGTCAAGCTTTTGTCTTCAAACAATCTGTACACTACATTATGCATGCAACAACACTGACATACAAGTGACTAGACATGGATCATAAACATACGATATAACTTTTTTAATGACATTTCCCAAAGGCTTCTTCATTTTATTTATACAATGAAATGCCAGAGACAGGATGCTTTACAATCCTTATGGAATGAGATTAAGCAAGTGGTATTACATACCCATGTGTTATCTATACTCCCATGTTCTGGAACTGAAGCGTGACTAATTGAGGTAATGGCTGAATGCTGAAACAAACACAAACTTGTCAATGATTTAATCCTAAAATCAATTAAAAATAAATTCCAACCAAAACACAAGGTTAGAGCATTAGTGAGTTCAATAAGAACAAAGTAACTCAATTGTTGTGGACTAAGGTTGCTAATTACTTGTACTAGCTAACATAGGAAGAAAAGCACTAGAAATATAGCTTACATTACAATCATGTAACTTCATTGTTTGCAGAGAAATATTTCAAAAACTTTGAAAAAATATTTCAAACAACTAAGATTTTAACAGTGTTTGTTTAGGTTTAATTGTATTATGTTTCATTAAATCCTAGATTCTTTTTTCTTCCTAAAATCCTAGATTCTTTATCTTATGTAAGTTCTAAGACTTTAAGACATAGGTGTTACCAGTTTGTCTTCCCCTGTCAGCTGTTTTAACTGTTGCTCCAGTGCTCGGTATGTTCTCTCTTTTTCTAGTAGCTGATTGTAGAGCTTGTCAGTAGGCTTCACTACATACTGCCTCTGTAGCATGTTATAATCTTCTTTTGCCGTCTCGAACATCGTCCGAGTCATTACCACTTTCTGATTCCATAACTCTTTGTCTTTTTCAGGCTGGAAACAAACAATATTTTAATGTAACACTAGCATCAATGCAATTATACTTTGTTTTTTTTTAATCTACTAAAATTGTTACAGTCATTATGACAGTCTATGGCAGCGGTTCTCAACCTTTATGCTTGGCGACCCTTTTTTACAATTTCCCACTCTGCCGGGCTCCCCACACACACACACATACAGCAACAGAAGAATAGACAATAACCATCCATATTTTTGCTGGTCTTGGGCAACCCCTGGTAAATTGTCAATCAACCCCCAAGGGGGTCACGACCCACAGCTTGAGAACCCATGGTCTATGGACTAAATAACATCAGTCCATGTTGTGACATTTGCCCTCTGGACTAAATGTCATTAGGGTTGAATAAAAGTTAGTGAATATGGCTAAACAAATTCTAAATCACTAACGGAGCTTATAAATAATTTGATACTATGTACAAGATTGAAACAATGTAATTAATATCAGAAATATAATTAATCATGTTCAACACTTAGTTACTCAAGGCTGCAGCCCAAAAGACTTTTACTCTGAGGTCATAAAGATTACATTATTTTGCTTTTGGAAGGCTCAGTGGTTGAGTGGTAAAGGGCTGGGCTTCCGGAGGGGTGCCTGGTTCAAATCCTGGTGAAGATTGCTATTCTTTATTTCATGATCTTTAAGACACCTGTTAAGTCCACTCAACTCTAATGGGCAAGTGACATTTGTTGGGGAAAAGTAAAGGCGGTTGATTGTTTTGATGGCCACATGACACCCTTGTAAACCGTAGGCCACAGAAACAGATGACCATTGCATCATTTATCCCATAGATTGCTTGGTCTGAAAGGGGAGATTTACATACTATTTAGCTTTCAACAACAGATAACAAAAAAAAGAGTCTTCCACAGCATGCACTTCTAGTGCATCTTGTTAGTGCATCCTTGATGTATGTATCACATGGCAATATAACATAAGAGATACAAGGCTATACAACATAAGCCTTCTTTTTTATTCTCTATCATCAAGACAATCAGTCTTCTAAAATCTTCTTGAACCCTTCCATCTATTTTTTGTTAGCCACTCAAACAAATTTAGAAAAGGTACTCACGTCAACAGGTTGGGGAGCAGTGACCACCTGGCCGGTCACAGAGTCTCGTTTGGAGGAGGCAATGATGGAAGGTGTGTTGATAGCCCCACTAGGATGAGGTTTTCCCAACAGAGTCAAGGCTACATAAGAACCAGCTGAAAAAGAAAAACAAAAGAACACAATGTCAATCAATGTTTCACACTCATTCACAGGTAGCTTGGATATAAATTCTATATTTATTGATGACAGTTTGGGCATTGGTTTATCCCATCTATCATCATGGGCAAAGGTGTCAGAAATAAAAAAATCCTGCAGCTACCATTAATAATTTACCATAGCTGTGAGTGTTCAAGGACTTCATGGAGATGGCAAGATCATGGTGGTCATTTACAACACCAAATGCTTGGAGTTTTGAGAATTGTTAGCACAGTCAGTGTTGTCCACTTTTTTCTGCTTCTTATAGGTGTTCGACATCAAAGAAGAAAGCTACAATTGACAACACTGACCTCCAGAACAAATGAAGTCACACCAATGTGATGAGGAATGAATTCACTTAATGACAGTTTTACTTAGACCTATCATGTAAGATAGTACTAAGAATAATGAGTACTCCCTGAAGGGGAAGTAATTCCAGTGTGGGAATGGAAGAAGGAGACAGCTAACAATTAAATGGATTGTGTGTGTGTGAAGCAGAATTACACCACACTGTCTTCTTCCAACTGATAATACTGGGACACCTGTTCTATGGGATGTGGCTTAACTAGGTCAATGTGACTCACTGCTGATGGTGATTCAAGTAGGGCGCTAACACACATATAGCACACATCCTTATCCAGTGTGTGTGTGTGTGTGTCAACTTAAGTCCTTACAGGAAAAACAAAGTTTCCTTACTTCAAATCGTTTTGTGTTTTCTTCATTGTATTTCATAGTTTTCTATTTTAAAGAGCGTCTTTGGTTTTGTGTGTGTGTGTTTGCTTTGAAAACTTTTTTTGTTTCAATTACAGAAGAATATAATCTGATGACTGACACTAACTACATGAACATGCACGACTAGGCTAACACATGATTGGTTGTTTTCTGGTGGGTCTGATGACAAGATAAACTTGATTATGTGTGTGTGTGTGTGTCACACTCACTAGGCTTAACGTTGTGCTCCACCTCCTGCGCCTAGGCTTACACATAAGTTGGCCTATTCATACCAATAACATATAATAGTAAATATATAGTACTAAATAGGAGATCTCAGACTCACAAAAACGAACATGTTTAAAATATTAACAGCGCCCAGTCTAATAACTCAAAAATAGTAATATGTGTTTTTAATTAAGGGTAAGGGAACCGTTACCACAAACAGGAGAAGGGGCAAAGGCGAGCAAATGACGCCTAAACCAGCATGCTTCGAGCAGGAGGAGCTCGTTAGCCTTGGTTGGCTACCCATCTAGGATAAGGAAAACTGTGAATCCAAACCTCCGCTGCCTTGCGGCTATAACCAAACGCGGGAAAGGCTTTGTGAGAAAACCCTGAGGAAAAATCAGGAGCTGGTGACCCTTAGGCAGATTGTGGCACACTGTGCTACAGCCTGCCAGAACCTGCGGCGATACTGATCCCAAACTGTATCGGATATTCCATTCCTTTGGTCACTTCAGCAGCCCGGAGAGGGGGAAACTGCTGTATGGGCGACATCGTTCCGACCATAAACATTGCCCAGGCTTTCATCTTTTCATCTTTCATTTAAGGGTAAAGAAATATGGGGCTCAGCAGTGGGTCAAATCTGAGTCACACCAAGTGGGCCCTGGCATAATGAAAACATCAGAGTTTGAGTTGTTTAGTTATCGGCACAATTTAGGCCATGTCGTGTCCGTAATACTTCAAGGATTACTCTCCTTTTATATAACAAGAGCTAAATCCCATACAAGTTAAATCATTAAAAAGCAAGGTCTATTCACAGTTAAAATAATAAAGGTAGTAAAAATTTAATAATCTAGTAAAAATCTTATGTAAATATTATGTGTTGACAATTACACAAATCAAATCTTCCTAGACAACCCCCACCTCCCGGACAAAGCCCAGTCCCTGGGTCGACATTGTCAAATAGTGGTTTTAGATTGTGCGCTTTAGAAAACAAAATGTTCCCCTAGTATCCTGGTATCTGGGGCAGTCAATGAGGATATATTCCACGGTGATGCGAGAGTCACAGTACTCACAAAGTGGGGACTCCTCTCTCTTCAAGACAAAGGATGACAGCATCAGAAAGCATGCACAAGTTATTGGGACTACGACTGTTTAACAACCACGGCAGTTCATTGGAGTGTTCAGAGCTTTGGTTAGTAGGAATCTCTATTAGTGGCCAGTACATCTAAGTAATGAACTTGGAGGGGCGTAATGAACGGAGATACCAACCTAGAGAAGGTGAGGAAAAGAGGGAGGGGGGCTGGAGGGGCGAAGCTGGGGTTGTAAACGCCTTTACTGTTTCTCTGGGCCCCTAAACATTTCAGCAGCAGTTTAACTGGTTTTCTGAAAAGTGGCCCAAAGGTCAGAGAAGGTAAAGGCAGATCTACCAAAGAGGAACACACATGTCTTGCCTTCGCTTTCATCCTATTTAGAGAGAGAGGGGGGAGGGACCGGTAGAAATCGGGTGTACAAAAAAAGAGGGCGCTGAGTAAATGAGGTAACACGGGAGTAAAGGGAATAAAGGTTTGGAGGGGAGGGGTGTACATAAGAACAAAGTAAATCACATGGCACGCAATTGTACACCTATTAGAACATGATGTAAGAAAGCTAGGTCTAGGCCAAAACTTTCCTAGATATATGACAGCTTGAAGCAATGTAGAATACTTGTTAACTTGAAATACTAAAATTTGAATGTCTCTACCTGTACACAAATAATGTGCAAACTACAGCCATATCTGGCAATACGCTGTTATCTAACAAATATTGCTGCATTGTATACAGAGATGGACTTTTCACATTCAAACCTAGTTTGCTTTTGACAATACAGACGTATCTTATAACGTTATAAACGCATCTTCAAAAGTGTAGCAATATTCCACATTAAACACACCAATCTAGTCGACTTTGTCCTTAGTGATTCCGTCCCATGTAAGATCAATGGACAAGTTTACCTGCATCTGGCACGGAGTGTTACGCGAACAGAAGAGCGACCAAAGCTTTCAGCAGATGGACTATAGAAATAGTCTCAAACCCAGGGTAAAGTAGTCTCAAACCCAGGGTAAAATAGTCTCAAACCCAGGGTAAAATAGTCTCAAACCCAGGGTAAAGTAGTCTCAAACCCAGGGTAAAGTAGTCTCAAACCCAGGGTAAAGTAGTTTCAAACCCAGGGTAAAGTAGTCTCAAACCCAGGGTAAAGTAGTCTCAAACCCAGGGTAAAGTAGTCTCAAACCCAGGGTAAAATAGTCTCAAACCCAGGGCAAAGTAGTCTCAAACCCAAGGCAAAGTAGTCTCAAACCCAGGGCAAAGTAGTCTCAAACCCAGGGTAAAGTTTCAAACCCAGGGTAAAGTAGTCTCAAACCCAAGGTAAAATAGTCTCAAACCAAGGGTAAAGTAGTCTCAAACCAAGGGTAAAGTAGTCTCAAACCCAGGGTAAAATAGTCTCAAACCAAGGGTAAAGTAGTCTCAAACCCAGGGTAAAGTAGTCTAAAACCCAGGGTAGTAAAGTTCTCCAAAGAAAACTCGAAAATTCTGTGTCGGTAACCAGGCGTTGGAAGTACCATCACAGAAATGTTTAAATAGATGTTTCTACTAACTAACGGCAAAGAGGGCAAGGTTATGTAGACATAGGCTCCAACATTTATTTTGAATGGCAACCAATTCTGAAATGAGGAAATATTCATAGCATTTTAGTGACTTTTAAGATTGTTAGTTTCCGATCAAGAGATATCTTATAGAATATACTATACGAAGAGGTTATATTTGAAAAAGAAAAAGAAACGGACCGTGGGGGGGTTAATGAGGACAAAGATTTAGTACAAATATGTGTGAAAGTGTATTGAAAAGAGAGGGTAATTTATTATCAACTCCAACGACTTGCTATTTTGTTTTAAGATGAAACGTCGTATGAAATTGCTGTGATGTTGTACTAGTGTAGATAGAAATATCAGGAAAACAATATTCTTAACGCTTAAATGAAATGTTTTGATCTTTTTTGTAATCGATTAGGTACAGACTAAAACTATCTTACAACTTTCGATCTGTCTTAAATCCCACTTCTACTTGGGCTGTAGAAATAAACAGAGTGCTACAGTCAGTTTATGACCGATGTTAAGTACATGAACCAACTAATATCCTGTTTCTATTCACGTGAAAGTCATGTATGTATCCAGAATTACTTAGCCAAACAGAGCACACACATGCTCAATATCATAAGAAACGTGTTCACACTGCATAGAAAGTCAAAATCAGTAGTCTCAAAAAATCCACTCAACAATAACTCACAAAGTAAATAGTTCTTGATTGCTTCAGAAGTCATATAGGTGTAATTGTTGTGCACTAGACTTGTCAATTTAAAATTGTCAATGAAATTCTTACATTTACAGCTTTAAGCAGTCGATGTACATTAAAAACAAACAAACTGTTCTAACGGAAGACCCACGACTTATTGTGAACACCAACAAAAAAAAAAAAAAGAGTCTGATTCATTTGCCCCCCCCCCTCCCCCTTTGTTTCGTTATTTGAGCCAAGTTTTTAATCTTTGAAAACCAGCGTTTGTCACAATTGAAATTGTGAGGGGGGAAAGTCTGCGTGCCTTTATTGCTTAGTTCTTCACGCTTTGAACAGTTCACTTATGACCGTGTACTACAAGAAGTTAGAAAGTCATCTTTTAAATAGTATCACCCAGCGAAGTGTTGCGATAGAAGTCATTTGAGTGGTTAGCGGTGACGGCCTATCCTTCATTGTCTGTGGTGCTCAAACTTTCTCCCTACATAGAGCCCAACAACTAACACACTTGCTCCTTAGTCCCTGCCACAGTATTACCTGCACAATCGAGAGGGAGTCGATATGAACTGAACTTTCTAGGATGCACCACAGCATGCGC